>BMAU01019440.1:0-600000 GCA_019973935.1 Trichonephila clavipes
TTACGTATTGCTAGGTAACTTTAGAAGTAAGGCATCACCCACGGGCGCGAGTATCTTTACAACTTTATAATTTTCTTTCAAAAGACGAATTAACATTCTGAAGACTTAAAAATTAAATGTAGGCTTTTGATTATTTTCAAATGAGAAATTTAGTATAAATTTGTATTGTATTATTTGTTCAGATTTGATAATTCCTGAGCTAAGTAATTAAATCGTTACTTAAAAAATTTTTTCCACTGGTAGTGAGTGTGTTTTTGAAAAAATCAAAGACAATCTTTACATGATCGGTATATATATATATATATATATATATATATATATATATATATATACATACATACATACATATATATATATATATATATATATATATATATATATATATATACATACATACATATATATATACCCTTATATATATATATATATATATATATATATATATATATATATATATATATATATATATATATATATATATGAAAATATACGACGCGGAAATTGTATTTCACGTTAAAATCGAATGCATACTGTCTTCACCGTGACCTTAATCCAATTTGAGAGGAGTTAATTTGTTCATCGGGATCGTCAAAAAATTTTTGATTCATCTAAGCCCTTTTATCGTATTCCTAAGGTTTTAAATATATTTTTTTATAATGTTACAAAATATAATGAAATTATGACAAATGAGGGAAAAAATAGCGAACTAAATTGATGGAGCGAGATTTTGCATTCCAGTAACAATCAGCGAGCACACAAAGAATTCCTTTTAATGAAATAATCCAAAGAAACCAGCCTAGCATTTTATTGGAAAAATGCTGTCATTCGCTGTAATCTGAATGTAGAGCTCGTTGTAGTTTGTGAAATCGATGTACAGACAAACATGTTTTATTTTTTCGTAAAAATATATCTATATTCGTTCACTTCCTGTTTCGAAAGACATGCTTTCGCAAGAGATAATCCTATTGTGCTTAAAGGATAAGCTGATTTCGTGGCAAATTCTCTTTCTTTCTCGAATCTTTTTTTTCTCCTTCCTCTTCGTCTGCTTGGATAATCCGCAGATAGTTTTCAGGCAGAATAAATTTTTTATACCCACAGTCGGAATTATATTACGTGTTCTTACGTCTTTCTCTGAAATCGAGCCCGTAGACATTCGTAAAAAACGAAAATAGCAATAATAATAACGGTATACAGTTTCCTTCTATTCCGTGGTTATTCGGAATATTCCCATATTATTCTGTGGATTGGAGAGGGATTGTATTTTAACTATTGTAATGCTTATTTTTATTCAGTGTTTGATGGGAGAGATAAAAAAAAAAGTAACTATATTGACCAAGTCTGGAGTTAATTGCCAAAAAAAAAAAAAGACGCATGTGCTAGCAGGGAATAAATCAAAATACTGTTAGTCTGCTCTCGCAAACTGATTTAAAATCCTTAGATCTTATTTGGCCATTAACATTTGATGTCCTCGTTATGTATTTTTCGGAGTGGATATATTTATTTTAAATGTATGTGTCTGTATATATTAAACTAGCTGGTATACCCGTTCTTCGCACGGGTGAATTAAAAAATTAAACAATACAGTTGAAGGATAAAGGAGTTTTTAATGAGTTAGTTTTACGTGAATTGCAAGTGTTAAGCAAACAATAAAAAAAAAGCTTTCAGCTGAACAAAAAAGCCCATATTTGTTAAATTTTAAGTCTAGATCTAATAGCTGATAAAAAGGGTTTTTTTATTGATAACATCCCCGTAACTCCCTTGTGGGTGGATTTTTGAAAACACTTTCCTGAGTTGATGTTTGCTCAGCAAGAGAAACATATGTTACAAATTTTGTGTAATGAACACTTAAAATAGTGTAAATAATTTATATATATATGGAAGTTTAAAGCGTTTAATATTATTTTCTGTTGTATTTATTTTATGCTAAAATTGTAATATTCGCAAGCAACGCCGTTCCTTGCATTATAATGGTGATTCAATGGAAATAGCGAAATATTGTCAAAGGAGTCAAGTTCACATAATTTTTGGCGACCCTGTTGGCAACTTGGCGATGATTTGAACGGTGCAAAAGTTGATATGTTGTAGCGCCACCTGGTGGGGAGGTACAACAAAGAGGATAGCACAAAAACTTTCTCTACAAGAATATACAAAAACATGCAAATTTTCATAGTGATTGGTTGAACGGTGTTAGAGTGATGCGATTTCATATATACAAACATCCATTTATATAGAGAGAGATAATTTTTTTTATAACTTATGCGTTATTTCAGGTCTCTATATTCTATATATCTAAGGTGACCAATCGTCCTCCTTTAAGGTGGTCAGTCCTTTTAGAGGTTCCGTTTTTCTCTCCTCAAAATTGCTCTCGTTCTCCTTTTCAATATTTTAAAACTAGTTTGTTAATTTCTCTTTAGAGATGCCGGGGAAACTGTTTCGTGTCTATTTGAAGAAATTAGAGCGCTGAATGTAATTTAAATCTGAAAAATTAGAACAATGGTAAAATCAAATTTTTGAAATTGGTAAAAGATGGGTGGAAATGAACATTTCCATCCTTTTATCAATTTCAACGTATTTCCCGTTGTTCTAATTCAAAAATGAACACGTTCCATTTTATAATTTAGTTATTCTTGCAGAATTTGCGTTGTGCTACTCAGGAACTAATGCAGCATTAGAAGGAGTTTTTTCAGTTGGTAATGATTTTTGGACAATGAGAAATCAAGATTGAATTTTGATACTTAACTGCAGCACTTTCCGTAAAATTTAATATGAAGGGTTTTCTTGCTCCAAAATTTCCGATATATTAGAAAATGATACATTGACAAAAAAAAAAAAAAAAAAAAAAAAATCATTCAAGTGGAAAATACTCTTTTAATTAAATAATTAAAAGGAGTCTAAGCGAAATTAGTGCATTTTTGTTTAAGTTAATAAAATGTTTCATATATTAACGTTGCAATTTTTTCTTAAATTTTTCGTCCTCCTTTTCTTTCCAAAATTACTGGTCACCTTAATATATCATTATTAAATACGCTTTAAAACGTAACATATTAAAAAAAAAGGAAAGAAAAAGTGAAGTAGGAAGAAGCAGATATACTTAACGTCTTGTTTAAACCGCCAGTTTATGCTAAATTAGGATAAAGAAGTAGGTGTGCATGTGTTTGTACTTATCACAATATCGTATTATATTCAGTGCAATTGTAAATTTCAGTTATGATTTTTTGAAATTGTCCAGCATATCGCGTTCCTTAAACTTAAGTATAATTATTAAAATTGGAGGAAAAGCCACGGTAAAACATTGGATATATTCTAAGTGTCTAATTTATTAAACCTTATAAGACTGTTCTTGTGTTGCTTTTTGCGTTTCAAATATAAAAAGCAGTTTGGAAAATGTGAAATCCTATTATAATGGGAAAATCGCGCACTTATATTTAGTTGACTTATTTTCAGACTATGTCGTGCACACTAAATGATTAAGAATTTAGTCTACATACATTTTCCTGCGTAACGTTTGCTTGTTTTAAAAAAAGCAATTTAATTTTCCTCGATTCAAAATTTTAAACCTTTATAGATTTTTAATTTCTAGAATGGGAAAAAATTGGGTTTTTTTTCCTCCTTTTTAAGTGTATTTTAAAAAAGAAAAAAAACCCTACTTTCTTGTTATATATGCTGATGAACTTAAGGCTGTTTTCGGCTAATTATAAAGAATAGGACCCAAATTTGGAATATTTTTCAGATATAAAAGTACACAAACATTAATATTATATTCTGGCTTCACTATCCTGTAGAGAATCACTTATTTTATCATACCACTCATTTTTATCCAAGTTGACACATTTTTTCTATTATAAAATATGTTTCGCATTTTTTCTCTTATACCATAATGCTAAATGAGCTATCCCTTTACGTGTTAAAAGAAAAAACTAATTATTCATGAAATATTTTAAAATTTTACAAACACTATGTTATAAACAAATGCATAAGTTACAATGTCACAAATTTTATGAAAATTGAAGCATTTTTTCAGTCCGAAAATGTGCTCTGCGTTAAGTTCACGCTTTTGTGCATATGGCGAAAACAGCCTTAAGGCTGTCTTCGTCAAATGTTCGAGAGCCTAAACTAAACGCGAAAAACATTTTCGGACAGAAAAATGTCTCAATTTTTATGAAATTCCGCAACATTGTAATTCACGCATCTGTTTGTGTGTTTTTAAACATCACGCGTGTGTTTTTAAAATTTCAAAATATTCTATAGATAATTATTTCTGCCTTTAAACACGTTTAGTGATATCTGATATAATATTACGCTATAGGAGCAAAAATAGCGAAGCACATTTTGTATCAGGAAAAAAATGAGTAGTATGATGAAATATGCTGCTTTCTATAGGATAGTGAAGCCATAATATGTTGGAATATGTTTATGTTGGAATACTTTTTTATCCGAAAAAATCTTCCAAATCTGGGTCCTATTCTTCAACATTACGCTTGAAGGAAGGAAGGAAGGTTCGTTCTGGGTACCTTCCGTTCCGAACGAATGCGAGTACTTTACCGATCACGCCAAAACGATTGTCTTCGCGTGATGTTGGTACTAGTTAATATAGATATCACACCGCCACACGCTGAAGACAGCCTTAAGCAATTTTGATGGTCTTTTTTTTTAGTAGAACAAAAGAGCACGATTCAAAACGACTAAAACTAGCTTCAGAATTGATGTGCAGAAAATTATAAATAAAATAAGATTCATTGTTTCCTTTATAAATATATGCGTGGATGCTTTCTTTTAATTGTTGAAACACACACAGTATTTTCAGTTAATTTTACGAATGGGATTTATTTTTGGCATTTAAAGAATGTTATATAATCCACAGGGAATTTTAAGATAAGAGTATAAAAAGAATACTTATATAAAAGAAACAAAATTTTTTTTTTTTTTTAGAAATTTTAGGCAATGAATTTTGTAACCGCAGTAACCCGCGTTGTCGAGTTATAAATTCGAGTCCTGGTACCACTAAAGTTTTGCCGTGTAGAGGAGAGATTGGTGCACGTTTAATCTTTCGAGGCTCCAAGTCCTTACGTTCGTATTGTGTGGATGTTTGGAGAGTGCTTGCTCAGGTTCGTCCTCTTTATTTGATCGAGGCTCAAATTGCAAGGTCCGCCGCAAATAGTCTTCATGCTGCTTCGTGGTGTGTCGTTAATATAAAAATCAATTCAAATTATGTCCCTCCTTCGGATAAGATGTTTGTGGCCGCGGTAGCCGAGTGGTATAGGTATCGGACCGTGGCTTGCTTTGTCACGGGTTCGAGCCCAGTACCACTAAAGACCCGCCGTGTAGGGCAGCGATGCACGTTAAATCTGTCGAGAGCTGAAACGTCCTCCCGTTGGTGTGGTGAGGTAGTTAGGAGAGGGGGTGCCAGCTCAGGTGTCGTCCACGTCACTTGACCATGGTTCAAAATTACGTGGTCCGTCGCCAAAAGCCCTCGTGTAGCTGAACAGTGCGACGTTAATATTCAATCAATCAATCGGATAAGATGTTATGGGGTCTCTAGAATGGTAAAGAGTTTTACAAATTGGGGACTCAAGTTTTTATAGTGCAAAATAATGACGGCTACTTCTTAAATGGATGTTTACTTCTGTTAGCATGTTATGGAAGTTTGGGAAACAATGCATCGACTCCTGAGTCTTCGTCATATGATTGGATTTGGAAATAATGAGATTAGGTGTAATTGTTTGATTAATTTGTTTATTAATCGTTTTGTTTCGTGGCAACGCAACAGCTATTGACGTTGAACCTCATAATTTTGAACCACGGGTAATTGACGAGGTCGATACCTGATCTGCCATCCAACTTTCCCAACTTCACGCAGTTCCAACGTGAGGACTTTGAGCCTCGACGGATTTAACGTGCATGGCCTCTCTACGTGACAAGTCTTAATTGTACTAGAGGGATAAGAATAGTGTGACTGTAATTAAAAGAAGAAAATTCAGTTTATTTTTAATACCTCTTTGAACATTAAAAGATCAGCTTCAGTTATGTAATCAATCGAAATGAAAATACACATAGAATTAACATTTTATTTTAGATAATTTGGCTTTAATTTAAAATTTTAATTAAATATTGCTAAATGTAAACAGTAATCTTATTCCTTTGTGCTTGGCAAATTTAGGCTAATACTTGATTATATTATGAGGAGATTACAGAAAAAATGTAAAGCTTTCTAGATTTTAGGACTGTTTTTAAAGAAAATACTTTTCCTCCTGAATAAGCACTATTTACTGCTAATTTGGAATACTTCATTTATTTACCGAATGTATCTGTGGTTCTTTAAATGTACTGTCCTGTGTTTTCCTAGATAAATGAGTGAGAATAGAATCTGTTATTGGCGTATTTTTGTATATATATATATCTTTTGTTCTTATTTGATTAACGTATTCTTTAAAATAAACTTAAAACTATCTGTTTTCTTACTTAAGTATATGTATTGAATCTGTGCATGTAAAAATATTGGCTGTCAAATTAATGAAAAAATGCAGGAAAATTATTAAGTCGTTAACTTTGAGGACACCGTTCAAACTCCTAAAATATCACATAGTGAGAGACTAAGACTGTCGAAACCTCCCTTCAGTATTTTGAACTGCAAGGTGCGTCGGTAATGGACTTAAGGTATCCGATTACGTTCGGAACCGTGATTTTGCAAAAGCGGATAAATGGATAATTTTCATGATATTTAGTGTCACTTAGATTAGAATATATGGATAAAATTGTTTTAAGGACATTTTGACAAAAAAAAACAACTTATTTAAATACAATATTTTGGCAAAAAATTAACTTAGAATAATCTTTTTTCCAAACGTTCTCCTTTTGTGAAAAATGGTTCTATTATAATAATATTTTGCGTGTATATAGCTCAGACCAGTAGCGCACACAGGAATTTTTCAAGGGGGGTCCGGGGTTGAAAGTTCACCATTCTTGTATCATGTTCCTTTTGATTTTGTCCATTTTCGGGAACAAAACACAGTAAAAAAACTAATTATTGAATAAATAATTAGCATTAATTAATAAAATTAATCATTAATAACAAATACTTAATTAAATTTTACGTGCTATATACTTAGAATTATAAACAAACGGAAAAAAATCAAGGGCTTGGGAGGGCGCCCCCTGTGTGCGCCAATGACTCAGACCTCTCTACAGAGGCTCAACTAGAATTTTTGAAACTTAGAAGTGGGTTTATTCATATTTTACGACAACAGAGGGGAGCAATTTTAAGAAAAAAACGCCAATAATTATTTCAATGGGTGGTAACTCTTAAAATAATGTGAATTTTTCAAAAATTCTAGTTGATCCTCTGTAGAGAGGTCAGGTATATACAGGCAAAATATTATTATAATAGAACGCGATTTTTCACACAAGGAGAACATTTGGAAAAAAGATTATTCTAAGTTAATTTTTTGCCAAAATATTATATTTAAATAATTTTTTTTGTCAAAATCTCCTTAAAACAATTTAATGCATGTATTCTAATCTAAGTGACACTAAATATCATGAAAATTATCCATTTATGTGCCTTTTTAAAATCACGGTTCCGAACGTAGTCGGATACCTTAACGTTCCTTCGTCGTCTTCGTGAGGAAGTAGCATAATAAGGAAGCAATAATAAGCAATATTGAAGACAACAGGGCATAAAGCATTTAATTAAAAATGTAGCCAGTTTTTACAAAGTTTTTTACTTAATTTTCATTTTAGACTGTTGATCAGGTAAATTTCTTTACACTATGTAATAATTAATTTTCATGTAATAAATGCTCTATGTTTTCAAAAAGTACATATTTTCCCTTTGTTTAAGGGTATTTATAAGGTGATCGGTTTTTTTTACAATGAAACGGAGGACGCGTGCGAGTTACAACGTAAATGTATTAAACATTTTATTAATTCAAATAAAAATACGCTAACTACGTTTGCATTCCTTTAATTATTTACTTAAACGAGTATTTTCCCATTGAATATTTTTTTATCTATATATCATTTTCTAATACATCGGAAATTTCGAAGCAAAAAATATCCTTTATATTGAGCTTTACAGTAAGTGCTACAGCTAAAGTATCAACATTCAATCTTAATTTCTCACTTTTCCAAAAATTATTACCAACTGAAAAAACTCTCTCATTTTCTTCATTAGTTCGTGGTCAGCACAACGTAAATTCATCAAGAATAACTAAATTATCTTATGGAAAGTGTTCATTTTTGAAATGTGGTTAAGTATTCCCCCTCTTCATTTTTTTAATCAATTTCAGCATGCTAATTTATCAATTGTTCCAATTTATTAGAATTTAAATTTTCATTCAGTCTTCTAATTTATTCAAACAGACAATTATCATCGATTTTAATATCAGGCATTTCTTTCGATAAAAACTCAACACAATTTTCTATTTCTGCCCAATTTACTTACGATGAAGTCAAAAAACACCATTGAAAACTGTTATTTCCTGTGGTATTTGTTTCAGACCATTCTTCGACATATTGGGAATATGTTTGGTTCATCTCTGAATAGAGATTAATAGATCAATTTTAAAATATTGAAAAGGAGGACAAGTAGGAGGACACTTTTGGAGAAAGGACAGAATCTATAAAAGGAGGACGGTTGGTCACCTTAGTATTTAGGAGCTTATTTTCTGATGTATTTTTAAGCAAACGATACATACAAGTGCAGTACAATATTTTCCGAGGAAACACTCGTACTTTTTCTCTTTTTTAATCCCATTCTCGATAATCCAGCATTTTCACAAACTCGGCCACTCTTCGGTCTACATTAAGCCGAGTTTTCGCGACTATACTGTATTTTGTGATCAAAAGAAGAGGAGAAAAGTTGAGTTGAGTGAATGAAAAGAATCTTTTTGGGCTAATTTTTTTTCTTTTATAAAATTCGCATAATTTTTTTTATTTAAAGGCAGACTTTAATTTGCCACTCAAAAAATATAGATTTACCGATGTTTTTCTCACCCCCCTCCCTTAATTTAAAATCTTAAGAAAAAAATTGGGAATTTCTCGTGTTTTATAAAATTTGTGTGCAACAAATATCAGTATTTCTTGAATACATGTAAATTAAAATAAAAAAAGATATTTTCACACATGTTTCGAAACTTCACAAAGCATTGAATGTAAAAATTATAATTTTCTTCTTATTGTCTTAATTCTGTTAGTATTAAGTGTCGGAGTGAAATTTTTTGAAAAATTTTATGAATGAAGTACTATAATGGAGTAAGGAAATACATGCTTTTTTAAAAATTTACTTTTAATTGGAAAATGATTAAGTAGCGTGGCCTTGCTTGCCAATAATTATGATGAACAAGCACCAGCTTTTTGAGACTTTTATTTATTCTCTTTTGTTACTGGAATAGGTAACGTTGTGTGCTAAACTATTTAAATAATTTAATTCAAAAATAGTATTAAATTATTTCATCGTTCCCTTTTTTGACCATTTCGACTTTTCTCTTGTGGATACGATTGCGGCTGTATTTGTTTACATATAAATCATAATATTTAAAAATATAGGTAGTTCCTATTAATACCGGCCCCTTCTTGAAGAACTGTCATTCGTAGGGATCCGAGTAAAGTACTCTAAACCAGTGGTCCCCAACCCGCGGAGCCAGTTTTAGTCCATGGATCAAATAGTACCGGGCCGCTCAAGGAACATTAAATTATTTCCATTTTATTTACTGTAGTGTATTTCACTCGGTTTTGTGGTACTTCTTTTTTATGGAAATCTATTTATATTAATATTTTGGTGTAACTGTACTTTATTCTGAAGGCATGTTTAAATACAATTAAATTAAAATTTATTAAATCAAAATGATCTAAAATATAAACAATCAATGTCCCCCCTCCCCTTCAGCGGGATGTGGTAAAATTATCAAACGCTGACCGGTCCGCGGCAATAAAAAGGCTGGGGAGCATTGCTCTAAACTATGATTCGTGATGCTGGTCTCTTGGATAAATTTATTTAAAATAGTTATTTAAGAGAACACGGTTTTTGTAACATTTAAGTGTTAGTATTTATTATTATTTTTTAATTGCCATTGTTAAAGAGAAAGATGATTTTTGAAAATATATACGTAGAGGCATAGTCATAAACAATCTGTACCTTATTTTTAATGTCCTATGTCAGCGCAAATACGAGTTTATTTCCTATAAACTTCTACTTTATTTTGGAGCTTTTTTTTTTAAATCTAACGCCATGCTATGCCAATTTTTTTCTATTTATTCAGTTCTAAAAAATAATAATGTATGTTATAGATGAAAGCTGTTCCAACAAGCTAATGTGAAATCGCCACAGTAAGAAAGGATTTCTTGCAATCTTTATTTTAACTATCATCGTTTGCTATTGAATTTAAATTTTTACTATTTGAATTTCGTACTGAGCATATAGTTGCTGAATATCTTACCGGTATAATAATATTAATAGTATGCGATTTCATTTTTGTTGTTTTCATAATGCGAAGAAAATATTTGCAGATTGATGATTTATTTCTGTCCAAATCATCCTACTGAACACTTTATTGTTATATTCATTAGATTTTTTTATAGTGCTGCAGATTTCTCCCCGGTCAGTATTTAAATAGATCTGTAATGTATTATTTATAATTATATGATTTACTTAAATGTAATATGTTCTGCATATTTACGAACTGTTTGTATTTTTTTTATTGTTCTACTTTTGCAAACAGAAAATAGCCATCAGCTGTAAATGTATTTTGAGTTAACGACAATCTCGTCGTAACCGTAATCGTTTAATTAATCTCTGAAGCTTGTCTCTCATTTTTTTTCTGCTCTTCCCTTTCTTAGCTATTGTGTGGATATGTTTTTGGCGATTGAGCCAGTAACTTCGTAATCTTCTGCTGCTCAATCCCTTTGCCAACGGTAGCAGCGATAGGACATAGATAGCTAGCTCCTCGTCCCGATAACATGCTTGCCGGAATCATTAAGCGGCTACCCGATGCCTGTCCTTACTGGCGACTCGCCGGAAACCACGAGTTTCACTCCTAGAGAAGGGTTGCTTGCTCTCCATCGCCAAACTGGTTGGTCGCCAAATCTGTGTAGCTCTCGTCCCGTATCTTTCTATAAAGGAAGTTAGCTCCAACACTCCTGTTAATGAGAATGATTGTTTTCTTTATTTTTCTCCTACATCCATGCTTTCCGTGGGATTCAGGTTCACTCTCATTGATTTCTTCGTATCATTTAGTGGTCTATTTATTAGGTGTTTGGTGCTTCGTAAAGCGCTCACTCGTAAAGCGTTTTGTTTTGCGTAGGGTATCAATTTAGTCGCTGAATTGCTGCGTATCGGATAATTGAGCATTTGTAAACATCCTGTCTGTATAACGGATGTGACCTGCGAAAAAAAGGTGAAATTCTGAATCGTAAATCACCGCTACTGTCGAAGTATTAATGGATCAGTAAAGTCCATTATTTATTTTTCCCTTTTAAGGTTCAGCTGTCAGGTTACTTTTTGACCCGTGAAGATCGTGAATTCAGAAATGGTTGAACTGTCTTTGTCATTGAAAATGCAAAGGTTATCTAAATAAATAAATAAAAACCTGCTTACTTTATTTTCCTTCTTTTAGAAAGTTTTTTTTGATTTGTGCGTATTCCAAACGACTATTATTGGTTTATAATTATTTCGATATTTATTTAAAAGTGAAGGTAACACTTATGAGCCTATTTCTTTTGAAATATGCGTAGAAAATATACATAAATTATATAAATATGTCGAGCCTTTTTTACTATTTAACTTCCAACTGGAAGTTGATTTGTTAAAAAATATGTTAGAAAATGTTAATTAAGCAAGAGCAGAAAAACTTATAAAAAAAGTACACGGGGAAAACTAATACTAAAATAACTTACAATATGAAGAATAGTTACGTATGGAAAGCGCAGAGAACTGTGTGTTAGTTTTTAATAATAGTGTCTTATAAAAAGTAATTGAAGTCTCCAAATTTTTATTTTGGATTCCAACTTTCAAATATTATTTTTAACCTAAGAATTTATTAAAACTAAAATGTTTGAAACAAGCAAGGATTAAAACTAAAATTGATTTGCTACAGCTCAAAATAGAGTTGGAAGTATCATGAATCATTATTTTAAAACAAATATGTTCATAAAAGTATATACATATTTTTCAGAATATAAGCTTAATTTAACATATGATTTTTATATAAAAAAATTATACTAAAAATAATGAATTAAGTAAAAAATAAGTGAACAACTTTTCATTACTTCAAAAAGTTGTTGCTTTAACATTGCCTTACCCTCATACCATCCAACAGAGAAAATGCATTAAAAAAATTTGAACAACATATGGCTGCATATTTAAAAATTAATAATAGAAATTTTACAGGGATTCAAAAATTTACTTCATTGTCGTTTTTTTTTAAAATCACTTAGGTTATAAAATTTTATAAAGTGCAATGTGCAGTTTTGTGAAAATACTTGAAACTTTTAGAAATATTTTGAGTAACCTAATCAGAACTTCAACCTTTAGAATAGAAATTGGGATTAGAAAACATTCTTCTTAGAACAATAAAAGTAATTAAAACAGAGAAGTATAAATTTTCTTTTTTTTGAAATATCTCAGTTTTATTGATGATTAGATACTAGTCAGGATGCTCAAATTATATGCAAAATTTCAAATTCGATTAGTTCAAAGCTATCGATATTTGTGAATATATGTCTTCATATAATATCTCATGTAAGCCTCTAAATCTGTTTTAAGTATTCATTCCTTTTTTTTTTTCATAGCACACTTAAAAGCCTTTTTGAAAGAGTAACGAAGTATAATCTTAGGAAATTTTAAGATGTTTATATGTAAAGTCATGATGTTAATATAAACCATTTTTGCAGAATGAATTGTCTTTTATATTAGCTGCAATTATACCGAAAGGAAAAAAAAGAGTAGATCAACGTGTTTTACAAATGGTTTGGAAATTGAAATGTTGATTTATTTTATTACTTTTTTTTTGAAGATGACAAAAATATAATTATCAGAAAATATTTTGATTGACTAATTATTTACGCAGAAAACATTAATTCCATGGTCTACAAAAAGCAGGGGTTGTATGAAGTTCTGATTATATATAAGTCAGGTTATAAATTTGATTATTTTTAATGATTTTGAAATGTGTTTTGAACTAACTTCTCTGTGTGTTTTGTGTTCATAGCAATTGCTATGTAGCATTCTTCCTGCCATTTTTTTTAAAAAACATTCATCATTTGTTACTTGAAAAATAGCAGTTTGCCTCACTATTATTATACCATAAATTAGTTTTTTTTAAAAAAACAAGTATGTAGTGGTTAATAATTTAAATTTTTAAAGGTTGAAATTAGCAAAAGAAATGTTGCATTAACAGTGGTTTATAAAATAAATAAATAAATTTTAAAGATGAATGTGTTGACAATTTATATCATGTTTGATCAAGTAAAAATTTTTTTTAATATAAAATATAATTTTTTTAACATAAAATATAATTTTTTATATAAAATATAATTTTTTTTATATAAAATATAATTTTTTTTAAATTAATAGTTTCTTTTTTAAAAAAACTAAAAAACAATTTCAAGATGGAACCCTGAGAGATTAATAATCCGTTATCTCTTAACCTGTAGGGTATTAGGAATAATGGAAAAAAAACCCGGGTAAATTAAAAGTATATAAAAAAATTGAGTGATTATTTGAAAAAAAATTTCAAGATAACACTATCTCCCACTTTGAGGGTTTATTATACTTGAAGTCCTTTATCATTGTGCCAAGTTTGAGAAAAAAAAATCGATGAGATCTAAGTTTCTTTTTGAAGTTCAACTGAGTTTTGTTGACAGCGGACCTAGATATTTGTTCTAAGCGATGCCGCGTTTGTTATTTAATGGATCAGAAGACTAGAAGAGAGACCAGGCAAATATAACCCCTAATCATCACACTTCATCTACGAAGAACTCTTTAGAGCGGGAATCTCTTAAAAATAGGTGAGAGTTATCCGAATTTTTTTCCAGAATCGTTTTTTTTTTTTTTTTTTTTTTTTTACTGATGGTCATTGTGTACGGATTATTTAACATAAAATTACAAACATAGCGTGCCTTTCTTGTTAATTCAAGGCTTGGTATCACACTAAATGATGTGTGAATGTTGTTCATGAATGAATGCATTGAAGAATTTTGTGACAAACACTGGTGTCAAGAATCGACAAAGATACACTGTTTAACTTTTCAACACATGAGGGATTTCAAAACAAAACCTTTAAATTAATTAATGATGTGGAGAATGATGGGCGAGTTGGAAAAATAATGCACTAAATTAAGCTTTTTTGCAGATGTAGGAAAACATTTGTACCGTGTTTAAAGGTAATTTTAAATGTTTGTTTTGAATGACACAGTTTCTCAGATTTCAGTAAAATAAAAAAAAGACCACCCATGAACTAAATTGAAATGGATACTAGTGCATCTGATTGATGCGTTTTCACTTAGTGAGGGCATTTAATTCGTGTGAATTTTTTTTATTTCAAAGGAATTTGAATTTTAAACCGCTGTTTAAGTAAATAATTTTATTCGGAGGAAGCAGTCATATTTTGCAATGGTAAGTTTTCCTGTTTTTAACATTGGGAAAACTAATTTTTTAAACAATTCTGCTGATAAGACTTCTATAGAAGAACCGTACAGCAGATTTAATTTGTAGATTCCAGTTAGTCATAAATAATTTCAAATTTTGCATCAATGTAGAAATGTGTATTAAATCATAAATAATGTAAACATTTGTGAGAATTTAACTCGAATCTCTCAGAAGTGACATAAATCAATGATTCTCATTAGAATATGAAAGATGTTTTAATGTGAAATTTCTTATGAAAAATAATAGTCATAATGGATGAAAATTCATTCTTCTAAAATTGCTATAGTGCATGAGCATTTTAAAAAAGTTCCGTGCACTTTCTTTAAAATAAATTAGTTGGAAAAATATATTTACATACCTCAAGTTTTCATGTTTTTACATTGAAAAAAAAGCAACTATTTGAAACCAAGTATTTTGATTTGCATTTTATGATAATACCATTTCATTCATTAATTTTTTAAGCGCATCATTAAAGTATTAAAACATTTTTTATCTTTTAATCGATGTATACATTTAATTTCATAATTTCTTCTATATTTAATTTTTTGCTTCTATTCTATTTTGTGTTATACGTGAATGCTTTTTAAAAGTACTTTAAAAATTTAATTGAAATACCACACTTATGAAATTATATGTTAAAAATACATAGGTTTAAAATATTCTTACGAAAATCTTGAGACTTATCAAGAGGCTGTAAAGTAAGTGGCAAAGTACTTCAAACGGATGATTGTGTTCTCTTTCAAGCTCCTAGGCTAATTATAAATTCCTTTGAGACTGAATGTATAAAGTTTTAAGCGGATTGCTTCTCGTACTTCGAATGTGAATTTGTAGAAAATGATTATTTCATTAAAGAGGAAGGTGTCCAACACATACTTCTTAATATCCTTATTACGACTTTCAAATTTTTTATGTGTTTCGTTTTCAACTTGTGCGTTACTTTACCTTTTTAAATACTTGCTGTATTTATATGTAACCTGTTTAAATACTTGCTTGTGAGCAGGGAATTCTCTTACCCTGCTCCCCAATACATCACTTTAAAATTCATCGGTATCATTTTTTTTTTACCTCATCCAGTAAAAATTATCGTTAGCGGCATTTATAACTTATTGAATGGAATTCGAAGATTATTTTTGAGTGAAGTTTATTCCTGCATAACCGACTGAAATCAATGAATATCACAGAAATTTGAACGCTCTTTTTACTTGCTTTCATGTATCAGTATAATAAAATGAAGCTTTGCCAGAGTAAAACTTTGCACAAAAAATGAGTAATCAAGAATTGGGGTTATTTGAGATAAATTGTTAAGGAATACCTTTCATCCTAGTGCAAAACAGGTTGTTTTATATTTATCTAGAAGGAGCTATATATCGTTTTTAAAACAGTTAATTTTAATTCTGAAATTTAAAAAAAATCGCTTTGATCTCCCATTTGTACGTTCTTATATGTCAAAATGAAAATAAAAAAATAAGGCAGAAGTTTAAAATAGTACAGATATAAAAGTTATACGTTGTTTCCAAATCGTTTACATGTTAATAATATAATTGGTAATTAAAATAATGTTGGTACATTTTTTTTCTAATATATGTGTTCATGAATTATATTTTACTAAGATATCAGAATAAAGGTATAAACTGTGAAGTAACTTAATGATTATTATCATTTTTCTAGTATTGGGGCTTTGCATTATCATGGACAGGGATGGGTCTAATTCTGTTAATTAATGTAAGGTCCATTTGGGGAAGTTTTTTATACGCTTCCTCAATTTTCTGCTAATTTGATTCAACAGTTATTGTTTACCCAAGTCATAAAAATGAATAATGGATGATACCCTTTGCACTCTACCACACTATTACCATATATATCCTGCACTCTCACAGCATTTTAATCCACTTCCAGGTTGCTTTCTGTTGTCATAGGTAATTCACAGCTTACAATTTGTTTTTTCAGAAAAAGGTATGTCATCTTGTTCTTTGAATAAAGCGAACGGCAAATTTCAAATCTTCGTTGCATTTGCTTACGGCTCAATTTATATAGACCCCATTTATTAAGCTTTTTAACCTTTCACGTGCTCTTTCCATGGTTTCCGACGGTTTTGCGACATATTCCGAGTTCATCTTCTTGGGATGACTGTTCAAGAGGGATCAGCTTCCGCCAGCGCGTGAAAAACATGTAGAGTGTAAGTGGTTTTCCTGGAGCCTTATTCTTCAGTCCTTTTCTCGGGAACAAAGCTTTTTGAACTATCTGTGTGCGGTTCGTTGATGTTACGCAGCGTTGAATATTGTAGCAATATGTCTCGTACTTTATCCAATTGGGACTTTAAAAAAAGAAAAAGAAATTCATATGTCAAAACCGTTATATAAAATATCAACAAAAATTGCATTTATCCAAAAGTTTCTTTAAAAATTTTTTTTTAAAAATGCATCAATTTACAGAGGAATGTTGTTGGAAGTTGAAAGAAAGACAACAAAATTTGTTTTTTAAGCATATACATTTACATAAACATTTAGCTGTCTGTTCACGAACGATAAGAAATCTGATCTTTCACATTACATGATTTAATAATTAATATAATTAGACTAAAGTTTTTTTTTATATTTTCAGTTTTCATATATATATCTTTTGTTAAAAGAAATGCTTGTAAATCATTTAACATGAAGTAAGCTTTATTTTTAATTACTTATTTTAACATGGATTATTAAACATTAAAATGTATGCATCCTTCCTACAAAAAATGGGCATTTTTTTTTCTTTTTGTGAATATTAATATATTCACATCAGTCCAAAAATTATACATTTTCTGTTTTTAAAAAATCTGCATCCAACCATTCTATTTTTAACTGATAACCTTATCCAACTTTATATGATCTCCTTCCAAAATACTCGGTGTGTAGTCTATTTGTACGTTATGTCGAACCTATGTAACACTATCTCTGATTATGTTCTCTTGATTCAAATTTCATGTTAAATCTGATGACTGATTCGCGGAATGTTTTAGTCCATTTAGTCTGTCTTGTTCCTTTGAGTGGGAAGTCGTCAAGATATTTAAAGCATTTGAATGAATTCAATTATGATATACACATTATTCAACTCAACACACGTTTGCAATTAATTTATTATCTGTGAATTCAGTATGAATATATAATTAGACGTACAGCCTATAAAAATAATACAGTAGATATACATGATTGATTTAAAATAAAAAGTACTAACTGAAGATTACGATGCAAAATTAAAACAGTTATAAATTGACCTTGGATTATTCAAATATAGATCTTAAATAGTTTTTGTATAGGAATTACTGGAATTAAAAAAATGACAATGACAACTTTGTGTAATAAGACAGTTATAGAATTATGTTTGTATGAAATGCAGGTATGTAATTAATGAAAAATCATGTAGCGTATTGTTATGATGGACGCCCTTAAAAGTGAATTATTTTAAAATGTGAAATTTATGGAATAATTGTAAAACATTTCTTTCTTTTTTGTTATAAAAGTTTCTTTTCACCAAAGTCTCAGATGAAACACATTTGAACATTAAACTATTCAGCCATGATATCGAAATAATAATGAGTAATATTTTTTGATAATATTTTCCTTGTCATTGCGTTCTCTTCATTTTTAGAAATTTTGAATTTTGTGATTTTTTATGAATTTATTTTATTAAAAGCATATTAATCCCCTCCCCCCTTTTACTTTATCAATGTACTTTATATGAATTAATTTGGTTTTTTCCTTTATTTTTATTTTACATTTTGTTGTCATTTGTCTTTTATTTATTAAAATTTCATTCATTTTCTTCTCTTTTATCAGTCATTTGTTTAATATTTAAGGTTTAAAAATAATACAAATATATTGATGAACAGTTTTCTAAGACTGATAAATTCTTAAACTTTCCTACTACTGTGTAAACTTTTATCCCATTTTATGTTACATCTTTTTTCGCTCACTTCCCCTTTCATGGCATTCTTCTTTTATTTTTTAAACTTACAAATCCTTTCCTTCTTTCTTTACCTTTCTCCTCTTCCAAAACGGATATCGTAAAAAACTAAACAGTTAAAAAAAGTCGCCGAAAACAGCGCTGAAGTACATGTCATGGAAGCCTCTCTCCCTATATTATCTACGTAGAGGATCCAGGAGCAAATGATCCGCTCCCGAACCCAAATCCCTCGCTTTACGACACCTCTGACAGGTGACAGGGGGCGGATTAGTTTCTGGGTTGGGACCGGAGCTTTAGTTCGCCCGGCCGTCATGATCTCTCTCTTATCAGGTTTCGAAAGCTTCTCGAAATGAAGTTTTTGTGTCGCCTCCATCTCTCGCCAGGTGAATAGCGATCGGCCCCGCGGATTACTCCTTGTAATTGACTGGCCCCCTCGCTCGAATAAAGAACTCCGATCGGGCCACTTATCGCTTTAGGGAGCGTTTTTTCACCGACACTCTGTGGACTATTGACTTGTGACCACTCTGCGCTTCCTTCCTCTATTTGTTTGGAGGAGTCGAGCCCTCGTGTTGTGGCAGTCATCTTGGGTGCCGTTGATCCTGGACCGATGTTGGATCAACGGATAATAGAAAGTGGACGTTCGGTTGCGCATTTGGCTCCATGGGCTATTTATTAGACGCGTCTCTGGCGCTTAAACTCTAAAGGAATCTGCGCCAATTCTTGGTGTAAAGTAGTGTAATGCTTTAAAAATGTGAAGAAGAATAGAGATCCTTTTTTTGGTGTCTGCAGGACTGGTACATACAGGATCTGAATTTTAACGATAATAATAGTTAAAATATTAAAGATATATATCTATATCTATCTATCTATCTATCTATATATATATATATATATATATCTATATATATATATATATATATATATATATATATATATATATATATTTAAAAAGCTATAAGATATTTAATATTTCCTCCCTAAAATTGTAGTCGAATTAAGGCTGTACAGCCTGCTAGTGGAAGTGAAACTGGTAGTTATGAATTACTACCAAGAAACAGTGTTAAATAATGTTAAAATTCTCATATAAGTTATACTATTTTAAAGTACCAGTTCTTTTGGGGATGAATCCAACCAGTTGCCAAGCGTGTAACGAATTTCACTTATACGATATTTATAAAATTATATCAATGAAATATGTAACACTTTGTTTGTCGTTTCTGTTACGATAAGGTAAGCAAGCTAGGCATTTATGAAATTTTGAAAATTCTTGAGTTAAAGTTTAATACACTTTAAAAACCAAAATCTCGTTTAAAAAATATAAATCCCTCCTATCCAAATCTGTCATTTTAAAAATAAAGTTTTGTTACATTTAGATAATTATTACAATAACCAGAAAGCATTAAATAAGTTGAAACAAAATATGAAGCTAAAATGTTAGAAACATTCTTCTGCATTCTAAAGTTGCAAGATTGCTTAAGCCTATTTATATCGATCTTGTATTTGTTTTCAACAAATGTTCTTTCATCAGTTTTTGCTGGAAGCAGAAATAGAATTCCAAGGCTATTTTATAAAAATAGCGAAGATACAAATTGTTCTTTGACTATGCATTCTGAATTTCACTTAGGAATTTTTCCTTTTTCATTGCTGAAATAAAAGAGCTTTCAGAGCAAAAATGTTCAACTTAAAAATGGAATACATTATTTATCATTACTTTTTGTACTGAATGTACTGTAATAACGTTTCCTTCGCAAAGAAAATATAAAAATGATTTTGTTTCGGTTAAGAAGCTCTATAAAAATTAATCCTCAATAAAAATGTTCCGATTTTTTTAAAAAATTACACCCGTTTTTTATTTGAGGCCACATATTTCTCTCGTTTCAATTTAGTGACATTCTAATTGGTTCATATCGGAAGTGTCACCTACCTAATTCCACCTCTTTCGCATTTATGTTAAAAAGAACGTAATTTAATACATGATAAGCCTTCATATTACTTAACTTATGTGTCTGGTGCTGGAATCTGTGTGTTAGATTGTATGAACAGCTGCTATAAGATGCAAATTATTTTTTAAAAATAGATAGATAAATGGACATTCCGACTACAGTAATAGAGTACATTAAATTATACAAAATATATTTATCTTTTGCTTTTGAAGAAAAACTTTGGTGTTTCATTACAGTTTGCATATAATAATTCATTAACTAAATTTTAATTTTTAAATAAAATGTTTTATACTTTTCCTGTGTGTTATACAAATTGAAATTTGGTACAAATTACTGTGGATTGCTGGTGCTACAGTATATTAACTTTTAATGTAACTAACTTCTGTATTTATTGTTTAAATTTGATACGTTATACCGATACATTCAGTTAAGTAACTTTTAAATCTCCGTTGAGAATCTGACGTACTTAACTCTTTTAGTTTTTATTTTATATATTATGCTTATTGTAAATATTATAATTAAATCGACAATTTCATATAAATTATACCATTTTTTGTTGATATTTTTCATTCATCTGAATTATTTTTACTACGCAAAAAAATGAATTAATTAATAAGTTATACTTCACATAATTGTATGAAATGGGCTTTTTCAATTACAGTTTGGGGAAGTTTTCATCACATAACTTTTTCCTCATAAATAATTATATTAAATTTATAAACTTGTTGAAGCGTAGGGGTGATACAAGTGATTAACAATGCAAATTAAGTAACTTTTTTCTGATTAATAATTTGCTCTCATGGATTTTATGCAGAAAAAAAAACGATATAAATGTATTTATTTTAAAGTACTTTCTTTATAATTGTCTTTATGATAGAGCATAACTTTGTAAATAGACAAAGTTATTAGAGAAAGGAGGCGTATGAGAGTTAGAGGAAACTCGGTTTATTGACTCTTTTTTGATAATCTCAAAATAATGACTGGTGTAAGTCTCGAAAAAAAATAGTTCAGTAGAAGATGTTCATGAATTTATAAAGGAAATTAATGAAAATTAGGTTTTTAATTTATTGAGAAATATTCATTAACAATGCTCCATTTCTGTATTCTTATTGTTATATTCAAATATATTTATAGTTACTGAGTGCAATGCTTTTTGCTGAAAAGTTAATGTTTAAGTTATGTGCTTTTACTATTTAATTTTATTTAAAATAAACCTTTTGCTCTAAATTCATCTGTTAACGAAATAAAAAAGTTTAAAGATAATGGATAAATTTCAAAATTATCATAAGAAAGATTTTTTAATTATTTTACAAATTGCATTTCGTATTTTTTTTTTCCTTTTGGATTACAATTTAAGCTTAGTTCATTCTTTGTTGAGATGTATCATTTTACAGACTCTAAGTTTACCTTTAACTCTTTTGTCAGTAAACTTAACAGCAAAATTTGAATTTTTCCCTCTAGACAAAACTAATGAGCCATCTAAAGGCGTATCATTTTTCTGTACAATTTGATATGCACATATTAAAAATTGATTGAATGCATAAGTTCACGCCATTGCGAAACTATTTTTATCATATGCGTTATCACTTCATATAAATAGTTCGCACACAATGTCTCTCATTGTCTGTTCCCGAATCATCGAAATTTAATCATTTTATGTGGCAATTGCTATAATAGCCATAACAGTTTGACCAACTGTGCCGTTGACATGTAAGAGTTGCAAATTTTGTAATTGAAAAATAAGAACATGCTACGTACATATTTATCTATGTTTCTGTGTCAGTTACACTTTTTGTCTAGTCATTTTAATATGAAATTTAGACTTTATTATCACGAATATTGTCCACAGAGTAAATATGCATATCCAGTTAATATTAGAAACTAGCTTACACTGTACTAGTACTTATAGTCGTGTTTGAACTTAAATTGAACTTCGTCTAATTTGGAATAAAAAGAGTGTATTATTATTAAGTACTCAAAAAATAAACAAGATCTTATAGTAGTCTACTGTATTTAAATAGATGAAACTTTGTGATGATTTAATTGCAAAAATATGACAATTGATACTCTTTTAGAAATTGAGCATCTATGTGAATGATTCTCAACCACTGGGCGGCGACACTTACGTGTGCCACCGAATTCTTAAAAAGGTGCCAAATTTTTTAAAATTATTAATCATACTCTGAGAAAAGTTAAAAATTTCAGAACTGAATCACATTACGGCGTTTTATAGAAACTAGCTGCATGGCCCGGCGTTGCACGGGATTTCTCTTTCCCTCATGACACCAGCATTTCTGTGTGTGTGTTTGTACGCGCACAATATGAGTGATTTCTAAAATTATGTTAAAAAAATTTTTTTTTTCCATTTTTCGAATTTTGTTCCATTCCACTTATTTTTGATTTAAGACAAGTTTTTTCCCCCTCTCTATAGCCCGGCATAACATGGGTTTTTTAGTGTAAAATTATTGTTTTATCTCCCCTTATAGATAAGATATAGCTTCAAATTTCGATGTATGGCTTAAAAAAAATATTGAGTTAGAGTTAAAAAATTATTAATGTGAAGCAATAAAAAGAAAACGATTTTAATGCTAAGAGTAAAACAAAAAACTATCATAATTTTTTAATAATAGTTAGTTTCTAAGGATCTAAAATAATAAAATGGATTTCAGATTTTCATGAATCAATCGTTACATAAAAGTGTCTCTATAATGTATTTTGAACCAAAATAATGAACGATGTACTTTTAAATAAACAAATACCGTAAAATCCGGCGTATAACGCGCACTGTTGTATATATAACGCGCACCTATTCTTTCAAGCTGCATTTTTTAATTTTGAGGTACATTCGCCGTATAACGCGCACCCCCTTTTTGCGAAGAAACCTGAAATGTACTAACGTGGTGCTCTTAGGTTTTTAAAGTCATTTATTCGATGTATTTATTATCCCAGACTATGCAGAAAAAAATAGTACACTTTTTTAACTACAACCCTTTAAGTTCATAAAGTATGCCATTTTTTTTAAAATATGCAATATTTCGATATATATAGAAGTAAAATTTCTCCTTAATGTTCATATCCTTTTTTTTGATTTTTAAAGCTATCATTTTTATATCCGGCGTATAACGCGCACCCCTAAATTTCGTTTTATTTTTTTGTGTTAACAGTTCACGTTATACGCCGGATTTTACGGTACTTAATTTAGTAATGAAATGATAGAAATAATCCTTTCAAAAAAACATATATATATATATATTTATTAAAATCAAATTTCTATAAGTAAAAAATAAAAGAAAAATTTACAGATAACTATTGAAACGATTGCTTTTTTCTGAACGTTTGAATTTTTTATTAAACATATAAATATTTATAAGTTATAAAAAAAAGCAGTATGGGGGAAAGCCTAGATTTATATATTTATATACATGTACTGAAAAAAACATTAAAAAAACCGATCTGATAAAAGCATTTTGATATTTTATTTTAATTTTAACCTTCAAAAAATGAAACAAAAATAGTGCTTAAATATTTCTCGCAAAAAGAAAAAAAAACGAAAAACACAATTTTTTTTTTAAAAAAACCGTAATTTTTAAGTAATTTTTTCAATCTTTGTACAGATTACGGTTAATATCGTTCTACACACGGAAAAAAGTTTCGTGAGAATATTTTTATAAATAAAGAAGTTGTTAAGTATTTAAATAAAATTTTGAGTATTTTTTAAAAAATTGTAAAAAAAAAGTTTTTGAAAGTTTTTTTTCCATAGATTATTCTTAAAAATTTTTGTTTTTAGTATAACCTTTCTAATAATCATAATTCAATTTTCTCATAATTGTAAATATTATATTTATAGTACATTTCGTACTTTTAAACATTATGTTTAAAATTATATTGGGAGAACATTTATTCAGTATATTTGTGGATTCGAAGAAAAGCTTTTACATTTTAAGCACATAAAGGTACAATTTAGTTTAACTACAATGCGTCCAATTTCTCGTTGTTATTTTCGTTTTATAAATGTGTTTTGAGAATACATTAATTTCGATCTGTTTTTGATTTCAAAGGAAACTTCAAAGGGAACTAAATGCTGGATGTTGATACCAAGTTCAAACTTTAGTCTGTTCTTGGAAATGCTTTTAAAATGGGATTGATTCACTTTCCTCGAAAATTGCGCCATTAATTTCAGTTTACACGAAATTCTTTGTTTAAATTAATATTAATTGAATTTCTGTGAAAATATATTTAAAATTAATGTTCAATTAGTAACTAATGCAATGGCATTAATTATAAATAACAAATAATATCTTCCGTAATTTATTTTCCTTTGAAATAGTGGATTGCTCTAAATTGTAAACCAAGTTAAACTGATAAAAATATTGTGTATTTCATATATTTTTTAAAATATTCGCACATTTTTAATTTTGATAAATACATTAATGTAAAAAAATATATTTTATAAAATTATATTATGTTTTTTTAAATGAAAAGTGAAGAATCTTATAAACTAGATCATTCAAATTTGCAAATTTTTAAGTAATTTATAGTACTATTTTGAAATGTCTGATAGAGATATATTTACTTTTCAGTTTTACGAATTTATGTTTGGTTTTTGGAAAAATTATAAAAAAGTTTATACTGTAAATTACTTCATTTAATTAATTTTAAATGCATAAAATAAAGAATTCTGCATAGCGAATCAATGAATTACTTCGTGGAAATGAAGTAAAAACCCAGTTTTAATCTTTTACATACAATAGATATTTCTCGCTAACAAATAGGATCTTAAACTTTAAAATAGAGTTAGCAAAAGTTATTAAAAAGTTCATTTTAATGCTGTAATGCACAACATAGTGAACTCCTTTTTTACCATTAAATTTAATTAAGGATTTAGGGTCGATGTGTCTTATTTTCAAAGAGTTTTTTTCCTTATTGGTAAACCATTGATTTTACATGCATATTCAAGTGTAAAAATATAGGAAACACTCGATTAAACTTTTCTTGTGATTACAAGTTTATTTGAAGAAAAATTATTTACGAAATATGTTAAAATCGTTAGTTTTCTTTTTTTGAGACTTATCTCACTAATGATCGTTTTTACCCGATTAGATTATCTAAAGAAGCTCAAAAGACGTTAAATCAACAAATACTGAAATTGTACGAAACATATCAAGAGAAAACGCTATTCTCATGGTCTAGTAACTCCGAAAAAGTGAACAAAAAACTTTCATAAGTAAAGCGAATCGGAAAGATAGATTATTATTTGTTATGACTTGCAGTTAGCCTCGGGAGTTTTGGTGTGCATTTTTATTTACAGAAGAAAGTAAATTCAATGTTTTCATATGCTTTGATATGCAAATTATTTAAAGAAAATGCAATATGGGAAATACCAGAACTTTTGCAATGGTTATAGCTGCAAGGGTTATGCTAAGACCTTTGGACTTGAAAATTTACATTAATATAATGATAAAATGGATATGCTATGCTTGTGCATGTAATATGTTAAGGATTGTAAAAAGAACTTGCAAAAGTAGATAGTTGTTATTTTGAATTTTAACAGGGTAAATAACGAAGGAACAAGTTGCTAATACTGTAGATTTTGGGTTTTTTGCACAAGTGCGGAAGTATCAAAACTTCAATGCGGAATTCTAGCTTAGTTCTTTCTAGCATTCTAAAATCATTTGGGATTATTTGAAAAATGGGATAGTGAATTTAAAATTTTAGTGTTGAAAGCAAACTTTTAGAAAGTGAGCCAAATGATGCTGTGAAAATATTTTGAAAATTGCTGAATTCATTATTAAATTAAACAAGAGCTGCGAATTTTTAATATTAGAATATTTTAAATTTTTTAACATTTGTTTATGCTGAAATGCAGATTTGCCGAACTTGTGCCCACGGGCAGATGTGCACCCGCTAAGCTATTTGCATGTGTCCTGTATGAGTGCTAAAATAATTCAGAATAGAATTAACAGCGCTGATGAGTGAAGTGAGTAGTCTCTCACCCCGCCTTTTTTACAGTGATATCTTGACAAATATCATGTATCTCGGCTTGTTAATAGGTCATTCTGTTTCTGTTGTTAGATTTCTGTTCTCTTGATGATCGTCTCGTTGTTGTAAGTCAGTGATTCCCAAAGAGGTCTATGACGTTCTGAAAGGGGTCCATGTCAGCAAAAAAATAATTTGGGGTTCCATGAGGTGTAAATGGGGGTCTATGATAGTGGCTTTCATTAAACCAGATCGTGACTTTAATTTTAAAAAGAAATTTAATCAAATGGAGAAACCAGACTTTACTATTTTATAGATTTATTTACGAAATTTAAGGAAGTTAATTTGCAGTTATTAGGTGACAGCATTACTTTTATTAAAACAAAGACCATCATTTAAGCGCTTCTTGCTAGAATTAAGCCAAAGGAGTATAATATAGGACGACGCGAATTTTCCCAGTTTCTCAATTGGCCACAGACGATCTGCCATGAAAATGACGTTTCAACATGCGTTCAACATTTAAATGCCCGTTATTCAGATTTTGAAATTAGGTTTGAGAATGCTTTGACTATGGTAATTACCACAGAAGCAATGGATTAATTTGGTCACATCGAAGAAAAAATGTATTATAAGAGGAAGGAAAGGCACACACAGTGACGGAGATCTTCAAGCAAAACGTACACGTATATGTGATCTGATCAGGTCATCGAGTCCAACACAAAAAAGAATGATCTGATTCTTCTATAATATATTTTTATTAGTAGATGACTTGACTCCTGCCTGGGGAAAAATTATCTCTTAATTTAAAGTTCTGGTTTGATCTAATACAGTGATTCTCACCCCCCCATTTTTTGCGGCACACTTTTAACAATTTCAAAATTTGGTGCCACGCTAAGAATAACATTAGTTTCAAAGAGCCTTACTTATCTGGGATACACTATGTAAAACAGTCTATGATAATTATTTTCAAAGTTAAATAAAATAATATTTATACGACAAAGACAACAAAATGTTTGTTTAATTACAAATTAATTATAAGAGTACATTTAATGCGAAATTTGAGCTTGATAATTTTTGATAATTTCGTTTATATTTGGTCGTAAAAATGATAAAGCCACTGTCATTTCGTCATCACATTTAAAAGTCTTGATCTCTTTTTCGTTTTTATGTTTGTTGATGCCGAAAATCCGAATTGACGTTAATAAGATGTAGAAAATTGAAACAATATTTTATAACTTTTTTGGCTATTGTGAGATCACCCTCTCGAATATTAATCCCAAATGAGATTTAATTGGCTCTTCCAAATGTTTTGAAATTAAATCTCGATTATTTTTGAGCAAAATTAGTTTTTCTTCTTCGTTCAAATGTAATTCATATATGTACAGATGTATCTGTAAAGGAGAATACGAACCCAATAAAAATTTTTTATATCCAAATATCCACGAAAGGATATGTGAAATATTCCATGAAATATCCTCATGTAAAACGACCATAAGATTCGGTACGGATTTTATTATTTTTTTCTGAGTATAATTATAATAATTTAAAAAAATATTTGGCGGCACACATAAAAGTGCCGTGACACAGAAGTTGAGAATCACTGTTCATTTCATGTGCCGTTTTTAAGCGAGAGAGACTCAATATCATTATTTAATCATTTTTTTTGCGTCGAGGAGAATTGGAGACTAAACAATAATGAAAGGATGTTGCTCTGCAATAATTTGCTGAATCGTTGAAGAATTAAAGAAATAAAAGTAAAATATGTTAATTTTTAAGACTAAACAACTGATATAGGCTGATAAATGAGTTAAACAATGAAGTTTTTAAACGAGTGTTATGCTTTAGCTTTTCTTAAAATTTTTACTTACTGGAACTTTAACGCAGCCCTTAGAAGAGATATACAGTGGCATAACGTACACCCTCGCATAACGGAAGGAGGTGCAGGATCCTAGAGGGCCTAAAACCTGACTTTTTAGGGGGCCCTAATATTCTCCGTTTCGCCACTGGAAATATTGGTAATTTACCTGTAGTACTTATATATATACGTAATTACTGTATTTCCTGTACTTGATACGAGTTTAAATTATATTAAATAACAGAGTTGTTCAATCGCTGCTTGTGCAGTTTTTAGTTTGAAAATGAGATGGTTATAGACAGAAACAAACATTAATTGGATCATAATTTTTCATTGTAATTCATGGGTCCAATTTTGTTGTTATCGCAACCTCATAAAATTTTTTGTGAACTGAACATCACTTAAATCGAAGCGAGATGAATTAGCAATCTGCTACTTAATTGTATTAAGATATTTGTAATTAAATATAAAAATATACTTTTGTAATTAGTAAGGATACTGTCAAGTAAACTTAATATCTTGGATGCATTAGTATAATAATATATCCTTGATTAAAATTGTATTCGAGGACATATTCTCCTAACAATTTGAAAGTAATCTCACTAGTTGGCAGTAGCAGTTAATCTTTAATTTTTACATGTTTTATAATGCATTTATGAGAATAAAATAATGTGTCATGCGCAGTAGCGCTCTTAGGAATTTTTCAAGGCAGGGGAGGGGGATTGCTGTCCAGGGTCGAAAGTCCACCATTCTCGTATCATGCTCCATTTGATTTTGTCGATTTTGGGGGACAAAAAACAGTAAAAAATTAATTATTCAATAAATAATTAGCAATAACAAATACTTAATTAAATTTTACGTACTATGTATATAGGATTATAATCAATCGGAAAAAAATTAAGGTCTTTGTGGGGGTCTGGATTCGAGTACCCCCACCCCACCCCCCACCCTTGTGTGCGCCACTGGTCATACGGAATATTCAATATTTAATTCCATTGTTATTAGTTTATAGATAAATGAGATACTTAGATGTTACTTTTTGCCGTGAATGTGATGTAACTGACAGAGCGCTTTCTAAGACTTATATATATATATATATATATATATATATATATATATATATATATATATATATATATATATATATATATATATATATATATATATATATATATATAGTTATCAATCTGTGTAGTTAAATTGTTTTTTAACTTAAATTTTTTTAAAAAATTATTTTTCGTTGTTAATAGTTGTAACAAGTTAGTCAGTCGAGAAATATTAATGAGTAAAGCAAGTGATATAAAATTAAATAATAAGAATAATTCAATGGAAATTGAAGTTATAGAAGGAAAATCGATGTTAGTCGTAGCCAAATTATTTATCTCATATGACAAGAATGATAAACTAACTTTTACACTTGTTGAACTATATTTTTTAAAAAAATTCTAATTAGTTAGTTTGATTAAAATAAAAATTGTTCCCAAATCGATTTTTAAAAAATTATGATAAATATTTTTAATTTGATTTTCTATTGTTTTTTAGATTGTTAATTTAAATTAAAGTTCAATATCTCTGTGTTGGTATTTTCTGAATAACCCGTTGGTCCATTTCCCCTAAATATTTTACTCTGCCTTTGCGAATTCTCGAGTATAAAAGAAATATTCGCGCAGTGATAAGCTAAAGGGTTACGGAGAGACCTGCCTCTTGTATTGTTAGCCACGGAATCCAGTCAACAAACATTGCGGTACTTTATCCCCCTACCTTTTTTCTTACTATCATATGTGTGTGTTTTTTAAATCGATCTTTACGTCTTGAAAGCAGTTGTTTTTCTTCTTCTTTTCGTAACCTTTATATTCCCTTTATACGCCATAAATCTCTTCTGTTTCTCAGGGATGCAGTTGAACCGCGTAATCTGCTTCCCTCCTTCATCCCCGCCAACCGAACTTCAACTTCCTTTTTTTTTCATTATTTTTCCTCTTTTGTTTTTGCTTTTTTGTACATATACTATTTTACCGCGTAATCGAACCTTTACTGGCAAACCTAATAAAATCTTATAGCCGTTGAAAGCGCGCGAAAGCGGACACTTTTTCCCAAAGAAGGCGAAAAAATCCCTTTCTCTTCTAGCCTGCGGTGGGGTGGGTCGACATAACCATAGAATTCACTACCTTGGCGTAATCGAGAATGAGAAAGTGATAGGAAAAGCGAGGGTTTGGCGGCATGAAATAAAATAAGAAAGCCAACCAGTTTGATTTGCGTAAGAAGGGAAGCAAGTTACCGCGAAAAGTATGACGCCTTTAGGCCGCATGCTCTTTTCCACGCGCATTTTTCTCTTTTTTTCCCTTTTCTCTTCTCCCCCATCGTTTTGCCTTTCCCCCGTCCGCAATCTTTCTTTTTTCCTTTTTCTTACGTCGAAAGCACAAGATAGAGCTCTCTCTCCGCCCCTGCGTTGCACACTCTCCGGTCCTTAATCCTTCGGAAATGAAATCCGCGGCCTCTTGTAATTGCATTTGGGGCCAGTTAATCCCGTCGGCTTGAGCGCGACAGCCCGATATGGGTGGGTGATGTGAAGCCATTGGAAAATGATGAGCGTGGATTAAAATTTGACAAGAAGACCGGCTAAAGGAAGCCCTCCGTCTTTTGCCCCCGAAAAGTCTGCCTTTTCCAAGGAAAGGCCCTTGATACAAACTGACACGCCCTGATTACACGCAGCCGTGGACAGTGGGAGAAGGGGGGCGCTTTTTGTTAGGATGGAGATTTACCCCCAAAGAAAAAAAAAAGAAAGCCTTCTCTCTCTCTCTTCGACGGCGGAGACAAATTAATAAAGTAGAAAGACAGGTTGCTAAGTCATTTGCATACCTGCCAGAGAGCTAACTAATCCCTATTAGTCGAAGACTGGAGAGAGGACTAGGTAAAAATGATACATTACCGGGATTTCTTGGTCTGTCAAAGTCCCTGGGATTAAGCAGGACCGTCCGCTTGTCTTAGGAGCCCTTCAAGGCTTTACTGTCATCTGCCTACGCTCTCCCCCTCTTTTACAGGTGAGCTGCTTTTTCATACAACATGCTTAGCTAAGGAACTTCTCTTCCCCGCTAAACTTGAGAACGCATTTTTCCTGTCTCTCTCTCAGAATTTTTGTTCTTTTGTTCTTTTTTTATTCTCAGTCACCCCTCCTAGCTGTTTTGAAAAACTGTGGGTTATGTACGCTTAAGTGGAGCTCCTTCGGACCCGGCCAGTTAAAAATGCAAAAGCTCAAAACGTCACCCTGATAGAAGGGAGTAGAATTAGCGACTCAAATCTCTGAAACGGAGAAGATCTGTTTCTCGGGGGGTGAAGGGAGTCTTTGAGGGGGCAGTGGAAAAGCCGTAAATATAGGATGAGGCGCGTTATTTAAAGTTTCAGAAGCATCCGTCATCTGACTTGGCGCCTTTGGAGATTTCGCTGAGAGTTTCTCGCGATTGGGTATTCTCGACTCAGTTAGCACGAATGAAGGGAATAAATTAAAGAAATAATGCTATCTCTTAATATTGAATTAGATTTGTCGCTTTAGCGAGAATTTTATCTGACACTTTTTTTTAATGCGAAAGACACTTAACTTAAAAAGGCAATGAATATTCAGTTTATATACCGGGTCGTAACCTTTTGAGTCTCAGAGAAGGATAAATGACGAAGGCTCATCAATTACTGTTATATTTTGGTTCTGTTCCAGAGATCGTTATGTTTTTCATTATGTTCTGAGCAATTCTAATGATTTGATTTTTGATTCTGACATTCGTTATGTATTCTGTAGTTACATGCCTTGTTAATGTTAAGTATTTAGTCTGTTAGGTTTGTATATTTTGAGTCAATTATTCTGTTGCTTTGTGTGTGCTTTGTCTCCAGTAATTCATTAACATTTGTGTTTTTAAATTTAAAGTCAATTTTCATTAAAATTTTTTACTTGAAATGCATTTTATATGCATATTTTTTTAAGAAAATGTGTTGTGTGTGAAATTATTATTCCACTAAAAACTTGAATTCTGAAAGTGTTGATCTCAAGCTATTAACAATCACTCTTTTAATTAGATTCTAGCAGCATTTAGTTAAGAAAATCCGAATGTGTTTCGTAAAGGGTAAATATATTAACAGATTAAGGAGTTTAACACAGATAAAAAGTAATTGCTTACTTTGATGTAGTCGTGTCCGAAATGAGATTAAGAAACCGTGCTGTTGACATTTTTGTTTATTGACGTTAATTATTTGTAAGATAACACATATTCATATAGGAGCAGTGCTTTCAAAAAACATTAATTCAGAGACAACACGGAAATGCACCAGCAAAGTTTAGGACAAACAGAAGCATTTTCTTTCTCAACAATCGCATGACTTTAATCTTTGTAAGCCAATTGGTTGAATCCAATAGATGAGGCAAAATTTCGTCAGTTCACTTAAAAAATTTGGTAATGTGGTTTTTTTCTTTGAACTAAGGTTACAGTTAAGTATAGTATTCCAGTTAAGCAGGTAAATAAAAATAATTAAGCATAACACGTTGTCTTGGAAGGTTTTGAAATAGAGAATCATTGCATACATTATCTTCAAGAATTCTCCTGATTTTCAAAGAAAGGGCGGGATTTCTTCCTTAAAGATGTGAAACTAATAACCTTTTTCTAAAATGAATTCGACTTAACACTATTTAAGTACCACTTGCATTTAGCTTTAGGTATCAGTGAAATGTGTTAAAAAAGTTTACGAATACTTTTTAATGATTCTTTTTCGAATTATGTTTAGGAATACAATCATATTGTTATAAGTTTTAATGTTTAATTTTATCCCGAAATATATGTTATAGGTATCATACAAAATACAATTCTGAATCACTTCTCGTTACCTATAGTCAAAAAGACTATAGGTAAAATAATAAAAATTGAAAAATAATAAAAGCGATTTATAAGTTAGTGCTTATATATATGTGTGCAAAGTTTCTCAAATCGTCCTAAACTAAAGAGTATATATCTCTACTTTTGTATTTTATTAAAAACAGACTTTAACTTACAACGGATATGAAATTCACTTAATGGTATTAAAACTAAAATGTTACCTTTTTTCTAAATACTCTCAGGAACATTGAAAATAGCGACCCAAGAAGAAAGCATCGGATTGAAATGAAATTTAATACACATAATGACACAGATGATTCATTTGATCTCAAAAACAAGACAATTAAACTAATACAGGGTGTGGAACGACACAAATACTGGGCAACTTCAATAGCGCGTTGGACCACCTCCAGCTGCAATACATGCCGCCACACGGTCCGGCATTGAGTTGATAAGACACCTTATGTTGTCCTGAGGCAGATGGGCCCGCAAATCTTGAACAGCCAACTCTAAATCATGTACAGAGTGACACGATGGCATCTGCCGTTTTAGCTGATCCCACATGTGCTCTACAGGGGACAAATAGGGGGAGCGGGCCGGCCATGTAAGAGTCTGAAAATGACGGAGGAAGTCTTGAGCAACTCTTGCTGTATGCGGACGAGCATTATTTTGCTGGAAATTTGCCCCTGGGAGACCATTTAGGAAAGGTCCTACATGGGGCCGAAGAATATCATCAATGTAACGTTGGCCCGTTAAGGTTCCACGCATCACAATTAAAGTGGACCGGCTATCATAGGCTATGGCCCCCCAGACCATTACACCAGCTGTGCGGGCAGTGTGACGTAGGACAGTGTGGGGGGAATTGTACCGCTCACCAGGGCGCCTCCATACCCGTACACGGTAATTATCTGTCCCCAAAACAAACCGGGATTCATCACTAAACACAAACTTTTGCCAATCTGTGACATTCCACATTGATCTGGCTTGGCACCACTGTAGACGCAGTTGCCGATGTTCCGGTGTTAAAGGGAGTGCACGGAAAGGGCGCTTGGATTTAAGATTTGCTTCTGCAAGGTGTCTGGAAATTGTTTGTGGAACAATTGCTACGCCTACGTCTGCTTGTATCGTTGAACGAGTCACTGTGGGGTCCACAAGTGCTTGCCGCACGATCCTCTCGCCTCGTGGTCTTCCTGGTCGCTCCAGACCCGGTTTTCCGCGCGTGGGTACCTTCTCGTGTCCACTGCTCCCAACAATTTCTAACGGCACACTACGAACGATCCACCTGGCCAGCAACACGGCGCGTCGACCAGCCTGCAGTTTTCATCCCGATGATCAGGCCTCTCTCAAACTCATTTAACTGTGAGAAATGTCTTCTAGCACGTTTACCTGGCATGTTTCGCTTACCAAAGTCTTCCTACAATCGGCGGGTAATCGTCACGTTTATGAATCTTCGAATTTGCGCTGGCTTATATAGCATCCTCTTCCTGATTGTAGCGCCACTTGGGCGTGTATGAGCATGCGTATTGGCACTCAACTTGGATTATTTGCATATCACATTACGCTTATCTTATTTGCAAAGTTTCGCGATTATACTTAGCTTCCTTCTTGGGTCGCTATTTTCAATGTTCCTGAGTGTACTTATACTCTGATTTATCTTAGAATTTATTCATATATTTAGTAAATTTATTTCACGAGAGTAAAGAGATTAATCTCTTAACTGTGGAATGTATTGAAGAAAAATATGCCGAAAAGGGAGATTTTTTCCTCCTTCAAATGTTTATTATGACAATAAAAACGTTGGAAAAAGATTATTTAGGAGAAAAACTAAGTAAAGTGACTATACTATATTTAATATTTTCAAGTGAATTTGAAAAATTAATGAATTACATCCATAATTTGTTGAATTATAGCAAAATAAATTAAATGACGTAGTTAACTCGATGCTAAATATAATTAACTATAACTGAAGACAATATCTCACTCACAATATGATTTTGAACATGGGAACTTTACAATCTTTCTCTGTGTAATAAATACGAAAGCATATCACGCTGTTCAAGCCCATACGCCACACTCTTTACAATAAATCTGTGTTTCATGTCGTATCTTTGTGTAATTGCAAATTATTTTCCATTAAAAATTTTCAAAAAGAAAGAGGACTAAGTTCTGGGTTCACAGAATAGAAACACCGATTTTTTTCTCCTGCCTCTAGTCAGTTTGGACATTCTAAATAAGCACGTTTGAATTATCTGAATTGGATTCGGGCGACGCAGGCAAGGGATTATGTACTAACAACGTATGAATTTTTATTTAATACTTACTTCAAAGTCATTTCCAGATCAGAATTTTAGGAAAAAAACTTTCTTTCTCGGACATTGCCTCTATGATTGACGTTGTTGTGCATCAAAGTGTATCAAATCTATACTTGATTGTATTTTTATATTTGACTACAGAGGAGATAGGGTTATGAAATTTTTTTTAAAGCTTCTCTATGGGAAAACAAAATCACAATTAAACCTGATTTATATTATTATGAAATTCTTTGATAGATGGTGTGAAAGTAATGATCTTTTTAATTGCCTCTTTGAATGTTAGTGCCATTTTACTTTGATGCAAAAATTAGTGCCACCTATAGAAGATATTCTGCGTTCACTCTTAATTTGTATATAATGGTAGGGAGAGTTATTTTATGTGTTTCGGAGAAATTTACAAGTAATTCAATTCTATTCAGAAGGATCTGCTTAAAGACCAAGGGGGAATCTAATACTTTTTTTTTTTTTCTACAAAAAATCACACCTAACCAAAGATATATCTTCGTATGATTTTTGAAGATATTTACAAAATATCTACTCAACCTCCAAAATAAATTAAGATCATGAGTCTGATGAAAGTATTCGGTTTATTCATTGTAGTTAGCGTTTGACGTGTAGAATTATTAAGTAATTATATATTACTAAGTTTTAATGAATATAAAGGGTGTTTTTTTAGAGGTATAGAACTTTAAATTGCAATAAAACGATGTATTATTCGATTGACATGAATTATTTTTTATTCGAAAGATAATCTTGTGGCATTACAATTTAAATATGATTTCTGGCATATGACTGCCACGGCTGGCTCGGATGTAGTCCAATCTGGACGTCCAATTTTCGATAACTTTTTCCAACATTTGTGGCCGTATATCGGCAATAACACGGCGAATGTTGTCTTCCAAATGGTCAAGCGTTTGTGGCTTATCTGCATAGACCAATGACTTTACATAGCCCCACAGAAAATAGTTTAGCGGTGTTAAATCACAAGATCTTGGAGGCCAATTCACAGGTCCAAAACGTGAAATTAGGCGGTCACCAAACGTGTCTTTCAATAAATCGATTGTGGCGCGAGCTGTGTAACATGTTGCGCCATCTTGTTGGAACCACAGCTCCTGGACATCATGATTGTTCAATTCAGGAATGAAAAAGTTAGTAATCATGGCTCTATACCGATCACTATTGACTGTAACGTTGTGGCCTTCATCGTTTTTGATGAAGTACGGACCAATGATTCCACCAGCCCATAAAGCGCACCAAACAGTCAGTTTTTCTAGATGTAACGGTGTTTCGACATACACTTGTGGATTAGCTTCATTCCAAATGCGGCAGTTTTGTTTGTTGACGTAGCCATTCAACCAGAAGTGCGCTTCATCGCTAAACAAAATTCGCTTATGAAAATCGGGAACAACGGCAATCTCGTTTTGGGCCCATTCGACGAATCTACGCCTTGCTTGATGATCGTTTTGATGAATTGCCAAACCAAACTGAGAATAAATCACTTGACAGCTGTTAAATCGGTCGCCATCTTGGAAAGTAATGCCAACTTAAACTTCTATACCTGGAAAAAAACACTCTTTACATTTGTATCATTGAATATGAATATTACATGAAATAATAAAAATAAGACACGATTGTTGTAAATAAAAGAAAATCATTCTCTGATGATTTTATCGTAGAAATATAAATTACAGAATATTGTGGGAGTTCCTTTACTGAGTAGATTTTTTAAATTTTTTTGTGTTACGTAGGCTGCTTTTTGTTTTGTTATTGAGAAAGTCCGTCTGGATTTTTCTTTAAATATCTTGTACTTTTTTTTAATATTTAGATTTGTAAGTATTTGCGTTGATTACAGTGATGTTGCGATATGCACGTCATTACTTTCCATTTTTTTTCTCCCTATAATTTCCTACTTTTTATCGCACGATGCACTTCCGTAACAATTTAATTTCGAACGTCTGTCATCGGAGCGTAAATTAATTTAGGCAGGAGAACGTTTATAGCCATTAAAAAGTCTTATTACAATTTAAATTTTTAGTATGGGTGAAATTGCATGGCTATTTTTTTTGTATGTGAATCGATTAAATAATTAGTCTTTTAATTTCTGTTAATTCTTATCACGTGAAAGGGTTTTATTCGCTTAATATTAAATGTTATGAAAGCAAATCATTGTATTAATGGGGGGGGAGATAATGTCGAGTTTTGTATATTTTGCTAATACGATTGAAATTTGTCTAATTCGTGGATTACATTTGTTACAGAATCACTTATATTTAAGTAATTAATATTAATGAAATTGAATTTTTTTTTCAAATGGGATGGCTAAACAATCTGAAATTTGTCTAAATAAACAGCTCATATATCATTGTTCTTTAATTATAAACTGATCTTCACACATACTTCTGCACAAAGAATTAAATCTCAATAAAGACACCGAAATTATTAATTTTCGAATTATATGTGTTCAGTATCCGTATCTTTCACATTTCTAATCCATGTTATGAAAAGGCATTTAATTTTTAAAATCTTACTAATTTGAAAAGCTTCCATTTTTTTTAAATGCACTTTTTTTTGTGCGTATAGTCTCCGGAAAATCAACTTCTTATTTTTCGTTTTGTGCTTCCCTTCCCCCACCTTTCGGAGCAACGCTCTTAAGCGGTAACTTTTATTTAATCATTAAGCAAATAGTTTTAGCGCGTATCGGTTTAATTTTGTTGCGAAATAACACCAAGCTCGCTCTTCTTCCTTGCTTCTGAGGTTTAAGGGAAAATGCTTGATCTTTTCAATTTATCTTAGTTACTTAGTGCCTTCCCCGCGCGAAATCTTTTTCATCCTTGGAATTCGTTAAAATACACCCTCTCCACTCTCCCATCACCCCTATTCATTTCGAACATATTCGCCTATGAGAAGTTTTTGCTTCATATCTATTAATCAACGGGTTTATAATCTCTCCCTTAATCCTATTAAATTTTCTTCAAATTCGCGCTCTTTTAACTCATCTCGGCTTTTGTTTCGTTTTATTCTTCCGACCCCCTTTTCCTTCAAGAGTCCCCCCTCCGTCCCTTCAATTACATCACATCATGGTGGCGCTTTCAACGCACATTTGCATGTCGGGTTTCTTCTCTCTCTCTTTTTTTATTGTCTACTAATCAGCTTAAAACCTTGGCGTGTTTCACCGAGTGTCCAGCATTAGTGCATTTTTATGAAGAAAGGCGTCTTCTACTTCGTTGGATCACAAGTAGATCCGGCTGGTCCTTTTGGCGAAAAGAAAAAGTAAGGGGGTGATAGGGGAGAGGACAGCCGCAAAACTGATTCAGTCGTCCCTCTTTGATCGATTGTTTGGAGTGTGATCTATATAAAATTTCGTAGTAGTAGAAAGTACGCTTTTCTTTTCTTTATCACCGTTTAGTGGCTATTATCTGCGCTCTGTGTTAGATAATTAGGCAGTGACACGAAGCTTAATATGGATTTCGAAACTCCCCCCACTCGCCTGTTATCCTTAGTACTGTTTTTGACGTACCCTTAAGTAAATTGACATAACTCTGAACGGGTGCCATTCATACGTACAAAAAATGCAAGCAAATACGGGTGTCATTTTTGTTTTGTTGGTGTTTTTGTGTTTGTTAATTTGTCAAGAATATGAGAGTACTACTGGCTTTGTAAAAAATGTTGCAAGAAAAGCTAAATAAGAAGTTATGTTTATTGAAAGTTTGTAGAGTACTCGCCGATCTAAAACCGATTTTTTAAAGAAATGTCTACGTTTTACAAATGAAAATAACACCCGTTTGAAAGGAATTGGACAGTTTTCCAATTTTGGATATTGCGAGTAGTGGCGTAACGGAGAATATAAGTCCACTCTGCAAAGTCAGGTTTTGCCTTTAATATTTTATAAATGGGTTAAATACGCGTACTCGGCGTCAGACAGGTTTTGGGCCCCTTAGAATCCAGCCCTACCCCCTACCCGATGCAGAGGTGTACGTTACGCCACTGATTGCGAGTTTAATTAAAAAAATTTTGCGTGCAAAAATCCTGTAATCCATTGTATTTTATAAATTATCCAGAATTTTTCTTTTGCTGCGTTTTGAAATTTGGGCAAAAATTATATTCAGTCTCATTAAAATGATATAGAAAAGCTTCCCTTCATTCTTTATTTATATGTGGACAAATTTTAAATTTCATTGTTTAACTGTTTATCGTCTTTTTACAACATGTCCCCAAACGATCACTGCTAAATTAATTTATTAACATGTATAATTGTATTTTTAATCAGATAATTTCAATATGCTACTTGTGCCTCGTGCTATAGTTGAGGACCTCAAAGAACTGTGCGTTTAATGTAATTATTTTTTATGCACAGTTCTTTTAAAAATTTATCATCGATAATAGAAACCTAAGGCCCATATTCTACCCGTATTTGAATCCCAATGAAACCTGGATAGTTGTTTTAACATTAAAATGTATTTAAAGGCTTAAAAATTGTTTTTTTTTTCGGATATTTTCTGCAACTTATGTAAAAGGCTCCAAAAGTATTTTCAACTTAAAAATGAATTTTACTGTCTCTCTGGATCTTCGATAAATTTTTTATGCAATTCTAGTGTACTATTTATTTAATCGCACAAATGAAACCAAATTCATCATAGGGTTGCAGTGATTTCATACATTAATTCTTAACTTTTCTTTTCCGTTAAAAATTGCTAATGCATTAGAATTTTTGTCGCATTAAAATGAGTGTCACTTTTAGGTTCGGTGTATCGCTTCTATGATTGGTCACACTGGACTCGTAATAAAACGGGGGAAGGGGAAGCTAACCCTTTGAAATCTCGTCAAAAATTCAGGTACCAAAATATCGCTTTTCTTTTTACACTCAATGCATTGTAATATTTTCCTCCAAAAAGGAGAAGCACGTACTCAGTATTTTTGAGAGTTATTCCGTATCGTCGTCATTAACCCATAGAGTTAATTGCTCCTGAATTAATAAAACCAAATCATATTAAGACGTAACTCAGTCTCATTATGAATGTGGCTTTTTGATTCTCGTAATGTAAATAAATTATATAAGAAGGAAAACTACGTTTTAAAGGAAGAAGTCGAAAGGGAAAATTAAGAAATGTTTGCTTAAATCATGCATGGGAATTATGTACATGTATTTTTAATAATCGGGCTCGTTCATCTTATTTAAAAGAAATAGAATATTCCTCATTTAAAAGATATGACATAAGGATAATTGACTTCTTCTGATTCTAATCTTCAGTTTATTCATAACAAATTAGCTTTGCTGTAAAAATACATTTTGTTCGTAGAGGAGGAGTTTCTTATAATATATAACAGTGATTCCCAAAATGGTCTATGACGACCTACAAAGGGTCCACGTCAGCGAAAAAATAAATTTGGGGGGTCCATGAGGTGTAAATGGGGGTCTATAATAGTTGCTGTCTGTAAACCAAATCATTATTTTAATTTTAAAAGAAAATGTAATCAAACGAAAACCAGATTTTATCTATTTAATAGATTTATTTACTAATTTTTATGAGGTTAATTTGCAGTTATAAGGTGACAGGACCGTGTCAGCAATTTTGGCTTTAAAAAGACATGCCTGTTATTTATCCCAAATTATGGAATATCGTGAGAAAATTTTTAATTACTTTTCCTAGTGAGAAGGAGTTTCAGCATGGTTGCCAATCTCTAAATCAAAAAAGAAGGGGGGATAAGGGCTGAACATTAATAATTAAGGAGATTTAGGATTAAACCTGACACGTTTGATTCCAAATGTTGAAAAATTGTTATTGAAGCACCCGATTTGTTCCTCCCATTTAAAGCATTTGTTTGTTGCTCAGTTATTTTATGCATTAATTAAATTTTAATTTAATTAACGTGTTTTTTAAAGTTTTAAATACTAGACTTCACTTCAGTTAGAAATTTAAATCGTTTAGAGTAAGTTGCTCTATATCAACTGTCAACAAGGCAGTAAGTTAGTATATTTGCAAAAATTTAATTTTAGGTAAGCAGGATCTGCTCCAAACCGAAAAACATGGTCTATGGGACAAAAAAAAAGTGGGGAACCTCTGAGATATAACAAGATATACCTGCATAAATATTCAAAATAGGTAGTTTAAATGAAGTGATTTAAAATATAATACTATAAAGAAATATATATATTTATTGAACTCATTTATCAATCTATTACCAAAAAACTCCCCCTTCCCCCCCCAAAAAAAAATTGAACATTTTACAAATTTAGTCCAGTTGACTGCCTAATAATCAAAAGCATCCTATTTTTTTTATGTGAAACACAGAATTTATAACAATAGAGAATTGCTTTGCTATTAGTGTTTAGTAAACGTGGCACAGAAACTTTTTGTGACATAGATTTTATGTGACGAGACAATTTAAACAGTCCTATCTTAATGTAGTTCCCAGTATATAATTTCAAGCCGTCTTTAAATTTCCCATTTGCATCTCAGAAGTTAAACCGCTTTGATTTGTTATGCGACTTGTGATGAAAGAATTTAGATTCATTCGTGCTTATTGCCGATTAAACTCTCTAAGCACGTATTTCAAAATACAACCCAATCACAATAACAACTTTCTAATTGCTCTAATCTATGTTTGGAACTTGTGATTAGAGATTAAACATGAAAGTGTGTCTGGTATGAGTTTGTTGTTGAGTTATATAAATATATAAATAACAGTGAATGTATGTATGTGTGTGTGTGTTAATTCTGCCAAAAACTGTGAAAGTTTAATTTTTACTGTATATTGTGTATCACACATAATGCGAAACCCGTTTTAATGCTAAAATTCGATTGCTTCTTTTGATCTTATGCCAATTAAATATAATTTAGAAACATGCAGAAAATCTGTTAGTTATGAGTATTAGCATTTTCTGTGATTTATATGAAATAGTGTAAGATTGTTTCACATATGCCTCGAATTCTTATCTTATCTTTGTTGAGATAGGATAACAGTTTTTGTGTTTTTTATGTGTGGCCGCCTTAGAGAGAGAGAACCGAGTGGTCATGGGCGCAAACTTGTAGCTGACGTTACTGAGTCGTGATTTTGAGCCCTGGGGCCTCCGACAACAAACCATGTAAAAAAGTCTGATGCACGTTTAATTTGTTGAGACTTAGGTGTGATGTGGAAGTATGGAGAGTGGGGATCCATCCCAGGTGTCACAGTGGTTTAAAATTAAGGGGTCCTTCGCCAATAGTCTTCATGTTGCTTCTTAGTGTGACGTTAATAAACATTCATTCACTCTGGAACTAATTTAGTTCAAAATACTCAGATGGAAGAATGCTTTTGATAAACTAAACCATGTATTTCCATCTTTGTTTGCTGAATGGTCATGGCCGCTTGAATTCGTGACGGCCATTGTTTCTGCCGAGTCGTGTCTTCGAGTTCTGATACCTCTAAAGATCCGCCGTGTAGAGCAGTGGTCCCCGGGCTGGTGTCGGTCCTTGGATCAAATGGCACCGAGCCGCTCACGGAACCTTAAAATTTCTCATTTTATTTAGTGTGGCGTGTTTCTTACGTACTGGGGGGCGTTACGTTAAAAAAAATTTAAATATCAGGTTTTTAAAGTTTTTTCATTTTGAAATTTGAAGGGAAAATTATATATATATATATACATATAAATCTACAATGTATTTGCTTGTTACTTGTTCTTGTTTTAAAATAAATCCTTTTTGGTAATAGAAATGTCCTTTAGATTAAAATAGATTTATATTTTATCAAACAGTTACTTTTGTGTGATTTTACTATAAAAAATTACTTTTTTTAATAAATTCCGAATTGCATTATGCATATTCTTTACTATGGATACTACATGATTCTCTGTGTGTGCGACTTTCATTTCTCCTACCCCTTTTGTGTTTGGAGTACCCAAAGAGCAAGAGGCATTCAGAGAGAAGTTTTTTAAAGTTTAAAAAAAATATTCAGGATGGTTAAGATAAAGGGAAATGTATACTTAATCGTTTTCGAATGACAGCACAATCAAATTTCAACGATGAGTAACGAAAGATCAATTCAAAAGGAACACCGTAATTTTCAAGAAGATGGCAAGTGTAATGTTTGAAATATTATTTGATCATTGCATTATATATCTTATATTATATAAACATCATTATACTATTTATGTCTGTGTACATTAAAAATAATGAAAACAATAATAATAACTAATTCTGTTTTAAATTTCCACTCCAATAATTTTTTTTTTGTTTCCAAATCTGATATAAAGGTACATGTTTTTATGTGCGGCCCTCGAGATTATAATGTTTTTCCGAAGTGGCCCTCAAGCTCATTTGGTTTAACACCCCACCCCTGATCTAAAGCCACATCAATACCGAACATGATTAAAATTATTAAACCAAAATAATCTAAAATAGAAACCTTCAACGTCCTGCCCCCTCAGCGGGCCGCGGTAAATCATCAAACGCTGACCGGTCTGCAGTGATAAAAAGTCGGGGAGAACTGATGTAGAGGGTCTTATGCTCTTGCAATGTGTAAATATTCAACATCCTCACGTTGGTGTGGCTTGGAATTTTGAAAAGTGAGGTGTCGTCTTTGACACTTAACCATAGTTCAAAATTGCAAGGTCCGTCACCAATAACTTTTGTGCCCCAAGAATCAATTTGCTTTTGTAGTTGCTGGAATCAGTTCGATTCCCCTTTTATAATAAGACGCATTTATTCCCCCTTAAAATAATTATACAACTGTTGAAATTGAAAACAATGTTTTGTAATTCTTGTGGTAAGCGATAATTTTATTTCAGAACTTATTTCAAATTAAAATGTTCTGCAAGAATTTTTTGAATAACGTTCTGAAAAACTTTTGGTGTTCTAATGAAAAGTGGACGATTACATTAAGTCATTTTATAATGAAATGAAAATTACTTCAGAATCCGTTAAAGGGGATTAAATGCTCTCTATCTCTCTTTTTCCTCCATTATAAGTCTCGAAATCAGAAATGATATTTAATGCATGATATTAAATGCTAATAACTGTTGGCGAAAATATTCGGATTGTTTTCGAAATAGTTACATTTGCATAAAACTTCATAGTCGTTGTAAATCTCATTATTTGACTATATTTTAAACAGTTGAAAATTAAATTAATACTTTAAAATCTTCAGAACTCACACCTGCTTGTTATGTATATATATATATATATATATATATATATATATATATATATATATATATATATATATATATATATATATATATATTTCTGGCAAAAGTTTTGAGAAAATATGTTTTCCTGTTCTAACTTTTTTTTGAGATTAAAATTTCCTAATGATGTAAATTGGTAATTTTTATCTTTATTTATCCTACATGGTATGCGAATAATAATACGTGTAATTTGAAAAATTTGAAAGCAGACGTTTTTTGAGATGATCTGATAAAATTTAAGTTTTTAATACTTGACTCAAATGTTGTACCTACACCAGGGCTTATAGCTCAGTGGGTAGATGAATTCGATGCAGATGATCATTTGTATCCCGTCTTTGGCTTTTAAATGATTTTTTTGTTACTTTCTTTCTATACAAGCTTTATGCTAATGACTTTCTAATTTCGATAATTTTGCGCAAATAATTGCTCAAAAATTTACAATTGCTCTGATGTTGCATTTTGTAGAACTTTAAAAGAGGTATTAATTTCTATTTTACATCATTAAGAAATTTGGTTTTCAGTAAAAGTTTGAACACACAAAAACATATCACCTCGAAACTTTTGCCAGCTTCTGTGTATGTATAGTATCCATCTTGAATTCTTGGTATTTATTACCCAGAGTTTTGATTTTATATAATCATGATAAATAAAAAGATTTTTATTGAATAATTACGATATGACTATAGTGAAAAGAATTTTTCTAAAATCAGAATTAAAAATGTCCCTTTTTTATTGAAATAAATTGGGGGAAAAAACGTCTTATAAACATGTGTAAATTTTTTTAACCGACTTTCTTAAATGCAAGTTAGTATTGCGAATGTGTTATTTGAGATGCCCAATGATTTGTATCTGTTCGATAATTTAAATTATTGAATTAATCTCGTTTTTTTTAAGACCACATAGAAAACCAATGAATATAGTTCGGATCAGCCCATACGAAAATATGGTATTATTTATTCATGTATTTTTTTACAAGAAATTATGTGTTAGTTTTAGACACATTGCACAATTTTTTTTCTATAAAGAGAGTTTGTGAAGATCCCCTTGGATCTCACTTTGAGAACGAGAATAATTTGGAGTCAGATAAGAGCAAGTAGCCATTTTTATAAATAACTTTCTTTATTTGGTTATCTTTTCCAAATAGAATCAAAGACTTTTATTAACAAATATATCTAAATAGTTATATGAGGTTTAAAAGGGACTTTCCTTTAAATAAACTTAAATATCTAATGATCCAATTAATTAACAATTAGAATATCGATCACGCAGAGATTACCACGATAAGAGATCTCAGTTTTATATTCAATAATGTTCCTATTGAACATTTAACTTTAATCTCACTCCTAATACAAAACTTTAACGAGACTTTAAATATAAATCAATATTTACCACACAGAATCTCAACTCTTCCTGAGATTAAATTATCCACCAAGAAATCTTCAATAATAAATCTCTAACTTCACTATTATACCTTTCTGCTTCAATCTCTCTCTCCTACTGCCTTTTGCTTTACTATTCCGTTTGACTTAAATACTTTATCTAATCTGCATAACAAGGAATCCTGTCCTCTTTTTGGAGCTGATTGGAAATAGGTAGGAGAATTAAATTTCCCTAAAAAAGACGACTCAGAAGGTTAGTGATAAAGTTCCGTATATGTTTGTCACAAGTTGCTTACGCTTTTCCTTTTCGAAATCGCCATTGGTGTTTATATTTGTTTGTTGATTTAATTCAGAAAGCAGGAAATGTCTCCGAATTCTGAGGTGTTCAGACTCATTTCAGTTAAATGTAATTTTTTCTTACTCATAATGAATAGTGTTGCAGAATTTCAATTGTGACATATTTTTAATGTAAGTTATTTCGGCAAAAATATGTGAATTAAATTTAGTAAAGAAATTAATATATCTTTTTCCAGCTCTTGTCCTAATTCCGATCATGTATAGTTAGTTTAATGTGCTAAATGCTCAACTTCTTGAAAGTTTTAACGCATTGAAATCTGATTTTAATTTCCTTTCTTTTAATCTCAATGATCCTCCATTTAATTATTAACTTTTACTAGAAGATTGATAAATTATAATATCTTAAAAATCTCTGATGACTTGGATATATATATGCGTTTAACAACTATTTCCTGTTTTCTTATAAACTCAAGCAGTAATGCTATTAGCCTTTTTGAAGTTTGCCATAAACAATTATATATAATTGTTGTTTTGATTTTTAGATATTATAAGTACATGGTTACAACGGAAAGAAATAATTTGCTCTTGAAGCTATTTTTGCTTAATGTTGAGATAATTGAATCCAAATAGGGAATACTTTATAACAGCGGTTCTTCGATCGCAGCGGTCCCCTTTTATTTATCAGCCTGACATCGAAGATACACCAAGATTTTGAACACTCCTTCCTGATTCCCAACACATGGCCAAATGATTTGAAAGTTCCTCAATGATCTAAGACTGCATCTGCTACCTATGCCGACTTTTTAAACGTCCCCCCCTCGTTTCTGCTAATTTTTGTAAATATTACGTTGTAGTAATGACTATGTGGTTGCAAACAATTATAAAACCTGAATTAATATTCTTGATCGAAATAGACGTTCGAGTACAGTTTTTTAATTGGGTTTACTGATCCACAGTCTAGGATGTAGGACGGGGCACATCTTTCAATTTTTCCACGAGATCTTTCAAAGTCTGTAAAAAGAGGAAAATTTTTTTTAACACTAAAAGAGGAAATCTTAACACTTCGCGGACCCTAGAAAAGCCCCGAGGATTCCCGCGGGTCCGCGGACTACAGTTTAAGAACCACTGCTTTATAAGAAAGATGCACATCAACACACATATTAGTTACAACACAAGTACACCCATTCTTGTTCTACGTAGTTTAAATTTTTAAGTGTTCAATATGAACCCATTTTTCTCTTTTTAATTTGGATGTTACGAAGTAAATATTGATTAAAATATTGCAGAAATAATTTATAAAGTAGCACTGCATTCTGTTTCTTGCCATTATATTTAAATGTTTATATGACGAACACACACGTTTGATAATGGTCCCATAATGCAGGACATAAAATTGGGATCTGATTTTGTGATCAGAATTTGTGGCATCTTTCTTCAAACATTGGTTTAAGTCCTTCATTTGTGGAGATTTCAACAAGATGCTCCTGTATTGGTATGTATTCATCTGTATTTGGGATCCAAGTTGGTCCACTCGCAAAAGGGTTCAACACCCAATCGGGAATATCCAAGTGAATTATTGTTATTTATTTAAATTTCCATAAAAATAAAAAAAATGACCAAATTTTTAATGTTTTATTAAACCTTTCGCTGACCCCCTGACGATGTTCAGGGACCCCCAAATCAATTTTAATTTCCCACGGACCCCTTAACAATATCGGGAACCCCTGGGGGTCCGTATGGACCACTTTGGGAACCACAGCTCTACTGCAACGAATTCTTCTGTTGATACAGTTGAACAATTCAATAAGACAGACATTTTCTCAAACATTTCGTTATGTGTCGGCTCAGTTTCATTATCCTCCCTCTCTCAGATGGGAAATCGTTTCGTGTTAAGAGAAAAAAATGCATGGAAATGCTTAGTAGTTTGTCGGGACCGTTGTATAATTTCATGTTAACCGACATTTCGTCTTAAAGAGTTTTCGCGTTAAATGTATTTCACTGTATATATGTATATATATATAACAACTACCTATTCTTTCACATGTTTAATACCCTAAGATATATCCCCCTTTACCGCATTTTAGTACCAAAACTTCCCTGCGTACCGAAACAGAGCAGCTTTCCTTCTTTCTAAACCATCCTCATCTTTCAAAAATGCAGACGAATTGAAGGAAATGAGAGATCCTCCACACATCGTGACTCCACAAAAACTAGTGGAAAAGCACGGAACGAAAAGAAAAAAACTTTTTTCTTCTTCTGAAGTTTTAAGAGAATGCAAAACCTTTTTTGGTTTACGCAAACTGGAATCTCTTCTCTATTTCGTCATTGGGGGTGTTTTCTTTTGTTGCATGATGATTTGTGGGACTGTCTTTCTCCATGTGAAAGAGAAGATGGAAAAAAAGTAAACACACCCCGAAAGAAAGGAAAGAAAGGCAAATAAATAAATAAACGCGCCCTACCTTAAGGGGCTGGCTAGTGCTGGGATTAGTCAAGTCCGGGCCCGGCCATAATCTGAGGCATTACCGAAAGAGATAGAGCGGGGCGGATTTCTGCACGTCTGGCGCCTCAGGGATTACGCTAATCCTGTGCTGGGGATTAGGGGCGGCTCCAGGAGGGGCGGCAAGGATTAGAAAAGACGCGTGCTGCCGCCTAGCCTGCGTGCCAACGATGTTTGCCGGCTGAACGTCACTAATCCCTATTCAGCATGCATGCCCACGCTCTGTTTTAGAGAAGGGGCAACCAGTTCGCTGGGACACACATGACGGTAGCATCTCGCCGGTAGCGGCCGCAGCTATGGACTACCTCTTGCCGCCTTCTTTCTTGCAGCCGCCCATCGACTATACGGAGACTTGGAATACTTCTTTCGGTAAGTACACTCTTGCTCTCTCTCTTGTGTCGCCCCCTTTCGCCTAATAAGCTGTTTATCGCCTGCTAACTATAACTTAGGGGAAAAAGGTATTTATTTTGCGAATAATTTGCGCGCCGGGTGTCCATGCGTCGCTTTCGTCATCTTTCCGCACTGTCTGCTTTCTTTCCTTTTTTTTCATTGTTGTTGCTTATTGAGGGAAGTAATCACACCGCTATTAATTGTACATTTTTATTTTTATTTATTTATTTATTTTTTCGTGAATCATTTAGAGAGAGTTAGACTGTTTTTTTCGTGTGTCGGAATTTTTTCCTATTCCGTGTTTGACTTTCTATAATTATCAACGCAGCTTTATACGAGTATAATTTTTTTTGTAATGATTTTAACAAAATTAACTGTATGAAAAAAGGAAATAATAATTTTAAGTTTTGAAGAAAAAGAAAAAGAATTCGTATTTATTATTGTGAAGTGAAGCAAAACTTATATTTATTCACGCACTTTTTAATTGAAAAACGTGTGATTCCGAAATAAATTTTTCGTTACTACTGGAGCAGTTTCTAATTTTAAATTTCTTTTAAATTTTTTTCTTGTATATAAATTATTAAAAATATTTTTTATTTTATTATTTTATATATTTTTTCTCGTAATTTTTTTTTTTAATTCTGAGACTTTTATTTCGAGTTTTGAGTCAACTATTCAGCATTAATATTGATTTTCGTAAAGAAAATATTAATCAGTTATATTAATTATTATTTTTTAATGATATACTTATTTTGAATTATAAATCTTATTGAACCGGTTTTTTTTCTTTTTGTCCGCTAGAGATCATCCCTTCCCTTAAGTTCTATTTCTTTTACAATTATATTTTAGTTTCGTTATGTATAATTTCGTGCTTTAAAAACTAGCCTTCTTTTAATTTGAATTACAGCGTGGACATATTTTTAGAAAAAAGTGTGACAGAATAAATCAGCTTTCTGATTGAATTAGAACATATTTTTAAATTAGTTTAAAATTGTTCTACTTTGCTTCTATTAAAAGCGTATTTCCATGTATTGATAATTTATGCCTAAAATGCGATTCTATGCGTTGTTTACGGCATAGAATTTACTCATTTTGTTTCAAAATTTTTTAACTATGTCTTAAATGTATCGTGTATTTTATTAAATTAAATTATTAAATTAAAAAACGGATTTATAGACCTAGTAATTTTAAAAAATGCAAATTTTTTCGTGGTATTTTAGAAGAGGGAAAAAGGGAAACTTTGAGAAAATACATTTAGTGTGTGTGGGGGGGGGAGATAAGTCAGATGGGGAGGACAATACACAGATTAAATCTTCTAAGCTGGAAAAAGGGTTACAAAAATCCGGAAATTTCCCCCTCAGATGTTCGAGAGAAAGTTCGAAAAGCCCGAAGGTGTATTACTCTAGCTTGAGATTCCGAATTAATCTCTGCTCATCTATGCAAAGTCTTCCCATGAGAATCGGCTATTGTTACCTATCTTCACTTGGTATAAGAATTGGTGTTTTTAATGTACGTAAGAAGCAAAGGGATTATATCAGCGTTGCAGGATTGTTTGTTATCACTCATTATAGCATTTCATATTAGTTGTAAGGGTATTTCTTTTTAATTATTTATCCAAAAAATTTGGAAAATGACTTTCTGTTCCTATCGAAGTTGATATCACTGTACATCAATCGGGTATTTAAAATATTTCATTTACATGTTGTTGTTTTTTTTTGCGTATTTAATATAATAGCGGAGGGGTACATTATAGTAAATTTCATACGAAGTGTTAACTAACTGGAATGCCGTAATACTTTCAGTATTTATTTTAGTGTTAAATGATTCTATTTCTTGATTGAAGATCGTATTTTGAACAATATTTTAGAAATGAACTAAAAGCAAAATAAAAATGATTTTAATAATTTGTCATTGATTTTTCATACGCACTAGCAAGGAGTGAACCTGGTTTTTAAAAATAAAATTAAGACTCTCTAAAACTTCTTATTTAGAGAATAATTAGATTTACAAATCTATTAGTTTTTATTAATGTTTCTAATCCAAGTTTAGTTACTTTTTTTATTAATGTTTCTAATCCAATTTTAGTTACTTTTTTTTTTATTAATGTTTCTAATCCAAGTTTAGTTACTTTTTTTTATTAATGTTTCTAATCCAAGTTTAGTTACTTTTTTATGAAGAAAATTTGACTCATTCCTGAATACTTACCTTTCCCATAATTCCTCTTAATCATCTTTAGTGTGTGCTTATTTACATTTCAGAATCCTGCTTACCTTTAATCCAGTATTACTTGGTAAACTGGGTGCTAGAATGTGTATCTGATTTACCATTACATGACTAACATGCATGACGCGTTGATAACATCATCCTAACTTACCTGTCTGTCTTTTTTGCCTTAAGCTCTCTTATCTTTTCAGAAGGAAAGATTCCAAAATTGATGCTAGATTTGTTTATTTGAATCTTCTATTGTGATTATCGATTTTTATTTTTTTAGCGTGTACCTCTGAGGCACTAATCTCTTCACTTCTACATTTATAAGGAAGTTTTCGGTTAATTTAAGTAACGGAAATTTATTTAGATGGGTTGTGTGTGAATGATGAGAAATCAAAAGTATATTTTATATATAAGAGATGTTTTTGAACATTATAATGTGAAGAAATTAACATGCGTGTCAGATGAACAACGCCGGAACAATGTTTTCGAAAACAAAGATAAATCAACTCCATCAAAGAATTATTATTCGGTATCATAGAAAAACAATTCGGCAGTATCCTTTTTTTTTTTTTTTTTTTTTTTTTAGTTTTATTACCTCTGTTTTCTAGCGATGGTGTCACTTTACATTTATTGTTATTTTATACAAGAGGCATGAGTATTTGTGTGTAGAGATTATGCCGTTTCTTCGATAAATTGAAAGTATTTGATCCCTGAACGACTGTTCAATAGAAATGTAATGTTTTTGTTATGACTTCTAGTTGTTAAGTTCTTCTTATACCTAAATGTACATTTTATTTTTACTAAATCCAATTTTTAAAAAAGAAATAACTTTCTGTGGAGTGAAGCAAAAAAATTATACAATAGAATTCTTTCAAAGCTTATTTCCTGTTAAATTAAAAAAAATCAAGAAGGATGAAACAGGTGTGAAAATTAGGTTACGCAAATGTAAGATCCCATTAGAAATAAATGATTTAATTTTATATCATTGAATTTAAGAAGTACTGTATAATAAAGTTTTCGTAAGGTGCTTTTGTATGGTTTCCTGTTAAAAAAAATTAGGATATGTAACTTTATTTCAATTGTCACGTTTAACATTTTTAGGTATTTTTTGACTATTGATATTCTTAAGAGAAGTATTTATAATTTAGAAATAAATTAGTTTGTATTTCAGTTTGATTACTTTATAAAATCATATAACGCAGAATTTAATTTTATACAAATTAAATTAGTTTAAAATTAATTTTCTTTTTTTCCTTCTCTATTTATCTGATACTTAGAACTAACTTGAACCGTCAAATTTCATGATATTTTAACTTTTCGAAAAAAAAAAAACTTTTTTTCTTTACACCCTCATAATGTGCTCTACAATCCTTTCAGTTGTGTTTTAAGGATTTCGTGTGAATGGGAAACTCGTTTATTATCGTAAATAAAATAATTTATCGAAAATTTTACAACTGGTTACTTTGCTTTCCTTTCTTTTCATTGATTCTTTATGTGTCACATATTTTTTCAGCTATCACCTGACTTTCTCTGCCCATCGAATAAATGTCAAGCCTTTTCTTTTTCTTTATTTTTTTATTTTCCTTCCCCAAAGGTTTTATGCGTGTATTGCTTGCTTTCTTTTGCTCGGAAAAATTTTACATTTTTATATTTCTATACTTGTTCCTTTTGTAGTTTAAAATTATTTGATTGCAACTTGAAGGTTTGTAAAGAAATTAAACCTTCATAGATTTATCGCATAAATAAGACAAAAGTAATAATTCTCTGACGGATATACACATCTATATTTCACAGCCTGCTAAAAATTTACTTTTGGATGCCTGCTTGTATACAAATTTGCTTGTATATATTTTTGGAACACAATTTAAAATTGCTTAAACCGTAACATTTGAGTGATGAGTTTATTTTCTTGTGATAATAAATGAGTTCAAATTATGTACTTTTTTGGAAATAACGTCATTCTTTCCTTTCCCTATTCAAAAGGGGAGGAATACAAACTGTGAATTTGTTGCGGTGTTGGAGGATCCGTAAGATATTTTTGTATCTGTCTCATAGACTAACAAAGCTTCATTACATTTAATAATAAAGTAGAAAAGATCTTTTAATAAAAACATCGTATAAAAGAAAATAAAAAGCATTTCAAACTAATTTCGTACCAGTTCCTTTAATTTTTAAAGAACGAAGATTTGATTCCATGAACATAAAATAGCACTTTAATGTTAGCAATCTAAAGCTTATTATTTATCTGAGCAGTTTATTTTAACTTAGCTAATTTTTTTTCTTTAATTTGACTTATATTCTATAATTAATTTCTTTAATGGTAAGCTTGCAATCTCACCACCCGTTGATTATACATTTTATGAATATGCCGTTTTTTTCTAAGCTGTATAATTTTAAATCCGGTTAAAATTATCATCTTGAAATCTGTTGATGACATATAGGACTCTGTAATCCTTTTAAAAGGTTTAAATTTTTTCTTTCTTATGAAAATATCTGCGATCTAATCGGAGGTAATTTTTTTGTTTTGTTTTTCTTGCGTTAATCTCTTTTTTATGCTTTGGGGGAGGGATTCAATTTTTTTGTTATCATTTCTGAAATATAAAGCAGTTAAAACTCTTCATTTTTAACAAGTTTTATTTTAAATATTAAGAATTTTCAATAATCTAATGACAATTTATTACAATAAATTAATCGTGCTTTTATAATTAAATTTATGAAATGCCTGTCGGAAACGAGAATTAATAACATAGTGAAAGTGAAGGTTTAAATCTTCACTTAGAATAATTGAAAATAAACGTGATGAACTTCTACATTCTTATCATCAAATTCGTTTGCATTTCTTATCAAAATGTTCTTGGTTTTCATATTAATTCTATTATTACAAATTGACAGTAATTGTTTAATTTTCCTCGTTGATGAATGTAAAACTTATATAAAGCTACACGGAGGGAAATTTTTATTTTATGAAAGTTTTCTGCTCCTTTTGGTTTATTATGTTGTAACAGCTGGAAACTGAAATGTATCTTTTTATAGTTTCTCTACTGGATACTAAAAGATTTTCCGAGTGATACAATGTGGCGAAAAGCATGTACTAAATATCTCTTTGCTTTTTTACCTTTTTTCTGTATTACTCTACTTTTTTTAAAGTGAGTTTTCTTCAAAAAGAAAAGTAGGGATTTACTTTAATTGCTTTTTGAAATGTTATGGAATCCTTCGTAATACTATATTTACACAAGATCAGAAAAGTCTGAATTTCGAAACAGTACTTGTGCGAAAAGTATTCTTAAAAAAAAACTGGAATTTACTGCGTTGATGTTTTAATAGGAAACTAATGCTTTTTCTCTCTGAATGTTTCAAAAATTTTTTGTTTTTAAGTACCATCTGTACTTAACGTCTCAAAAGTAAAACTATATAAAAAAAAAGATCCGATTTTACACTTTTCTCTATATACTTAAAAGCTTTTGTCTTACTCAGCGAAGCAGATAAGACAGCCTGAATTCAGCCCTCTAAGAAAAATGAAAGAAAATCCCGCCTAAGTTCTTCCGTAAACTCCGAATCCCCTAAGACACCTTTAGCTCAGAGGTAAGAACTATTTTTAACCGGGATTGCAATCCGAAATTAATCACTTTTTAAAGCTATCGGCATCTTCTGACTTAGGCTAATTCCCACTCTCAAATGAGGTCCAGTGTCGGAAATGTTTTGGAGCATGAGTTAATGCCTCCCGACTTATTAAAAGAAGGTGGGGGTGGGCTCCATTTTCCCTTCTACCTCCCAACACTCCCCAAAACTTGATCCTTTTGTTTGGCGAAGTTTTTTGCACTTTTAGTACTAAATCTCCTGTTTACTCAGATATAATAGCAGTTACCTTGAAATGAAGCTTATCTGCCATTTCTAAAAGTTGGATTCCGTCATTAAAAATATATTCCGCGCCTTTAGGGTCTAAAATTGGTCCAGTATACCTCCATATCCTCCTATTTGTTGTAAACTCCCCACCCCTATTATATATAATGAACTTTTAAGTAAGACTGACTTACTACCTTACAATAGAAATGAATGTTTTAAAGTTAAATACCATTTGAATATTAAAAAAATGTGATGAATATATATATATATATATATATATATATATATATATATATATATATATATAGGAAGAGATTTGTATGTTATCTATACATGCTACTTAAATAAAACATTTTTATTTCGTGCTTGTAATTAAATAAATTATGAAATTAGAAAATTGTATTCCTTTGTGAGTGTGTGTAAGCAAATCTAGTTTCTACATCGTTGAATTTTACTTCAGTAGCATTTTATATATTGTGAATTGGCGGTCGCTTTTTTTCTTTTGTCGGAATGTGTGAACAAACAGATTGCTATTATTATTCTTAAAATTTACGCAGATTTTAAATGTATAGTTTCAATGATTTTCTTATAATGATTTTTAATTTAGGATTAATTTTATTTAATATTTTAAAATGATTTTTCTTAAGTTTGTAAATTGATATCGTTAATAGTTTAAAGGTGTATTGAAATAAATGATAATTTAGAAGAAAATTAGAAAGTTGCTTTTATTTGTGATAGGCGAAGGAAATGACTTTTCTTTATTGGTTGATAAAGAAATTAATTCATTTTTGATTATTTCACTGATTTTTATGTGTGCTTCAACTTTCATTTTAAATATGACTCGGGGAAGTAATGTATACGAAATTCTCAATTAAATATGGAAACTCAGAATACTTTAGTTTACCCAAAATTAAGATTATACGAGAAATTGTACCATACGAGAATTTTACCATTTAGAGTTTTTTTCTTCTTTTAGTAAAAGGAAAAAAAAAAGCAATGAAGTAACAACATATTACAGTATTTGTTGATATTTGAATTTAAAAAGTGAAACTTATATGGAATTTGCATTAAATACATTCTTCCACTTCAAAAATATCCTGCAACTTCCATTTGAAATTGTATTTTTGACTTAATGGTTATTCATGATTTATTTAAATTTCTCTCCTTGAATTAAAAAAAATACTGTGAATGATATACACAATTCTATTTTAAAAGTATAAATTATATTTTTCTTGTATCGCACCATTTAAATTTAAGATTGTTGATGGAAAATATTAAAAAAAAAAAAAGAAAACGGAGAACCACATCATATACTAAAGAAAAAATATTTTCTGTATTGTTTTTTTTCTTATTTGTTTATTTTCCATCAGTCAGTCAATATTTATGAAAATTATTCCCAAGATGCCATTCCATCTTTGAGATTTTAAATTTTCTTTTTGAAGATTGTACAAATACCATAACTATTAAATTAATAAATTTTTATAGATTTATGTTTGAAAACGCGCGCGCGGGAAATAATAATTTATTCTAATATTTATGATAATTTTAATATACATTAAAATTAGCTGCAAAATTAATAAAGAAAATGGGAGTGAAACCTCATATTTATGATAATGTTAATATACATTAAAATTATCTGCAAAATTAATGAAGGAAATGGGAGTAAAACCTCATCTCTTTATTTTATTATCACGTTTATTTTAAAGTAAGTGATACATAATGAAATACTCTTTCTGTTAAACGTTTTGCCTCGAATATTTTCCATTATTACTAAAAATATTATTGTGAAAATGGGGGAGAGGGGTATCTTTATACTTGATCTTATTTCTGATTGAATTTTTATTTTGTTAAGTATAATTTTATTATCTATAAATTTTTGGATCTAGTTTTATTAACTATAAATTTTTGGATCTAGTTTTATTAACTATTTTTAGAGCTAATTAACTTATATAACATTTAAAAAAGTTGTTACATTATTTAATACATAGTTAAGTTATGGATTATATGATTCGTCTGTTTTGTGTACTCCCCCTTAATTGTTAAGGTGGGGGGAGACCCTTAAAAGCAAGAAAATCTTTTTTAAGCTTCCTATTCTAAATATATATATATATAGTGGCAGTGGTGTAACCTACAACCCCGCATCGCATAAAGAAAGGCAGGATTCTAGGCCTAAAACCAGACCGACACCGAGTACGTATTTATTTAACCAATTTATAAAACATTAATGGCAAAACCTGACGTATTTAATCAATTTATAAAATATTAGACACAAAACCTGACTTTGCAGGGGGTCCCTAATATTCTCCGTTATACCACTGTGTAGGTATAAAAAAAAATTCTAAAGTTGTTTAAAAAAAATTTGAAAAATACGTCGACAGTTAATTTTTTTTAAAAAAATAAGAATTTTAGAACGTATATTATCTAAAATTATTTAATAAGTGTTACAATTTATGTATCCATAATTGAAGTTGATTACTTTCATAAAATTTCAGCTGAAATCATTTTGGGATTTTTAGTTTATTTTAGTCTTTAGAGCTTCGTTTTCGTTATTTGGGTATAACATAGTCTAGGACAGAGGTTCCGAAACTTTTTTGCCTCATAGGTCCCCTTGACAGGTTTTTCGGATTGGGGTAGACCCCTACTTACCAAATATTAAATTTTTGCAAATTCATCAACTTAAATGTGTTTTTGACAGCAGGTACAGAGCTACTTACTTTAAAAAATTTAGATTTTTAACTGTAGTGAAGTATAGTGTTTAAAACTTAAGAAAACACATGTTAATTAACTAACTTTTTAATTAAACTTTACTTTAAAATCTTCGTTAGTGCCTAATTCTTGTAATCTGACATCTTTTTTTTTTCAAAGTGACCATATTAATTCATTGCATACTGTGGTATTACGGTAGTCAAAAAATTCTTAAAGCTAGTTTCAAAATCTAAAAAAAAGGCACTTAAATGTTGAACGTAGGTTAAAACGTCTTTTTCCTGGCAGATTGTCTGTGAAAATTGAGAAACTGGGAACACACACATTTGCAACGTCCAAAATTATACTCCTTTAGCTTAATTCTGGCAAGAAAGGCTGTAATGTGGTCATATTTTTAATAAAATTTATGCTATCACCTTGTAACTGCAAATTAGCCTCCTTAAATTTAGTAAATAAATCTGTTAAATAGGTATGTCTGGTTTCCACTTGATTAAATTTCCTTTTAAAATTAAAGTCACAAACTGGTTTAATGAGAGCCAATATCGTAGACCCCAATTTCTACCTCATGAGCGCCTAAATTAATTTTTTGCAGACATGGACCCCTTGCAGGTCGTCATAGACCCCTGGGGGTCTATGTAGACCACTTTGGGAATCACTGGTTTAGGAAGTTGGAGTGTGGGCTTTGTTTTTGCCCAGGATTATCTTTATATGAAGCATATTAAGGTTGAGCATACACAATTATTATTATTTCAGTTAGAAAAGTGATTAAAACAAGTATAATTAGTAATGTGGGGATTTGATGTTTAATATTCCATGGAAATTTATCTGATAAATAAGTAATGTAAAACTTTAAACCGAGTTAATCGTGAATAAAGGCTAACGTTTCGGTTATTGAATAATTTTTAAGTTAATTAACCTTTTAAGAATAAACATTTCAGTTTATTTACGGAAACTGAATTCTATACTTTAAATTACACGAGAAAGGGAGATGAGAGAGAAGGCATTATAAATTACAAATTTTAGATCTTGTATTTTTCTTATTGCGTAGAAGAAATTAATATAGTATTTTCCATTTTTATATTTTAATGAGGAATTTTGATGATGTAGATGTACATTTTATATAAATATTAAATAATTGTGTAATGATTTTAAAAGTACATCTATATAACGGATTCTTTTAAATCTATAACTACAGACATCACGCTTGTATATTTTTTCTAATAATATAATAAAAAATTCTTTAAAAGTTACAAGTATTCGAGGTATTTAGTAATAATTAAAAATGCATGATTTTAAGTTATTCGTATTAAGTATTATTGTTATTTTCGTCTAATGTTACAATTCTTGAATCAATTGCGAAACATATCTGCAAGTAGAAAAATATATAAATTAATGACATTCTAACTCATACGTTTCTTAGTTATACTTACTTAGATATATATAAATAATATAAATATATATAAATATACAATTTTTTTTCTCTTTAATCTGTTACGTCAAAAACCATTTAGCATTACTATATAAAAAGTAAAATATGGATAAAAATTTACAAAAGATAAAATGGATTAATTCAGAGAGAATAAGTTGTATAATGTAAGACACTGCACTCTATAGAGTAGTGAAGGTATTTCCCGTTTGAAAAATATATTCTGTTTTTGGTTTATGTTCTTAAGTATATCACGAAGACTGATTTAAATTGAAATAATTTTGACCTCAAAAATGTCTTTAATCATACCACATTCTACATCCACCCTTCTGTATTGTTAGTTATTGATTAAGTGCGTTACTGTCTTTTAAAAAAAGTCTCTAAATCTCCTTTTCATCCTACTAACCTATCGTGATGCTGTGTCTAAAGATAAATCATCCAGTCAACCTATGTAATCCAAGAGGAAATTTAATTTACGCACCTTAATTGAAGAAAATCCCATGAACCGAGACGACCGAAATATATCGTCTTAACATTTTGAAAAGCCCATTTCTTTCACCTTTTTCAATTGAAAATAAAACTTATTTTAGAAGAGCGCCAGAATCTTCATTGTTTTCCACCGCCTTTCTTGTTAGTATATTTGTATGATTTGAAAAGGATGGGCTGCGTTGTTTGGACGTCGGAGTAAAGCACACCCGGCGGCGAGAGTGTAAAAAGGGGATTAGCCTTCCTCTGTCTCATTTAGTCTCGACAAGAATCTTCCCGTGCTGGGATTGAAGCTCGCCTGGGTAAGGATTAGGGCGGGTAGGCCGGATATTGGCTGTGATAGGCAGCTGGGGCTTGCCGGATTTTTTAGCTGTGGGAGAAGGAATTAGCCGAGTGGTGGCCGATGACTTTCTCTTCCGATCATTATGAGGTCAGGAATTGGGCCAACGTTTCATCAAAACTCTCTGCACTTTTTTCCCCTCCCGGGGAGTCGGGTATTTTGGTGAAGGGGTGGGACTAGATTGATAAGAATAGGGATATTGGAATAAGAACCGAATTTGTTCGGTTTTGTGTGGATTTCGAAAGGATTCTGGATCCTTGTTTAAATTCTGATTTTTCTCGTTAGTAATCAAATTTATGATGATGCACCATAATAATATTTATGATTTAAAAGTATTAATTATTTTCCATATTAGTAAGAATAAAGATCTGTGGAAAATAATGTAGTAATTTGTTCGTTTTTGTATGATTCCGAAATGCTTTTGGTAAAAATGGGTAAGCTTAAACATCGTACTCTTTTCTTCAGATTTATTCACTGTACTCTAGTTTTAATTTTTTTGTAATAAAAATGAATTATTTTATAAATATGTAAAAGGGATTTTATTATACTTTGTTGCACCTTTATTATGGGGAAATATTTAGAAATTTTTCATCTTACACGATCTTTTAAAGTTGTGGGACATATCCCCAAATTTACCGTAAGTCGCATGTATTTTTTTTACACGATTTTTTTTTTTTTGCATGGTTTTCTAAGGAACGTATCTATACCGTATAAAAAAAGAGTTGGGTGTATTTGAATTGAAACAGAGTCATATTTTATTCGTTAAGCAAATATGTTAACTTAGAATATCTTTTTCGCTCTGTATCCATTCTTATGTTGAACTATTCGTCCGAACATTGGACTAAGTGGTAAATGTTTGGTAATTTTTATTAAATGATACTTGACGAAGAAAAAAAAACGTTTCAACTATGAAAAGTGATTATTAAAAAAGTGAATTAAATATATATATATATATATATATATATATATATATATATATATATATATATATATATATATATATATATATAAATAAATAAATAAATACATATATTGTATATATATTTTACTATTTCGTTACATTACTTGCATCACATCATTTCGGCTTTCAGTTTTTGACATAGTCATCTTTTGAAAAGGATAATATTTCATACAATATGGACACAATAAACTAAAGCAGATTCAGTAAAAATCTACGTAAAAATATTATCAGACATAATAAACGTTGATTGCTTTAAATGTTTTTCCGTTTGTCGTACTCAGCAAGTTGTCTTCTATTGAATCATAGTTTTACGAAACTTTTGAATCATTTTTGGCGTAAAATCGCAAGAGTTTTCGAACAAGATTATTTATATTTTAGATATTATTTTCCAGCATTATTAAAATGTCTATCTATATTAAGTTTCATTTTATTGTACCCGTTGCATAATTTTAGTATAGTTAGGACGTAATGTTTTTTTTGCGTAATGTTAGTAATTCGTTTATACTTCTTTATCTTTGCGAATCCTTTTGAAGGCCGGAATAAATTAATTCATAAATATTCACATTATTTCATTTTTAAATAGAATTCAATCAGTAAGATTTTTGTCATATTCGAAACATTAATTATTTAAAATTGAATTTTAGTGGAAAATTCAGGTTAATTACTTAAAAAAAACTTGCGAGCTAAGAAAAATGTATTAATTTTTTAAATATGCATTCATAATAAATATATATAATTTGTGGCAGTTTAATAACTTTTCTCTCTCTCATGGTATTTATTAAGTAGATACTTAAAGGAATTGATTATGCCATTTTTAAGTTATGCCATTTTTTAAAATTTTACTTTGTAAACCATGTGTTTGCCTCGGACATCTATTATATACCAACAATTATTTTTTTCTTTAGTAAAACTGTGATCAATTAACTTTTTTTTAACAAAAACAAATGAAAAACATTAACAAAATCTGAAGAAAGAAACTGAAAAATGCAAACTCAGTTATTTCACCCAATTCTCATCCGAAAATGTGAATTAAATTCTCTCATCTCGGATTCCCCTTCACCCTTCAATTTGAAGAGGAAGCACACGTGTTCCCGTTTTTATTTCTAACTGTAATCTTAATAAAATGCCTGTGGTTTTTGCTTTCTTATCAAAAATATATGTACGATAGAACAACTGTAAGCTTTTTTTAAAATGTTTAACTAAAAGTATGGGCACATTAAAATGTATAAGGAAGCTTGTATTTTTTTATTTTCCCATTAAAAGGATACCGTGCGCTCTTTGGTTAGTGGTCTGTGTCATATGCAGCGCCATCTGTCGTATAAACTTGAAAGTAAATGAGAAAAACTATGAAAACTGGCAATTTAGGTGCTTCCAATTTAAACAAGATCGAATTATTGGATAGAATTTTTTTTATATGCGTGTTGTTCATCCATAAATTTAAAATAATGCTAATATAAATAAATATCGTGTGAAAAATCCACTTGTAAACATTGTGTTTAAATTATTTTTTTGAAAAATAACGATTTTGAGAATTGAATGTTAATTTTATACTTTTAATTGAATTTTTATCGTAATTTTGAAATTCTCTGCACATTCGAAAAGTTTCTATATTTGCCATTTTTTTTCCTTTGCTATACTTATTTAAATTTGAAATGCAGTTTTTCGAAAAATAAGTCATATTTCTCTCTGCTCAAGTAGAGAAAATAAGTTTTTTTTAGAACGTATTGTGTCTCGTGAACATTTTTTTTCACAGTTTTTTTACAAAATTACCGAATAACTATTTTATTTTGAAAAATCTGAATAATTACGAATGAGTTATAATTTAATATCTTATATCGCATTTCTTTCGATAAAAGTTATTTTGTGTTTATTATTATTTTTTGTTATTATACAATTTTCAATGATTGAACGTTTAGAATGTTAAAATGTTTTTATATAGAATGCTGTGTATGTATCAGGGACGGGCAAATAGCGACCCGCCAAGACAGTCAGAAAACCAAAGAGACAGAAAATTCTCTCTATATTTTGGAGCAAAATTTTTCTGGCATGAAGATCAACAACAATTAACACCAGCGGCGCACACAAGGGGGGTCCGGACCCTACCCCCAAAGCCCTTGATTTTTTTCCGATTGATTATAATTCCAAGTTTATAGTACGCAAAATTTAATTAAGTGTTTGTGATTAATTTTATTAATTAATGCTAATTATTTATTCAATAATTAGTTTTTTACTGTGTTTTGTTCCCGAAAATCGACAAAATCAAAAGGAGCATGATACAAGAATGGTGAACTTTCGACCTCGGACCCCCCTTTGAAAAATTCCTGTGTGCGCTACTGGTAAACACTGATGCAAGTTGGTTGACATTAATTTGCTGGCTTTGATGAGAATTTAAACAAGTAATTTTACTCCTGATGTCAAGTAAAATAAAAAAATAAAAGCGTGACAGGTTACATACCCCTCATTAAATTAATTCTAAAATCAGTTGCGATTTCTACTATAGATATGAAATTAGCACAATAAATAAATTGAATAAAACTATCACTATTTTATTTAAGTTATATTTTATGGTACAATTTATACCAGCAGTACTCAATCTTTTTTTAAGCCGGGCCTCACACATATGACAACTATTTCACGCGGGCCTCATACGTATGATAACTATTTCTCGCGTTCCGCAACGGGCAGGATTAACGCGAGACGAGGAGGGGGGACGCAATAAGATCAAAGGTTAATGCAGAAATAGATCAAAATATTAATATAGTTTTGGATTTTATTTTAAAACTATATTAAACTCCATCAAACTCAAATCACAGAAAAAAAAAGGTTTAATATGCATTTTTTACCCTGTTATGAGATAATTTCGATTTTCTTTCATCAATGTTCCCAAGTCCCCTACCCCCAAATATTTTGTTGTTAAAAAAAAGGAGCCATTATATAAAAGATTTGTGCTTTTTGGTATAGTGATAAGCAAAATTATATATTTTAAATATAGCATTTTCAGGACAAATTAAACAAGTTGTTGATCCATGTTTGTTTTTTCTTCGAAACAATGAAGACCAAATTCATCTTGAAATCACAAATATTCTTCAGATATTTTTTGCTTGGAAGGCAGGAGGGTTGATGAAAAATTAGTTTCACGTACAGAGTGTTTTTTTTCCAGGTATAGAAGTTTAAGTTGGCATTACTTTCCAAGATGACGACCGATTTAGCAGCTGTCAAGTGATTTATTCTCAGTTTGGTTTGGCAATTCATCATGAATAGACTCACGCCTGAATAACGCTTTCAAATTGTGCAATTTTATTTCGAAAATAATGGTGGGGGGATTTTCATAAGTGAATTTTGTTTAGCGATGAAACGCACTTCTGGTTGAATGGCTACGTCAACAAACAAAACTGCCGCATTTGGAGTAAAGCTAATCCACGAGTGTATGTCGAAACACCGTTACATGCAGAAAAACTGACTGTTTGGTGCGCTTTATGGGCTGTGGTGGAATCCTTCTTCAAAAACGATGAAGGCCACAACGTTACAGTCAATGATGATCGGTATAGAGCCATGATTACTAACTTTTTCATTCCTGAATTGAACAATCATGATGTCCAGGAGCTGTGGTTCCAACAAGACGGCGCAACATGTCACACAGCTCGTGCCACAATCGATTTATTGAAAGACACGTTTGGTGACCGCCTAATTTCACGTTTTGGACCTGTGAATTGGCCTCCAAGATCTTGTGATTTAACACCGCTAGACTATTTTCTGTGGGGCTATGTAAAGTCATTGGTCTATGCGGATAAGCCACAAACGCTTGACCATTTGGAAGACAACATTCGCCGTGTTATTGCCGATATACGGCCACAAATGTTGGGAAAAGTCATCGAAAATTGGACGTCCAGATTGGACTACATCCGAGCCAGCCGTGGCAGTCCTATGCCAGAAATCATATTTAAAATGTAATGTCACAAGATTATCTTTCGAATAAAAAAAAATTCATGTCAATCGAATAATACATCGTTGTTTTATTGCAATTTAAAGTTCTATACCTCTAAAAAAAAACTCTTTATAAAATAATCGCTATTTTACCGTTATTTGTTAACACTAACCGTTACAATTTCAAAAGAAAAAGTTATCCCGCAATTCCTACCATTGATAGCAAAATTGTTATATGTGATTGCTTGATTGATAGAATTTCTCGCCAAATGTTTAATACATTGTTCTTAAATAATTGAATTTGTAAGTGAAACGGAGCACGACCGGGCCACATTAGGCCCGCGGGTCGCAGGTTGAGTATCCTCCGCTTTCACCACGTGACCCACCCAGTGGCGCACACAAGGGGGGGGGGGTCCCGGACCCCCTCCCCAAAGCCCTTGTTTTTTTTCGATTGATTATAATTCTAAGTATATGGAACGTAAAATTTAATTAATTACTTGTTATTAATGATTAATTTTATTAATTAATGCTAATTATTTATTCAAAAATTAGTTTTTTACTGTGTTTGGTTGGTTCCCCCAAATCGACAAAATCAAAAGGAGCATGATACAAGAATGGTGAACTTTCGACCCGGACCCTCCCCCCTTGAAAAATTCCTGTGTGTGCTACTGAACCCACCCCTGGTATATATGTGATCAGAATTCTTAGTTGAAAAAATTATAATTCCTCGAAGAATTCCTATTTTAGCATATTTTAAATTATATCATTTGTCTCTTGTAGGGCGATCCATTCCTGTGCATTGTATAGTGGAGCAGGTGACACCTCAAGGACAATCTGTAAACTTATCTCAATCGGCTGTCGACCAGGACAACTTTGCCATCATACCCAGTAATGCTCTTTTTTCCGAGATCGTCCACACAGCTCTCAGTAAGCTTGGCTACTCCTCATCCGCAGCCCTTGCCGCCAAAGGTAAGCTCTTTAGTTTCTTGTTTTTCAAATAACCTTTATATCGAATGGGGTATAGGTTTTATATAAATTCAAGGTAACAAAATAAATATATATATATATATATATATATATATATATATGTTTTAAAAAAAAGCGATAAATCTAAGATATCTAAATAATTATGTAAAATATTGATTAACATTTTTTTATCGTATCTTTGTTTCATTGTTTTTTTTTTTAATTTTAAAAATTCTAGTTTTCACTATTGCCACGAAGAAGTATTACGTTTAATTGACATTATCAAATATTTAGACTGAAATCGTGTTTCAATCTCTTTGGTGAGTATTTTTATAAAAATATTTTCTTTTTTTTTTTTTTTAAATTATGTTTCTCATAGATTTTATTTATTTTTAAATAATGGAAACGTTAATTAGAACTTGAAATGAACTAGATCTGTAAACTAAAAAAAGAAAGAAAAAAAATCATACTGTGGAACTTGGTTAAGTTTTCAAAGCACAAAATCATTTCAGGAAGACTTAAAAAATTTAAATGAAAGATGAAATCAAAGTAGTTACAATCTAGTATTTATGTTAGGGTAATAACGGTTTGAAGTATTTTATTCCAAACTGTCTGAATTTAGAAAGTAAAAAATTAGAAATAGAACTTAAAAAAACTTTAATTGAAAAGTTTGTTCACACATATTAATGTTCAAAGAATAAAAATATCACATTATTTTTAAAATTCTTTCTTCTGAGTTATATCTATATCAAAATATTAACGCGTTTCAACTTAATTTTCTTAATTTTGTTTTTATATTTATTCACTGCCTTATCATAATTTTTTGTTGAACACCAGTGCAATTTTTAAAAAATTTTCATCCGGTTTGATCAATCTTGTTTACTGTTTATATATATATATATATATATATATATATATATATATATATATATATATATATATATATATATACTGGCCTCTAAAAGTTAAGGTACATTATGATTTTCGAAACTCACCATTAAAAAAATAGCAGCAGTTATAATATTCGTAGTTTATATCAATGATAGTAACGAACTTTTAAGAAATCTTATAAAAAAAAAACGATTGCCCGAGGCTTTTATTTTAAAGAAAAGCACACATCTGTTTTTGAGAGAGAGAGAGAGAGAGAGGGACGCTTTTAAACTTTCATAAAGTAATTTATACGTTGCGGTTAATTTCATTGAGAATATCCAGGGCAGCTTAGCTATGTCTGGAAGCCGATTAATTAAAGATGTAATACAGCTTGATATAAATGGGATTGTCGCCGGCTGACGCTTCTAGATATCTCAACGTCTTTCACAGTGTGGATAACACTGTCTGAACGTTTAAAGCTGAAGATTTTGTCTATAAAACATGTTGTTGATCGACCACGAGGTACAACACGGGAGGTAGACCGTTTTGTAGTTCTTTCGGGCCAAAAAAGGCCTCGGGGTTATGCTCACGAGCTCATGGCTGGTGTGTCTGGAGTTCGTGCCTGATGAAGAACCGCTGTGTTGTAGGGTTGATGCCCGTTAAATCTGTCGTAGCTCAAACGTCCTCCCGTTGGTATAGTGTGATAGTTTAGAGAGGGGATGCTAGTTCAGGTATCCTCATCACTTGACCGTGGCTCAAAATTGCGAGATCCGTCGCCAGTAGCCCTCGTGTTGCTTTACAGTGCGACGTTAATAAGCACTTATTTATTGGGTCCGAAGGAAGAGAAGCTCTACTGTGCCTCAGCTCGTTGATGATTTTGTCGCATCAGGAACACGAATGTCCGCTAATACGATACAAAGGCACCCTTAGAATACAAGTTTCTATGCAAGATCAGATGCGTAGAAACCTTTCCTTTTAGCTCTACTGTGCCTCAGCTCGTTGATGATTTTGTCGCATCAGGAACACGAATGTCTGCTACTACGATACAAAGGCACCCTTAGAATACAAGTCTCTATGCAAGATCAGATGCGTAGAAACCTTTCCTTTTAAACTCTACTGTGCCTCAGCTCGTTGATGATTTTTGTCGCATCAGGAACACGAATGTCTGCTACTACGATACAAAGGCACCCTTAGAATACAAGTTTCTATGCAAGATCAGATGCGTAGAAACCTTTCCTTTTAGCTCTACTGTGCCTCAGTTCGTTGATGATTTTGTCGCATCAGGAACACGAATGTCTGCTACTACGATACAAAGGCACCCTTAGAATACAAGTTTCTATGCAAGATGAGATGCGTAGAAACCTTTCCTTTTAAACTCTACTGTGCCTCAGCTCGTTGATGATTTTGTCGCATCAGGAACACGAATGTCTGCTACTACGATACAAAGGCACCCTTAGAATACAAGTTTCTATGCAAGATGAGATGCGTAGAAACCTTTCCCTTTAAACTCTACTGTGCCTCAGCTCGTTGATGATTTTGTCGCATCAGGAACACGAATGTCTGCTACTACGATACAAAGGCACCCTTAGAATACAAGTTTCTATGCAAGATCAGATGCGTAGAAACCTTTCCTTTAGCTCTACTGTGCCTCAGCTCGTTGATGATTTTGTCGCATCAGGAACACAAATGTCCGCTAATACGATACAAAGGCACCCTTAGAATACAAGTTTCTATGCAAGATGAGATGCGTAGAAACCTTTTAACTCTACTGTGCCTCAGCTCGTTGATGATTTTGTCGCATCAGGAACACGAATGTCTGCTAATACCATACAAAGGCACCCTTAGAATACAAGTTTCTATGCAAGATCAGATGCGTTGAAACATGTCCTTTTAAACCGACGAGAAATGTGCCTGTTTATGTTGTACAAGAGAACACATTTTTTGGACCAAGAGGGAAATGGGCTTCTATTCTTCAAAGACGAATCCAGGTTCATACTGGAGATGGCGTCTATTGATCTGAAGGGGACAACGCACCAAATACAAGCAACCCAACATTTTTAAAAGACTCAGTTACAGAGGAGGTGGAAAAAAGTTTCTGAACTTCACTTCCCATTTCGACGTCTAACAACTTAATTGGTAACAAGGATTGCAGTTAGTGGAGGAACCCATTCCTCATTAGAACCCCTTTTCCACGACGTTTTTCCATATAAAATTATGATGTAATGCTTTCTCCAAGATTGGACCGGTGAATATATATATATATATATATTTATATAGATATAGATATTTCTATCAATTACTTTCAATAGGTTTTTGCTCAGTATTATTAACTTAAAGGGGGAAGGTTGGCTGGCCAAAAAACATGTTCAACCCCACTTTTATATAAATTATTTTATATATTAGCTGTCCTAAGTCAGCAATGTTTGTAATACTGAAGCATCCATCTTTTAAATTTTAATTTCGATTGGGCTCATGTGTCCTTCATTGTGGGATTTTCCTATTGTCTTATGTGCTTTTCGAATGTGATTGGTGGATGTTCATCTCTCGTTTGTAGGGAATTAGACTGTATATATATATATATATATATATATATATATATAATATACATATATATAGTAAGACCCCGCTTAACGTGGGGTATATATACGTTCCATCAAAGTAGAGCGTAATATGAAACAGCGTCAAACGAGGTTATCTCATCATGTAAATAATGGGGTTAGGGGAAGATGGGTAAAAAGTGGCAGGTATTTTACCGTAAAATTTATTAATTATGTATTTTATAATACTAAAACAAAATTTCTTACAAATATAGAAACATAATAAATGAATAAACTTATAAAAAATAAAATTCTAAGTCAGTATGTTTACATTTCAGATCATACAATATCTTCTGTATTTCCAATTTTCTGCCTTTTTATCAAAAAGGCATCTAATGTAATTAGCGTTTTCCTTTTGCACTCTGTAAGAAGTTGTTCGTAAGTGGATAAGGCATCCTTTGAACACCTGTCAAAATTTTCTTCTGCTTTTTCTTCCTGCTTTATTTCGTTTTATTATCACCCATGATAAAAACTAAAAATCATAATATTTGTCACTATAGCAATCTTTATATTATACAAGTTTATGCTTACAATTACGTTAACAAATGTTTGAAACGATAAAACTATGTTCATATAACATCGCTGGAAAGAAGAAACACAGATAAACTGCTTCAGATATCGGGAAGCTTACCGTAATTCGGGGAATCCCACAATTCAAATAAAAGAGTGTTAAACCGAAACAATGTTAAACGAAACAGCGTTAAGCGGGGTCTTACTGTATATATATATATATACGCAATGACCTGATTTTATATCCAGATAAATTTAGAACGGTCTCACTGAGGGCATACTAATCAGCTCCTTCATTTATTTCACAATCTAAATAATGAAATTTGTGTAAAATTGAACGAAATTGAATACATGACTCAGAACTAATGCTCATTGATTTTACTCGATTTACCATTTAATTCTTAAATTTATCCTTAACATCCTCGATAAAAGATCAATCCAAAGTCATGTGGATGTATTCCTCTATTTCCTTCGCTAAATGTTTTTATTTAAAATCATTTTCACTTAATTTATAATTTGCTATATTAGCAAATTGAATAAGGAAAGATAACAGGTTTTCCATCAGTTTCTATAAAATTACTTTTCTTTCTCAATTACTAATAAGAATACCATTGCAATACATGTAACATGGGAACTCTGTCGGCCCTTACCACGAAATCATAACTCACTCATAGATATGTTTCCATGTAACTTTATGGTTTATTATTGTATCAGTCGTGAGTTACATTCCCACTGCGTAACTATTAAAATCTTATTCTCGAAATGGGCAGAGTAATTAACATTGAAAAATGAAGTAAATTTTTGTACAAAAAGGAATTTAATGTAAACTGTACTATCTTTCAATGAGAATTATGAATTTGGTAATTCTTTTTTCTGTCAATAGACTTTAAAACTGGAAGCGAATATTATATTTTCATCCTTTGATGATTCGCGTGTTTTCTTTCTAAGAATGATGAGTTAACTTTATATTAATAACACCTTAGTGTATATAGTTATTAATCATATTCTAAATTGCTAAAAACCTTATTTAAAGTTAAACAATATGTAGAAATATAGCAAAACAGTATGATTCATAATAAAATGACCACAGTTTTACTTTACCAAACTCTTAGACTTAGGACTGTGATTAAAGGTTTATATGTAGTATAAGTATTTGAAAATATCTGTGTGCTTAACGCTTCAATCTTAGGCCTCAACTTAAAAGAGTTTGCTAATTTATACTTTCATTTTGACCTGTACTGTCTTACTTCTTTCTTGCTTTTTGCTTTGCCCTAAGTTAAACTTATAGTAATTTAGCTTATTATAATAGTTACATATGCATAAATTTGTGTGTACAGGGCTTTAATTATATTCTATAACATACAAAGCAACTCTTCATATGAACTATCCGATGGTAGGTGTCATGTGTATGTATTGAAAATGAGAAACGCTGACAACATCATAAGAATTGAATGTTTTTTGTTCAGTGCACAAAGCTACAAGAATGATAGGCGGGGGGAGACTCAATAATGCGTTGGTCCACCTCAGCCCCTGATGTAAATTATTAACCCTGCTGGTCCTTTACTCTTCGAATTAGCGCATGTCCCCCAGCAGCTTTGTGTTCCAATAAACGAGTTAGATCGGCGCGATCCAGAGAGTCCTGCTCACTGGAGCCCAAACGGGCTGTATTGGAGAGAGATCCAGTGATAACGCCGGCCAAGGAAGTGTTGGAGAGGCACGAAGACAAGTAATAAGGATTTGTACTGTTTCTCTGCCAGGTATTATTCTCTTGAAATATGAGCCTAGGGATCAGTGAAAGGAAGGACAACACTAAGGGGCCTAGAATCTTGTCGCTGTTGACAGCCAAATGCTGTGAAATAAAATTACATCCTAGTTGTAGATTTGTAAAGCAGACGCGAGTGAGGTGGGTATCCCACCGGACATAGATGTCTCCAGACACGTCTTCGTTGGTCATTTGGATTCATTTTGTATTGGACACTCTCTCTCATCATTGGAAACTATTCTACTTTAATCCTTGAGATTCCAGGTCGAATGATTTTGGTGAAACTGCAAACGTATCTGGCAGTGTGCAACGGTGAGGGTAAGCTGACACAACAGACAATTACACGTTGGATTTTTATTGTGGAAACATCAGAGACTGTGAGCGTCAATCGGACTTTCACTTTGTTTTCGATTTTTGTTATCACTCTCGCTCGACTGCTACCTTTTTGATGCTCTGTGCGACCATTTTTCACACATTCCTGCCAAAATCGTCGAATGGAAACATTCCTACCCAAATGTCGAACGATTCTGCGATTTGACCATTCTACCTCCTTTTGTCCAGTTCCACATCGACTTATCAAAGGATGACATCTGCTCATACTGTTCACAAATCCATCTGGGAAGTTTTATACTGTCTACAAAAGTCGACTATGCAATGGAATGCCCTCTATTTTATACATCGTTCGGATGCTTCGTTGCAGTGTACTGAAGCTCCAGCAAAATTAGTCATTAGTAGCCAAAAGTTACTCATTTGCATATTCTAACGTAAGATTTACATTGCAACTTCACCCCATTATGATAATTTCCTTTTTATGCTATAAGTGTATTTCGCAGGCATTTCTATCCTAAGAACATATAAAAATTTCAATTAAGAGGAAAAAGTAAAGTTACCTTTTCAATGAAATAAAAATTTCTCCAAATTATAATATTTAATATGTAATATTTTTTACTCTGATTTTCTTTTTGATCGTATTCTTATTTCTAACTTAATATACTCAATGAAATACTTCCTAAGACCTGTTTCATATCGTAGTTGCAGAAAAAAAATTAAATATGAAATAAAAATTTAAATTTTAGTATTAATTTACTGTAGAACCTTATAAAAATGTGAATTAATCGAGACTCTAAGTTCTCCTAATTGAATAAAATAATGTATTAAACAAGCCAAAAGGTAGATAGCTAAACACTTTGAAAAAAATCATGTATTTTAAAATAACATAAAGCAAAATGTCAAATTGCCAAAAAAGATAATTCAGATCAATACGTTACTTACATGGTGCCTAAAATATGACAGTTTTATGGTGCCATTGAAGACCTGCGGTGAAGAGGGACTGATGCATCTTAAATCTGTCTATGTTCTAAGTCCTCCCGTTGGCGTGGTGGGGTAGTTTGGAGAGAGACATACAAGTTCAGGTGTCGTCCTCGTCACTTGACCGTGGCTCAAAATTACGAGGTCCGTCGCCAATAGCCCTCTTGTTGGTTTACAGTGCGACGTTAATAAACATTTATTCACTACTTTAACAAGATACAAATAAATGAGGTTTTACTGTGCTTAAATTTTTTAAGTAACTATTTTTTATATTAATTTTTACTCTTTATCGGAAGAAAATATGATTAATTTTGGCAAGTTAATGTAATTATGTAACGAGATTTAATCAACTTAATGCAATATGATTCATTGGAAAAGGTTTCACATCTCATTCTCCAAGTAAATGAATAAATGAAATAAAACAGTTTGAATGGGGGTATTAAAAATTAACAATTAAATTTATATTTCTCTGATAAAGAGTATTGTATATTTCTTAAAATTTTTCAGTTTATTGCTAGAACATTTTTGGGCATTTAAATGGAAGGATTTTCAATTTCCTCTTTATATTATTCACGTATTAAATAATTTCGAACTGATGCCCAAATCATCCTATTTTTTGCCACCAGATGGAGCAACGTGGACACAATCCTGGGGTCGAAATGATTTTTTTTGTGTACTAAACTCTTCTTATGCCTTCCTCCCCCCCATCCATTTGTTCTTACCATTTGTGGTTTCGGGAAATTTGATTAAAGTATCAATTGTTATAAATTTTCATTTTTTAATAGTGGAAAAGTATAAAATTATAAACGGTGCTTTAGAAAAAAATATATATATTTCTTCTGAAAGAAATAAAAACTTTTATTAAAATGATTTGTTGAGAGAAGATTATATGTAACAAATTTTAGACATCCTATAAATAAAAAGCACAATATTAAAATTTTCGTTCGTAAACTAAAGTAAATAAAAGAATTGAAATATATATAGTTATATTAAACTAACTATATTACTGTATTAAAGATTGTCTTATGATAATCTATTTTTCTCTATTCACACATATATTATTCCTGTAATAAATGTAGAAAGTCGTGGAGAAATATTTTCACAATTTGCGTTATAAAGAGGAAACATTTTTATTCTGTGATAAAATTTTCAGAAATTTAAAGGATTTGATATAAAATAATTTTATTTAAATTGAACAATATCTAGAAATGTAGTGTATATTAATACTTTTGGTAAACCTGGCTTTCATTAGAAATTTATATCTCAAAAGCCAAGTAATTAAATAATGATATCAAGTATTAATGTACTGAAGAATATTTATTTATAACATCCACTTATATATTCGATTTAATTTGAAAACATATCCTTCTTAAGGATTTCTTAGTATTTCTATTACAATCCTCTGAAAACAGTCCGAAATAACTTATTTAATTGTAATTAATGAAAATATGAATAATTAAAGAAGCTGTAGGTAGCAATAATTAATAAGGGCAACGAGTAACGATGGATACTTCTTGAAAGCATTTTTGTCAGAAATATTTCTTCGATTCATGCAATATCTGTACTTTGGTGAGTTTGCAATAATAATAATGATGATGACAAATGACAATTTGAATATTCTTTACTTATATTTATCTTAGCCTCTTGAGAATATGTTAAATTGCAGTTCATTTTATTCACTTATACATAGTTGTTTTTGCATTTTGGTGCATTTTGAGAAACATTTATCTTCTCTAAACAGATTGCAGAAGAAAACATGAATATTGAAAATTGTGGAAATAACGTAAAAAATATGAAGTAAATATATATATATATATATATACAGTGGTAAGAAAAAAATATACGTTCATTGTGTGTTTAGAATAAAATGAAGCAAGTAAATTAAGAAAAAGGCATTTTACTAACATTGTTTCTCTCTTATGTAAAGTATTTCATAAAATTTTTATTTCTAAAATCTCCGTTTCTTATTTATTTTTGAGTAAATCATATTAAGATGTTTAATTCATTAATCTTTTAGAACGATTTTTGAGCTTTAGTTTGGCTTTAGAGGGTTTATTTTTCGTACTTATATATAGGGTTTAAGACGATTTTTCAATTATTCGAAATTTAGTATAAATTGTCTTATTATATTATCTATATATGCTGTTATATTCAAAATAATTATTTTTTTATTTGACAAGAATTCCCCCCTCCGAAAAAAAACAGGATTTTCCATCATTTTAGATTATTTTTCTTCAAAATTCTTTAACACTGGATAATCTAGGAATTAACTTATTTAAGCTTGCTTCTATGTTTTTGAAAATCTTTTTGTTTAATCTTTTTCCAATTTTTTTCCCTTTCTTAATCTTGTATTTAAAGCCTTTAACGGAACTAAGTCTAATCATACATATTTGAAATCTCCCATTTCATAAGCCGTTTTGCAGAAATGTGTTTACTTAGCTTCTCAATCGTAAGCTACTTTATATCATTTTAGTCGTAAAAATATAGATTTTCTTTACTCCCGTAAGTATTAGGAACACATTTATTTGTATATATTCATGCACATTGTAACTATTTTCAAGAATATGTAACGACATCTATAAAAAAAGTAACTCTATAACTGAATACGTTTGGAAAGTTTATATTATTTATTTTTAATTTAAGTGTATGATGTATAGGAAAACAATTATTTTTACCATGGATTTAATTAACTAACAACTCATAAAAGAATTTAATACTTTATTTTGAATTTATAATTTAAAACTTTTAAGTGCATGTTATATGAAAAAAAATATTTTCTCTGAAGAATTTAGAAATATTTGATGAGACCCAATGAACTAAATCCTGTCCATCTTCAAAAGACCTCTTATTCTCTTAACCACCGTAAATTATGCTCTGATCTGATTTTCCCAAATAATCAAAAACACAACGTAATTACTTTATATCTTGGAAAATCTCGTTATTATTGTCTGATACTAATATTGCTCAATCAAGTGTAAGTACAGATTTTTATCATTTTTTTAAGGATTTTTGTATCATAATTAATCGAATGATAGAATATAATTTTTGTCGTTTGGGGTTGAATTGTTTGTTGCTTAAGATTAGCACAATTTTTACGAAAACAGATTTTTTTTAAAGGTATGTGCAACCTTACTCATTCAACTACAATTTTTTTTTGTACTTAATGAAAAATATCAAAGAAATCTTCCCTTTTTTTAAAAAAAATATATAACTATTGTAATGTTTTGCTTTCTATCATAATGGAAATTTAATTCTTTTGTAACGTAATTACTGACATTATTTTAAAAGAACTAATTGTGTGTTTTCATTTTAATTTTTTATTCTAAAGGATGTTTGATTTAAGAACGTTTCACTTTTAATGATATTTTCTTTTTGGTGTATTGAGTTACATACCTGACTTTAGAGAGCGGAGTTTTGAAGAAATATGAATCAAGAATAAAAAAATTTTCTGAATGTTATTTCGGTAAAAAAAATGTAAAATAAGAATAAAGCATATCAACTAGTAATTAGGTTTCAGCTTTCACGTTAAACACTCTCAATTAAAATTAATCGATAATACTCATTTGTAATTAGATTTGAAATGTTTCATTCGCATACATCAAAGTTCTGTAGAAAATCTTTGATACTGATTTACAATATTTCTTCTTTTTAGAGAAATGTTTAAGAGTTTTAGTTGTAATTTTATATATATATATATATATATATATATATATATATATATATATATATATATATATATATATAAGCTTTATTTAGATAGATTTAATAGATATTTATTTACATTCGCGTGATCAAAAGAAACAAATTTATAAATATTGGTTATTTCCATTTACATTAAAATCAAATAAAATCCAATTTTTTCTCTATAAAGGCAGTTAAGGTGCATTTTTCTCGCTATAAATTCATCCAAAGCACGTTATTTTTGTCCCTCTAGGTTACAGAATCAAGAGAGTGAACTTCTTATCTTCTCAAATAGCAGCAAAGCGTGTCCCTCTAGTTACAGTTATATTTGTTTTATTATGCTATTGTAACTGTTTTTGACATCGAACAGGTTTCTGTGAAAGGATAAGATTGGGATTAAATCTATAAATTGCGCAAATATTTTACTTCGTTGATCAGTTTTCTTTCCTCTGTATTTATTTGATGTATTTGGATTGCTTCTACTATTTATAACCACTTGCAGCAAACTTTCAAGTACAATGAAATTAGTTTAACACGAAAACGCTTAAGACGAAATATCGGTTAACACGAAATAATACAACACTCTTGACAAACGACTATGTAATTTCACGCATTTTTTTCTTCTCAAAACACGAAACGGAAATCACTTAACACGAAAAGATTTACCTTCTGGGAATGAACAAAATACGGTAAAAAGCAGCCACACAGGTGAGATTTAAGACGGGGTGTGAAATGAAAGAAAGGTGGTATTCACGTTTCATAGAAAGTATGCTAACTTGACTTTGAAATACCCTCGGAATAGTCTGTGACACGAGCCAGTTTTGTTTGTCTAAGCTACTTTCACCCTCCGTTCCTACAAAAACCACACAAAAACATCCGAAATGAGGAACTTCATGAAAAAATGTATGCGCAGTTATTCAGACGCATACTCCATTGGTGAAATGAATAATAAAATATACGGCATCGAACTATTTGTGTACAAATTGGCAATAAAAAAAGACAATTGCAAAGAAAAGTATCAGACTATTTTCCTAAAACTCAATGTTTTGTTTTTTAAAAAACTTGAAAATTTCTTATTAAATTTCATTAAAATCTTGAAAATGTTATTGTTTCATTGATTTTTATTAAATACACGCACATGTGCATGTCTATTAAAATAAAATGTGCTTTAATAAACTTAACTTTGTTGAATATACTTTATACTTTTTTTTTACAATATCCTTTAACACAAAAAGTATTTCAATACCTTCAGTTTTGTGTTAAACGATTTTCACTGTACGTAGTCAGAATCAAATAACTGGAATAATGAAGCGCTTATTAGAGCTAACTGATTCTGAGGTTTAATTATCGTATTCTAATATGCTATTTTAAGTATTGAGAGACTGCTTTAGAAATCATGTTTAATATTCTTTTACAATAGAAATTAATGCGCACATTCTAAAACTCTTATAAAATGGAATTTACAATTGAATCTTAAGTTTACAGTCATTTAGTTGCTAAGAATTTAATTATCATTTCTGCTGTTGCAATCATGTTAAATCGCCGTTTACACATCTGTATTAAAATATTTAATTTGAATTAGAAGTGTTAATGAGGTTTAAAGGTTATTTGGATAATTTGCGTATAAAATTGCCTTTACTCCGTTAGATTATTGGCTAATATTAAAATGTGCAACTATATAGTTTTTATGCTTAGCCGTAATTTTTATTTTTTTTTTATTTTCAAGGTATTTGACAAATAATTATATAAATTTATGGAATTAAAATATATCGCGTTTATGAATGTTTATTTTGAATAGTCAGATGGTGATTCTGTTGCTTAAACCTTTAAACACTTTATATTTCTTGGACTTCATTAAATCTTAAAATATGTTCCGTTTTTAAGTTTAAAACTTGGTTCTTATCATAATAATTTTTTAAATTTATTTTACATCCTTTTTTATACATATTGAAATGCACCTTCGGTACTGAAATGAGGGAGAAAAAGAAATCAAAACTTTATATTGCACTTGCCAAATAGCGGGATTTCGGAAAACTTTTCCCGGATTGAGCCGACAATTTTTAGGAGAATAACCTCTATATCATGCAAACAAGTGAGAGCCCGCTCAGATTTGTGTATCACCTTGAGCTCTCTTGAGTGAGTTGGCGCCTACTCAAATGGCAACCAAATGGCAACGATCCCCCTTCCAGAAAGGGGGGAGATAATGGGGGCGGGCGGAAATCGTGCAACGTTGCTAATCGGATTGAAACGAGAGGAGATCGCGATATATCGCAAAATATTCTCGATACAGGGAAGTGATGTGATCTTGGGGTTTTTGGTATTTCTATTTAAAAAAAAGGAGGTAAAAAGAGCGTAAAGTATATTTTTGGAAGAGTCATTAAATTTGATTGGTTTGGCGTTTACCTTTTAGGGGCTCTCTGTTTTATTGGATTGAGGACTAATTGGTTCTCTAGATAGAAAGTTTTGAAGATTTTTCGTTGAGATTCATCATTTTTTTTTTTAGTCTTAATAAAATCGAAAAGCGCTCTTAATAATAAATTATTTATTTAATGTTTTTGAGAAATTCTCGCATGTTTCTGGTTTAAAATATGATCAAAAAATATTTTCTGTTGGTGTGAAAGGTTATTAGAGTTTCATTTGTATATAAACTGGCGTTGAAATACTCTACACGCTATAACAAAAATTATTTTTCTGACGAAGTTTTAGTTTATGGAATAAATCATGCCTTGACACTCTGGCACGATTATGCTGCAGGCGAAAGAGATGTAGGAAATATGTATGGTAAGTGCAGTTTCTGAATAGTCCAGGAATTAAACGTGCACCAGTTTATTGTCCCCCCGCGTTTTTTTTCTTAAAAACAGTACATTTTTTATTTTTACTCATGAAAATTATTTCTTTCAGCTGTCAGATCTGATTTCAATAATGGCTATACATTTTATAAATAATCTGAGTAATGTAAGGCATGAGAAAGTATTTTCTTTAAATTTTAATATATTGATGCAAATTTAGTTAAAACTGTCTTTTTTTAAAAAAAATGATTTGCTAGTCGTATAATGGTTAATTATTTATCTAATTAAGCTATCAACAGATGTTTCGTCGCAAAATTTCTTAAAATTTTAATTAAATGGTATTTGTTAGGAGCTTCCATATATTAGCTATTTTGAAAGAAAATTTATGATATATAAAAGGCCATACTTAGGAAGAATTAAAATCACAGTTATACACACCTAATATAATTATGTATCTTAATATATCGAATAATCTAAGATGGAGCTTTTAAAAAAACAAATGTAGATTCTTCAACATCCATCTGGTACTTTACTTATACAACAGAATTTTTTAAAATCTATTTGAAGTCGGGTATTAAAAAAAAACCCAAAGAGAACTCAAAAAGCTTCAAGGTTATCCAAAAAGAAAGATTGTGTAGGATTTCAAAAGTGTTTAAAAGTCGGCGAAACAAACACCAATCCGGACCCCCGCGCGATTCAGCATCGAAACGTATCATTCATCTTTAATAATAGCCGAGGATGGGTGCTTAAAAAGTAGTCGGCGCTTTTCCATTCGTCCGATATCTTGCGAACATGTAATTAAGGGCTACGGGATGGTATTAGGAAGCGAAGAGAGAGCGTTTATTCTGGAAGAGGATAAAAGTGAATGCGGCGGGAAGTAATGCCGTAGGCGGCACGAAATCTCCGTAAGAGAGAGAAGTGCACAAGCCCTAAGCGCCGACACTTGAGCCGCTGAATGTCACAAGGTGCTCAGTTTTAAAGCGGCCCACGAAAACAAGATGTAGAAGTGCGCCCCATTTGACTAAAGGTATTGTCGTTCTCTAGCACAGGTGGTTGAGCGGATTAGGAAGAGGCGCTCCAGAAAAGAGTGCACGCGCGACCAAGAGAGAGAACTACCGAAATCTAATCTCTCGACTGCATTAGAGTTGGAGATGGAAGGTTGATGTGCTTATGGAGTGGGAGGCGAGCGAGCTTTGGGGCTAGCGAGAGTCTGCCCAAAGCAGCTTTACCGCGAGGTCCATGTTTTATTTAAGGTTGGATTAGGACTCGTGCATTTCTCGCCAACTTCGCCAGCGCCCGTTACTTGCTGGCTTAGGCAAAGCAGCAAACGGAAGGTCTTTTCGGAATCCGGGCTCACGGCCTGACGCACGTCAAGGTGTAAGAGGATTAGATGGACTGACAGCGCTCAGATCTTCTTCTCCGACCTCCAACTCTAACACCCCCCGGAAGATGCTCCTCATGCAGATTTTCAAGTAGGGGCGGATGTATGTGAGGGACGCTTTTTTTCCTTTTCATTTGTCTGTGCTCTAATAACTGGGGAAGGGGGTTTATTAGGAGGGCCGGTAATGAAGAACCTGCCACCGAGTTCCTTCGCAATTGGCGTCTCATTTTTTTTCCTGAGGGGTCGGAAATGGTTTGGAGGGGGGAAGCAAGCCACAGATTCCGTAATCCTCTTGCATTATCTGAGGTTTAAAGCGAAACTCTTGTCGTTTTATTCCCGACTCGGTATGCTTCTGGGGGGAGCTGATTAAAAACTTTTTTTTCTTTACCCTTGTACCCCCTTTCTATTAGTGTGCTCGAGGAAAAAGGAAGACTGGGTCCTCATTTTCTCTTCTTTTGCCAGGCAGCCTACGTGCCTTACGCTGCCGTTTTATTGTGCGGGGCGCCAGATTAGAGGACCCCTACTCTTTTTCTCTACCTTTTGCTCATTAGCTATTCTCCGGGCCTGGCATTGTTATGGTAATTGGCTCGCTCTGGTCTCTCTGTAGGGCGCGGTGCGACTTATTCGCGCCTCTAATGCTCCTCTAAATGGCGACCTATTCAGGCCGGAGTGTGGGCCATGTAATGAACTAACACGCTGAGGAGAGGACCTACCGCCTTGACCTCGCTAACAATTGGAACACGCCACGTCTCATTAAATAATTTTGCCCGGACAACCCCCTCTGGTATCAATTGGCGTGACAAACACTTTTATGGAGTGTACTCTCAGACATTGTTTCGTGAGCCATGCACATACTATTCGAGAAATCTGATATTCAGGCTTCAGCTGCTGAGACTTGTTGAGACAGTCAAAAAGTTGACCCCTATCTCGCTATATATTTAACCCAAAAAGTATGAAAGTCAGGCATTTGCTCAATATTTTACAGCTTAATGCAAAATTTGCAGCTAAACCAATTCAAATTTATCAACCATAACTGCCGAAAAAAAATTGACTTCTTTTTGTAATTATGAAATACTAAGATGTCACTTAAAATATTCAAGAAACGTTTTTTGATGAGAAGTGAATTACTGTGTACAGTTTTAAACGGATAATACTCACTGAAAGATTTACAAAAGGGAGAGAAACCATTCTAGACTTGAGCATGTCTTTGACTATAACGATTAGGCATGCCTTTGACAACAAAGCAAGAAATTACAGGGCTTTATCCTTTTTAATTTAGTACTTTGTAATTTTATACTAAGTGCTGATGTACCGTAAACTTATAATCCGGCTATATAAATCAGTTTGCAATTACTTCGAGAAAAATAATTAAAAGCTTTATCCTGAATCTAGATATTTTATATATTGTAAGATTATTCAAAACGTCTGAGTAAAACTGAGTGGGAATAAGAACGATATGAAAAATTTTTTGAAGAAAATATGTACCGAAAATTTCAATGATATATGGCAATAAGTTCTTACAATTAGATAGTTAATGTTTTGAATAAAATGAACTTGAGCTATTATTTCATTTATTATTTATTTATTTTCAAAGATGAATAGTAAATGTACTTACTATCCATTCCTTCCTCCTATTTTTGAGAAGGAAATTGTAACCCTGTCCATTTTGAATTTATATTTGTTTTTTGTTGACGAGTATTAGAAAAATAACATTTAGAAATGTCATTTAAAGCAGATTGATTTTTATTAAATGGTATTGTATTAAAATCTGGGAGTAAAATGTCTTTAAAACCATATTTTCTAAAAAACTTTGACGTGCTACTGTTTGACGTGCATATCATACATTTGTTCATTGCGATGAATTAATACAAAATTTTTAAAAAAAATTTTAATCTTTAAAAAACTTTGTTATGTCTATTTATATTCAACAATATTTTATTGTATTAAATAGAGCTTAAAAATATTTTTAATTTAGAGGAAAGTGTTGAAACAATAGTTTCATTAGTTGTAAACTTATTTCATAAAATAGTTATATATTCTAATTATATTTGCCTTTAGTAATTTCAAAGGCATTCACATTGCATATAAATTAATTCGGTTATTTCTTGTCAATAATTATAAGTCCTGCTTGATTTTTTTCTCAGGGTTCTTGAAAAAGTTGAACTTTTATTTTCTTTAAAAGAATTTGACTCCCAAAAATTGATCATAATATTGATTTGGGGATTTTAGCTAAAAAAAAACCCCTAAAAATGTCAGCAATGTTTCTATGAACTTTTTTGACTCTTTACACGGTATTTCAGACATAAGTTTACTTAATTTGTTTCTGATTCCTGAAACAAACCATTCTAGTTCTTTTGAATTAGTTCTTTTCCATAATATTACTTTTTTAAAAGCATTTAAAAAACCATGGATATCACATTTCTTCCTGATGGCGATTAATGAAAAGTCAAATTAATTAATCTCTTGGATAGTTTAATACTCTAATCCACAGAATGAAGAATATGTAAATAATGACTGAAATCATTTAGGAATAATATTATGGGATGTTATTTGACAATTTAAATGTATGTGTATCCCCCTGGGTGATATATGCATAATAGTTTGAAAATTGAGACAGTAAATTATAACTAAATACTATTCAATACTATAAATTTACACTGTATATACTATACTCTCTAGTACTATCTAAGTACTACATTACTCATACACACACAAAATGCAGCGCGAGTTGGGGAAAAAAAGGCAATTTATGTGACTCTTTCTCAACATTTCCATATGTACCAAAACACAGCTTTCCTTAACAAACTATATCTTAAAAGTATAATGGTGCCTTTATGAAAAGGCTATGAATAGAGGTGAAAGCCAGGAGCCCTTAATAATTCTTAAGGACTTCTAAATGAAATAATCTTGCTGTATATTATGCATGTATGTTTTTACACAGAGTTATATGGAGTAAACGCCCAAAGGACAAATTTTCATTTGTAAACAGAGATAAACGCTCAGTTTCTGAAACAGCTTTCACGATAAATCATAGGCTATTAAAAACATAAAGGCGCAACAAATTGCTTCTGGTATAACGTGCCGAAATGTTAGTGGCAAACTCTAACAGTTATAATGTCCAGGTATATATATATATATGCATATGTATACATATATATATATATATATGCACTAAGTAATTTGTATTAAAAGGAATTATATAGATAAAAAAAGAATTATACGTATGTGTGTGTGTCGCGAATTTCTTATAGTAAGTTTATTTCTAAAATTCGTAATTTTTAATAATTTAACTTTGAATTTTATGCAAAGATTTTTCTTCTCAAAAACTGATTGAGGTATCGAAAACCCCATCCTTAGAAGTTGAAAAAATACCTTTATTTTATACTGTTTCTTTTTTTTTTATAATGCTAGAAATTTTCTCTCTCCTTTTCTTTGTGTTGATTTTATCATAACTATTCTTTTTAGGTGCTATTCAGTTGAAGAACTGGAAACCACTTTCTTTCGATCAAATAACGGAGTCGCCAGAGGCCACTGTGGGAGACATATTAGGTGAACTTTCTTCAGCCGCAACTTTAAGAATACGTTTGTACAGGTGAGAAGTAATACTTTTTTAAAATTATATGTGTGGTCCTCACCATGTTTATAAACGATTTTGGGGCGTACAAATTATAAGACTTAATTATAATTTGAGAGAATAATTATAGAATTAATTATATTTTTTTATAATCATTTTGAGTAAGTGAAAAGGAAAGTGGTTATTTTTGTCTTGCAAACATTTTGTGTTATATTTATGTGAATTTCATTATTAAAATAAATTTTGTTTTTAAATTAAAAAGGAAATATATCATATGAGAATTTTAGAGCATTCTTTAAATAAGTGTCGTTTCAAAAATTAATTTTGCATAGAGAAGTCAATTTTCTTGCATTTTACAATTTTGTATAATTTGCTCCCCTTTTTTATTTTCATATTTTTATTCTTATTTTTTTAAATTCAAGGAAGCTGGTAACATGTTTAAAAAAAATATATATGTTTATGATTTATTGTACATTCAAATCACACAGAAATATATTTACTTAGAAATCAGCATTATGTAGGTTGACGCAACGCTTCGAAAAATTAATTAATGTTTAATTAGAAATTTTCATTAATAAAGGGCTCAAAAATGATTATCTTTCTTTTTAAGTGATTTATATAAAATTGTTTAGTTCCTGAGAAAACTTTGCTTAATAATCTGGTAATATAAGAAGCATGTTTTTAAAAAAAATAAAATATTCAAAATTATTGTGCTTATTTATTTTAGATTTCCCGTTGACGTTCAACGAAATATTTTTAGAAATTTAAAAGAGTGTTATTCTCATTTCCATACTTCGTATGAAATTTCTTATTGTTTTCCCCTAAAAATAAATAGATTACATTTATCCTTTTAATACTGTAGTGTAAGCAAGCTTCCTGCCACTCGCAACAGTTTACTAAAAATATCTAAAACATTTTACTGTAATATTTCAGAACATGAAATACACATTTCGCTTTATGAAAGGGTTTCGATACAACTACTTCACAATATCATACTTAACTTTTTAAAAATGGTATCAATGAGGAAAGAAAAACTCTATATTAAAGGTATCCGACTACGTTCGGAACCGTGATTTTGCCAAACCGCATAAATGTGGGAGACAACAAGGGGTCCAATACGTTGGTCTATCTTCTATTTTATTTTAACATTAAACAAAAATTAATTAAAAAGGTAGATAAGTTTTTACAGATAAGTTTGACGATGATATTCAGGAGGTAACGCCTGCTCGCGCACCTCTCGCGTTCTCCTTTTCTCTCTAATGTCCAAGAGTTTTTGTTTCTCTTCCACTAGTTCAAGTTTCAGTTTCATTTCAATGCGCCTGCGCGCGAAGACTGCTTGGTTTTGGCTGCATGCCACAACGGCCATTCTGACTGTCCGCTGTCCGCAGCGGTATTTCCATGGAGACCAGAGGAGAATCTGAAACATACAAAAAAAAAAAAAAAAACGGAACAGACAAGGACTATACGACAAATATATAGAGATTAAACATATCAAAATTTTGTTGAACTAGACAGTTTCTCCATCATGTGAAGGCACCTCTTCGACATCCGGAAGGTTCCACAGGAAAACATTGTGTTTCACAGGCATCAGAACGTCTTTTTTTTAACAAGTTGATCTTTGGTTGAACGCATCGATATTTTCCTCTCTAGAGTTCTGGACGTCTGTTCAAAACGATTTCTCTTTTTCCTTCGCTTCCACTGCCAAGGCTCAAAAATTTTTCGGAGCAACACAAACCGTCGATAATTACTATTCATAGGTGAAGGGGTAGGAGATTGGGAGATAAATTCCACGGAACTCGTTTTCATGGCACCATTGGCTTTCTTACACAATACTATATCAGAACATTTTTCTCTTACAATACTCAATTTTAACTTAGTACTCTTAATGTTATTGCATTTATAATCCTTAATTAGAGAACTCGAATCATTTCTAGTATTAAAGTTTATAACATGTGGCAAATCATAACTAGAGTTTTCTATCACACTTGAAACAGAAACATTTGGAAAAGGAATAGCACTAGAATAAGCATAAGCATGAGCACCTAAATCTGCACTCAAAGAGGATCCACTTTCACTCAATAAAACATCGCTCTTTGCGTGGCCTAGTTTCTCTATTTCAGAATATACACTGGGATGTATAATAAATTCTTCGGTCAAGGTCGGTGATATTGCCGTTCCAACACTCAAGCTAGGAGAGTGTTGATTAAGAGAAATATTTATGGGTTTAACTTCTACCATACGCTGTTCGCCAAAACATGAACTTAATGTTATGATCTTTTCGGAAGGTGTTTGCACTCTAATTAGTGAGGAATTTAGAACTGGGATCTGGCAACCTGAATCAATCAAAGCTGTTACGGGCTGATTTTCCACAAAAATGTTTACGTATTGAAGATTTGCGCATTCATCGCTATTTTGTTTTTCGCTCTCGATTTTCAAAGTATTCACGTTTATTTTATTGTGGATGTGATCATTAGATTCTTTAGGTTTAAAACGCTTCTCACAGTCTCTTGCGCAATGAGATGAATCACCGCATATATAGCAATTTTTATTTTCTCTTTCATGATATTGGGGATAGTTCTCTTTAATCTTTAGTTTATAAAGTTTTGTGATCTATTTTTAAAGGGGTCTTGGGTATATCCATAAGTAATAGGAATTTCTTTGTGTGATCCGCTTCTAGATGAAATATAAATATCACACTCTTTAGCTAAATCAATAGGCCTAAACCAATCTTCTGCTTCTCGAATGCCAATATGAGTTGCAGTTTCCTTATTTAAAGTTTCAAATAATTTATCAGAAATTATAAGATCACATAGAGATTCAAAGGAATTAACTTTTCTTAACGAACAATAATATTGGAAGTTTGCCGTCAATCTTGCAGCAAATTGAATGTATGTCTCGCCTGATGATTTTACAGCATTTTTAAATGAGTTTAAACACTCGCGAGGGGTTAATTGGAATTCTCTGAGTACTATAGATTTTAGTTTTTCATAGTCATTTAATTCCTCTTCTTTAATATACAGTAAGACGTTATGAGCTCTTTCGCCCAGAAGATTTATTAAAATTTCAGATTTATATTCGTCATTTATTTTCTTGGTTAAAAATGCGCGTTCTAATGATTGGAAGAACAGATTAAAATTTTCAGATCTGGTGGGAACAGGAAGAGATAAAGTTTTTATACTTTTTATCATATTTTCTATGTTAGTTTCGAACTGTTTTTCTTCGACTTTAGCTGCAGGATTTAAACTTAATGCTTTATTTTTAGCTAATTGAAGTTCGATTTCTTTTTCTAATTTTGCTAACTGAAGTTTCGCGAGCTCAATTTTTTGTTCTGAAGTTACCTCTCTTTCGTTTTGCGATACTCTCTCATCTATACAGTTTTGAATTAAAGTTTTAACGAAATCTGGATCACTTTCAAATGTACTACTGTTCTCAATTTTAGTCTTTAGTTTAACTATAGTGTCAGTACTTTCGACAATACCGTCTAGCTCTTCAACTACTCTTATGAGATCCTCTTTAAGAGCGTTTTTATACATTTTAGAAATGGAAAGATCCTACCTTTTTTTTTCTGGCTCCCTTGTTGCTCGCACGTACGATGTATCCAATAAAAACGTTGATTCCACTGATGTCACCTCTTCGCAGGTAATATAGTTGAAATATTGTAGTTCCGGCCTCTACACAGGCGGATTTTTCGTCGATGGGTTTTCCAACCTCTACACAGGCGGAATATTTGTCGATGGCTCGTTGAAAAATACACCTCTACACAGGTTATTTTGTTATTTGTTCCGACCTCTACACAGGTGGAATATTTGTCGATGGTTCGTTGAAAAATACACCTCTACACAGGTTATTTTGTTATTTGTTCCGACCTCTACACAGGCGGAATGAAGTTGAAAAATTCAACCTCTACACAGGTTGAACGAAGTTTCCGAAAAATGGCGGCGCGTCTCCTTCACGGACGCTGTTGTTCATTGTCCAGACTTTGGTTCAAAATCGAAATTTTATCTATCCCGGCCGAGCCCCCATAATTTGTGGGAGACAACAAGGGGTCCAATACGTTGGTCTATCTTCTATTTTATTTTAACATTAAACAAAAATTAATTAAAAGGTAGATAAGTTTTTACAGATAAGTTTGACGATGATATTCAGGAGGTAACGCCTGCTCGCGCACCTCTCGCGTTCTCCTTTTCTCTCTAATGTCCAAGAGTTTTTGTTTCTCTTCCACTAGTTCAAGTTTCAGTTTCATTTCAATGCGCCTGCGCGCGAAGACTGCTTGGTTTTGGCTGCATGCCACATAAATGTATAATATTTATGATGTTTAGTGTCACTTAGATTAGAAAATATATATAAAATTTTTTTAAGAATATTATTACAATAAAAAATTATTTAAGTACACTATTTGACAAAAAATGAACATAGATTGACCCATTTTCAAAATATTCTCCTTTTGTGAAAAATGCTTCTATTATAATAGTATTTTGCCTGTATATAACTCAGACCTCTGTACAGAGGCTCAACTAGAATTTTTGAAATATACACCTTAGAAGTGGGTTTATCCATGTTTTACGACAAAAGAGCGGAGAAATTTTAAGAAAAAAAAAACGCCGATAATTATTTCAATTGGTTGTAACTCTGAAAATAATGTGAATTTTTCAAAAATCATAGATCAGATTCTCTGGAGAAGTCTTTACTTTATATAAGCAAAATATTATTGTCTTAGAAGTATTTTTTATAAAAGGAGAACATTTTGCACATGGTTATTCTAAGTTAATTTTTGCCAAAATATTGTATTTAAATAATTTTTTTTGTCAAAACGTCCTTAAAACAATTTTATACATGCATTCTAATCTAAGTGACACTAAATATCATGAAAATTATCCATTTATGCGCTTTTTTAAAATCACGGTTCCGAACATAGTCGGATACCTTAAGAGAGCATTTTTATTATATTTGGTTTTAATTTACTTCGCACTGTGCAGCAACATAAAAGCTATTGGCTACGGACCTCGTGATTTCGAGCCACGCTTAAGTTATAAAGACGAGCACCTGAGATGGCCCCCTGCCCCTCTCCGAATTCTCACCCCATGCCGACGGGAGGACTTTGAGCTTGGTCAGATTTAGCGTGCATCAGCCCTTCTACAAAATGGGTCTTCAGTAGCACTAGGTTTCGAACCCAGGACTCTGTAATGCCGTTCACGAGCTCGCGAAGATAACCAATTGGCTACCGTGGCCACAAGCAATTATAAAAATAAAATAATTTACTCTGGAAAAATGTTTATCTTGTAATACCGAATTTTTATGTTTTAATTTTTTACTTAAAAATTCTTATTTTATAATTGTAATTGATACACTATTTTAAATTAATTAATAGTATATTAATTATTTTAAAATTTTGAATTGGTTATTCTATGTGGGAAATCTAAAAATTTAAGACTAAAATATATGTCTTTACTTTTAATTATTGGGAGAAAAATTTTAATAAGCGACTCGCCTGATTATTCCATGTCTTTTTTATAGTTTCGAATTAGATCGAAGTTGTTTTTCTTTGTACTCTGTGTACTTTTTTTACACTCCCGTGATTGTAATCATGAATTTGATTAACTTCATGATTGTATTTTAATGGTGTAATTGTTTTAATTAATTTAACTGTAATTATAAAACTGTAAAAAACAGTAAACTGTCATTATTAAACTGTAAGAATCCATCTATATTTTCTTGTTGTCTTTTCACGACAAATTATCGTGTGCAACTCTTAACATTAAGAATAAAAATAAAAATTTTAGATCTGTTATAAAAACATTTTATTAAACATAACTAGGGAATTTATACTAGTAAAAATATTAATAGTGTCAGAACTTTGCTTCGGTAGAGTTTAGTACGCATTTCTCTGCCGTGATTGTTCATCAGTTTCTTTGTCTTTAAATGATAAGACTCCAAATTAATTACCTTATTGTATTATTATTGCAAAGCTATTAGGTGTTTGTCCTTATCTGTGTGCAAAAATATTTTATCAGAAAATATATATCTACATACCATGATGCAAAATATTTTTCTAACTAGTTATGTATTCTTAAGGTATTTTATTTGAAAAATTCTTATATATAATATATATGCTCCTTTTTGATTTTTCCAACGTACTAAATAAACTATAATGTATAATTGATTTTCTTGTATTACTTGAAAAAACAACGAGTGGAGTATTTATCATGTTCTCTCTCTCTCTTTCGTCAATTTTATTTTTAAATCCTAAAATTCGAAAATGACTATTTTTAAAATCCCTGTTGAATATGCAAAAATTCATAGATTATTTAAATTTTGTCTTATTGATGATATCTGTTGTTGTTTTTGTGACTAATGCCACCTGCCTGACGAAGTCAGATCGAGGCCCGCGAAATTCATCGCGGCTAAGGGCTAGCATTTTTACGCCTGTCGTTAGCCTTAGCTTTGAGCACCATGCAGGTGATAGTACGATTTGGCTCTGTTCCACCCCAATTTAGGGAAAGAAAAACCTTGGGGGTGGTCAGGGCCTCCCACCTCTCTTCCAACCACACGATAGGACTTACGGCTGGACGGCTATTTAGAGTACCCCCATGCCGCAAAGGCACTATACATTTACAAACATCCATGTCTTCTCCGGGATTCGAACCCACTCCCTACGGCACCGCACTCAGCATCGCTAACCACTATATTGCTTTGGTGACTCTGATGATATCTAGATGTGTATTATTTGTGATGTATTAAAAATCTATTTTTTAGTTTTATAAAATTAAAAATTGACTACTTTAGTATATCAGTAATTGAATTATTAAATTTTGAATACATTTTCCGTTTTTTGTTGTTGTTTTTTTAAATTTTCTAGGAAAGTTCAATTTTATTCTTAGCGCAACACTACTTTACTCAAAATACTGAGTTTTCCGTTATATTTTGATTATATATCCTCTAATTTACTTCAACTTATATTTTATAGCATCTATTTCTTTGATACCGATAGTAGAATATTTGCATCTGAACTATATATTTGCGAATAAAATACTGAAAAACCTAATAATCATGAAGATTTTTGCATGAATTTTACCATCTTAAAATTTGTTTTTAGTAATTTCATAAGGTAATATAGAGAAGTACTTGTTGATTTCTCTTATTTGTACTTGACACAAAATAATAAGCTCTAATAACTGTATTAATTTTAAACCTTTTCAGGTTTCTATTATAATTATTGGAAAAAGTTAATTAGCTTTACTCAATTCAAAAGGTTTTGAAAAGCTTCAAAGAGTTAACTTTCCCTTTTTCAGACATTTTTTGCAATCAGTTTTCACATTCAATTGAGAACTCATTGCAAAATATTCTAGATTTAAATGACTTAAATTTTATATTTAATTACTTTAAATCTGGAATTAATGTTGAGTAATAACCGTTAATAATTCGAAATAATACATTTCTTTGCTGAACATATCAGCTATTATAAATGCTTAATTATTATGTTTTCTTCTTCCGACGAAGTTTTAAATTCAAAATTAATTTAATTAATTCAGTTTTCACTCTAAAAATGAATGAGTAATTATGTAATACTTCCCATCGGTTTTATATGTTTTCCTTTTTATTTTCAGCCTAATGGCACTCTACTCACTAAATAGAATACATTAACTGTTTTCAGTGTGCATTGGGATACAAAGTATTTAAATTTATGTAAATTACATGTTCGTGAATATTTTGATTCCATTCGTTTGATAATATCAGTGAAAAATTATACCGACGCATTTTATTTGAATATTATTTGTATCGTCTTATCAATTCTTTTTTATTAATATTGATTTATAAAACCGTCAATATTTTTTCTTCTCAAAGGTTTGAGAAGATGGTAATTATAGTAAAAATATATAACTCTAAGTTCTTTTTGAAAAGGAAACTTTTGTAATGAAAAGTAAGTAAAAATGTTTGTAGTGTACGTATTAAAGAAAGAAAAATTTGATTCCAAATATCATGCTTTATAACCCATCTGAATCATTCATTTCACTTTATTCATACATTTTTTAGTCATCAGAGTGTATGAAATACGGAATATTATAGATTCTATTGGTGAAATCCCTTGTATTAATTTTTTATAAGTGTCATCATTATTAATTTAAATAAAATTTCAGTCAGAGATTATTAATTAATGCTTAATAATGTAATTTTATATTGAACAACTTGATCTTTTTTCTTTTATTCTTTTCTATTTATTCTTCCTGTGTATAAAATATAATTAGAATCAAGGTATAGAATCTAAATTGAGAGAGATTTAAAAAGAATTTCAAGAGAAATAAGTTAAAGAGATAATTTCAAAGAGAAGATTTAAAAAGAAGTTCTACGTTTATTTTTGCTTTTATTTAATTCTGCATTTTTTGATTTAAAAAAAATCTACATTAAAATTAAATGTTTGAAAATAGAGTAAAATAGTTACATTTTAAAACCTAAAAAGAGTATTTTAATCTTGATGCTTAAACAATCTTAGAATTATGAAATCCTTCCTTGATTTAGCAATGTTTTAAAAGACACTTTCTTTCACTGACGTAGCTAGTAATCCTGTACCAAAATATTTAGGGGCCTTTTTTGGAAATGGGAGCTCTATTAATTAAATTGTTGATAACATTTTACGATTTTTTGCTTCCACGCTTTGGGGCCCCATACCATTGATACGACAGTAGCTACGCCTCCGCGATCTTTTTACTTACCACGATAATGTTCTTCCTAAACCAGGGGTGTCCAACCCGCGGCCCGCGAGACTCTTTACAACTTTACAAAATTCGACTATTTTGTACAATATTTTTTTTGTTTAAGGTATCCGACTACGTTCGGAACCGTGATTTTAAAAAAGCGCATAAATGGATAGCTTTCATGATATTTAGTGTAACCTAGATTAGAATACATGTTTAAAATTGTTTTAAGGACATTTTGACAAAAAAAAAAAAAAAATTTAATGTAATATTTTGGCAAACAATTAACTTAGAATAATCTTTTTTTCAAAATGTTCTCCTTTTATAAAAATGGTTCTAAAATAATAATATTTCGCTTATATACAGTAAAGACTTCTCCAGAGAGTCTGGAGAACTTATTTTTGAAAAATTCACATTGTTTTCAGAGTTACCAACAATTGAAATAATTATCGCGTTTTTTTCTTAAAATTGCTTCCCTCTGTTCTCGTTAAATGTGAATAATCCCACTTCTAAGTTATATATTTCAAAAATTCTAGTTCAGATTCTGTACAGAGGTCTGAGCTATATACAGGCAGAATATTATAATAGAAGCATTTTTCACGAAAGGAGAAGATTTTGAAAATTGGTCATTCTATGTTCATTTTTTGTCAAAATATTGATTGTACTTAAATAATTTTTTTATTGTAATAATATTCCTAAAACAATTTTATATACATTTTCTAATCTAAGTGACACTAAATATCATAAATATTATCCATTTATGCACTTTTGCAAAATCACGGTTCCGAACGTAGTCGGATACCTAAAAGTTTTTTTTTTTTTTTTTTTTTTTTGTAAAAAATAAGTCTCAGAACTGTTATTATTTTATCACATTGTTTCTATTACAGCGAATCTCTTTTTTTTTCCTAAATTGAAATTTATCAAACATAAATCGTGCTCAAATTTAACGCACGAAAATCTGCAACATCAATTGCGATACGCAAATACACATGCATTGAGATCGACTTGCAAAAACTAAGTGAAAGAGTTGAGAAATAGATATCTCACTAATTAAATAAATAAAACATTATTTGATCATTGCATTATTATTATTATATTATCTATGTTTGTATACATGAAAAACAATCAAAACAATTATAATATATGAGTCTGTTTTAAATTTCCACTCCAACAAATGTTTGTAATGGATCCAAATCTAATATAAAGATATATATTTTTATATGCGACCCGCGGGATTGTAAAGTTCTTCGGAAGTGGTCCGCGAGGTCATTTGGGTTGGCCACCCCTGTCCTAAACCTACACTAAGGTTTATTTCTTATTTAATTGTTATTATACACGTTCATGCAAGACACAGAATAATAAAATATCCTCACTATATATATATTCTTTTATACTAATGTTAACTTAAAGACATTTTTTAAAAATTATGATTAATTTTTTGTTACAGAGTTCAGTCACCATCACTTAACATATCGAACAATTAGAAATGTTGCTTTTTAATTAGTTTTTAATATATAACTTCTATCATGTGATTATAATTTGTTTTAATGTTTCCTAATCAACCAACAACATTCCTAAATAACACAATAACTGTCCTGGGGGTCCGGACCCCCAAAGCCCTTGATGTTTTTTCCGATTGATTATAATTCTAAGTATATAGCACGTAAAATTTAATTATTTGCTATTAATGATTAATTTTATTAATTAATGCTAATTATTTATTCAATAATTAGTTTTTTACTGTGTTTAGTTCCCGAAAATCGACAAAAGTAAAAGGAGCATGATACAAGAATGGTGAACTTTCGACCCCGGACCCCCTTGAAAAATTCCTGTGTGCTCTACTGCTAGAATATCAAATCGCATTGTCTTTTTCTCAGGGATCGGAAATCAATTCGTTGATAAAATGAAAAGATATAAATAAACGAGAGATAAATTTCGTTTAATATATGGATACTCTCAACCATAACGAAAAAAAAAAACCCGTTTTATTAAAATTTTAGCAATCTAATCAAAAACAAATTGTTCGTATGAACTCATCAATAAATTCAATACCTGTAGCGAGAGATGTGAACTAATTCATTTTAATTTAGAAAAGCAGCGATAAAAGATTTTTAATTTTGACGGCGAGTCATTTTATATTTAATTTTCATTATCCTCTTTTCCGGTCATAAGTAATTGCTTTCAACTTCTTGCCTGTTATATCTTTTTATGGGTAAGTATGTAAGATTTAAGCTATAGTAATATGACAGAGCTATTATAAAAGATGCGTCGGAAGACAAAGGAGATGAAAGAAATATGCCCATTGCGTATCCTAAATATTTATTAAATCCCTCTCAGCGGGGTCTGGTTGGCGAGGTATTTTTCTGTACCTAATTGAAGAAGGAATTGGCATATCCAACCAAAACATTGCTTCAGTTAGTTTTGAACAAACAAGTAATTATCACTGGAATTCATTCTGCCCTTACGTCTTCTAATTAACCAAAACAAATATAGACGCACGCTTAAAAAACGAAAGCAAGAAAAAACTCCTTCATGATAAGTCGGGAAAGGGGGAAAAAATTCACTTCTCATATCATTGAAGGTGATAGGGCGGAAAAGGTGCTTATTTTTCCCCCTGCTCGTTCACCAGCTCTATATGTAGTCTGGTTTAAATTCCCGTTTTTTAATTGAAGATATGTATTTAAAAAATAACGAAAAAAAACCCATTTTATTACGTTGTAATTTTTTTACGTTTTAAGTTTTCCTCCTTCCACTGATCGACGCTTTTACTTCATTAAGAGGCAAAAATAAGGAGTAAGAAAATACATTCCCCCCTCCGTCTTTATTTGACATTTTGCTTCTTATTATATATAGCTTCTTTTTCCCTTTCCGATTCCCTGACCGACTCCTTGCTCTTCCCCCAGACCGGTGAGGAAAATGTATATACTTGGCTTCTTTCCCCACCCCCGTGCGTTTTTCTTCCGTAAAAGGCCGTCTTACGTTAATCATTACTTACATTATTTTTCAAATTCCAATAGCAAAAGTTAGTGGTAGCTATTAGAAAATGACTTTTTTTTTACCTTCCCCCACATCCCTCTGCTCGTCCTCATCTAGCGGGGAAAAAGAATGGAATATATGCCGCTTTAAAGTAAATTTAATTGGGGAAAATGTATTTAATAAAGAATTTTCTTTTCCGGTAACATAAAAAATTAAAAAAATTTCATAAGCTGCAAAGAATGCTTGCTCTTGCTCTGCGGCAAGTAGAAAATCTTGTGCGTTTTTCTAATAAGTTCTGCTACATGGCTTAGGGGACGGTATTGCTCGATACACTGTGTGTGTTATCTTTCTCAAATTAATTAGAGATTAAGCGTGGCCTGCCGTTTGGAGAGTTTTTTCCCCTTTTTTTTACCATCTCATTTCTAATTTTTTATCTCTCTCTCTCTTGGACTTTTTCAATTTATATGCCAGCGAGACGCACCGAGCAAAAAATATTTCGCATAATTGTGACTTATAGGAGCGATGGCTATTTGTCTACTTTCTTCTCGAAATTGCTAATGAGAAGGAAAGAAATATTGAGAATTGGCGTCAAAAAAAATTGCGACAATTAAATGCCTCGCATTGGGCGTAGGGATGGAAAAAATATTGAAAGCTAGACTGTGAAAAAAAAAAGAAAAAGAAAACGTTTCTATAAAACACATAGCGTAATGAAAATCCAGGTTTCTGTGTTCCCAAGTGGTCAGAAAGGCTTGGCGAGTCAATTTCTTCTCATGGTTGAAGACTCTCTCTCTTCTTTGTTTCTATTTTTTCTTTTTTTTTCTTTTGTATTCTTATTCCATCCCTTGTGCTTTTTTTTACCTTTTATTTTGTTCATTTTTTCCTTGTGGCCCTTCGCTATTTCTTCCCTGTTGATTTTCTTAACCCTCCCTCCACCCTGTTTATTTCAAGTGTCACATCTTTTTACATTTATTTAAACACATAATATTGTCACTTTATTTATCCAATATCTATCATTGTAATGTTCATAAAATTTGCATGATCATTATCACTATTTAATTTATTGCATTTTTAAGGAGATTTAATTAGGTTTATTTTTAAAGATTTGTGTAATAATTGCACCCCCATTCTATTCTCAATATTGTCTGTTTAACGCGGCTTTAATACATGCATTTACTTTTGACAAAGTGTTTGGTATTGTACTGAATGTTTCTATCATTTTTTTGTCTTTTAATTGTACAAAAAAATTTGTTCATAAGCAAAGTTTAGAAATTCTTATATTGAGTCTTTCATTTTCCTTTTCTCATTTCATTTTCACTACCAACTCATTCCTTTTTATATCTCTCCTCATTTTTTTCATGTGTTAGCTTTTCATCCCCCCCTCTTCTTTTTTCTTGCTTCTTTGTATCACTGCTGGTACAACAAGATGACATTTTTTCTCTACATAATACATCATAGAATAAAATAATACATCTATATAGTCTACATAAAAAATTGTACTTATATATAGAGAGAGCAACTTACATTATTTCCCATAATTGCCTACAGGTTTTTCATTAATTGTGGTTATCCCCCTCCCTACATTATCGATTTTTTCACGTTATTAGTTTTCATTTATATTTTTGAAGTGCTTTCTTTATTACACATTTTTTCTTTAAGCATAGGTAAAGTTTCCTTAAGATTTAAATATAAGTTTAGCTATAGCTGAATTTTCTATTATTCCAGATTCAGTATGTTGCAGACTGAAGTGCCTTATAAAAATAACAAGATGCTTATAGTTATAAAGAATTTTTTATCTTCATTTTTTAATATTTAAATCTATGATAAAAATTATGCGCCACTGTTTTGGATGAGAGTACACGCGAGGAAACTGTTTTTCTCCAAATGTAGAACTTTTAAACTCAAAGTTGTGTATAATACAATCAGAATTAATTACCCTTTAAGACCCAGCTCGCACGAGTTAGATATTTTTATTCCTTTTAGACCTGAAATATTTTTATCTTTAAATATTACTTTCTTCTGGTTATTAACACTTTTCTGACCACAATGACACTTGAAAAATATAATAAAAGCATTTTTTACTACCCTCTTAAAACGTGGAGTGTTTAAGCGCGAATGTGCGTGATGGGTTTTAAAAGGATAAATATAATAAAAAATTGCATCAGGTGAGTTTTCTAAATCAAAGTACAAAACATGTTGGAAAACTTCATTGTGCTTATAATCTTTTATCATAAACATGTCGAATCTGATCAACTAAAAAATAATTAATTGAATGAAAATTAGCTGTATAAATTTTAAAATATTGTATGTAAAGGAAGTACTCATTATATATATATATATATATATATATATATATATATATAAATAAATTCTACTCAATGGACGTTTTATTGTACTCAGTGGTCGCATATGTATATTTTTAATAAAGCAGAGAATACAAAGTAATAATTCTTTTAGTAACATAATAATTCTTCTTTGTAACATACTCGTAATCGGTTCTTTGAAAGCACCGCATTAAGTGAATTCTCACTGAGTGAAACTTTTATTCTTTAGGGTACTCAACCTGCGGCCCGCGGGCCTTTTTAAGTGGCTCGGTCATGGCTCATTGTTCTGAGAAATTCATTTATTTATGAAAATTTGGCGGGAAATTCTTTGTTAAGAAATTAAGTATATCAGTTTTGCTTTTTGCTGTCGATGTCGTATGAGTGCGAAGAGATACTTTTTTCTGATAAGTGATAATAAAAAAACAGTGGAGTAGCGACCATTTGTGATGAGTTTAACTAATTTTTAACTATCTTGAATATCTTACAAGCGAAAAATATTCGAAGAAAATAGGATGTTTCAAAACGATTGGGAAGTTGACTATTTTGTAGTGAAAATCTAGCATGGATCAGTAATTGTTTGATTTGTCACAAGTGTTGTTTTTAAAAAAATACCAATAAACAGGAATTGTGTTCAATGACACTTTTCCTCGACGATCACTTTTAAGAGATGATAAATAGGCTTTTTGAATAATCTTTACAACAGCAAAAAAGTGTTTTGTCTGTGGTAATGTCACAGTAGTAACAAATGCACCCTATGAAATTTGTTATATTATTGGTAATTATATGGAAACCGTGTTTACTGATGCAGGAATTGTGAAGGAGTTATTCTTAAATGCTTCCAATTTAGAACAATTTAGTGAGAAAAATAAAAAATAATAATTAAAAAAAGCAAAGTAGGAGCTTTCATATTTTGATCAATTTTCCATATTTTAAAGTTTCTATGTTATCTTGATCTTAAAACATTTTCCCCCACCCCTCAATTAATCCTCATGTTGCGGCTCTCGCGTAAAGTAGTAGTATGTATGCGGCCCTCGTAAAGTAACTAGCATATGTATGCGGCCCTCGTAAAGTAACTAGCATATGTATGCGGCCCGGCAGAAAAAAATGTTGAGTGCCCCCCTGCTCTAGGGAAATGAATAATTCGATCCTATCAAATTTTGTCAAAACAAAAATATTTGTATAAAAATAATGGAAAAAATAAAAAGTAAACATAATGGTACACATTTATTTATGCTTAATGTGTACAAAAATAAAATGAAAACATTATTTTTCAACTAAAGAATCAGCCAAAATTTTGTGCATTTTAATCCCCTTCTCTCCCATCCCGCCCTTCGTACATCAAGAGATAACGCAGAATATTTTCTAATTTTCGCTTTGTTCAAAGTTTCTTTTTTTTAAATTTGAATCATCTTCCTCGATCAATTCGCATGCTCTTTCAATGACATTGAATAATTCCTCAATATTATTCAATGTATTTTTTTTCTGATTGCACATTTTCCTGAATTTCGCATTCTTCTTCATAAGCTCATTCTTCTTTTCTGTTGATGAGAGATTCATCAAGAAGAGCTGTAAGTTCGCTTGAATACACCCCATGACATAGGAAGGATTCAACGGGACAAGCCTAAATGATGTCCCAATTTCACGTCTGCTGATTTTCTTTTCTCCTTCATTATTAATTGGTTTAAGTAAATATTATATATGAGGGGTCAGTAACCTATGGGATGCATGCCACATTGGGCACGCGGGTACAATTCTTAGTGGCACTCTTCACTATACAAATTTATCAGTTCTTGAGTGGTTGAAAGTTTATAAATTTGTAATGGACCATCTTGACAAACATCTTCAGAAATATGGTCATTTTCGAAATTATGGAAAAATCTGAAATATATATATAAGAAATATATATACTCTTAAGATAAATTTACAGCTATTTTGTAAATTATTTAATGTTATTGTTGGAGAGATTTAATTGTTCGAAAAGAAAAAATTGCATGAAATCTGCTTTTCGCTTTTGGCTCTACATATCTTAAGTCAAAATTCTTTCCTCATATGAAAAATATTCTGAGTCCGCAAAGAAATTGTTTGACAACTGAATGCTCAGAATCGTGTCAAATTTTAAGTCGCAAATTATACCCCCGATTTTGCGATATTAAAGTAGAATTGTGCAAGCACTAGATTCGCATTAAACATTTTCTTTTTATTTAACTATAATGAAGGGAAATATTTACATTTTTTATGTTGTCTCTTTCTTATTTTAATTAATGTTTAAAAAAACACAATATGTGTATAATTTTAATTCTTTTTATTTCTTTTAAAGAAATAGTAATATTCAATGCTGTTTATTTTTTTTTGTTGAGAAATATCTTTAACTGATGCAAAATTAGTATATAACAAAACTCTAAATCTATATTATTGACCTCTCTTCTCTAACATTACATGCATTATCGCGGGAATGGAATTGTTTCAAAAATGTCCCACTGTGAGGCACGCTGAATTATATTAGTAGATTCATTTGGTTGTTGGTTTTAAAGGTTGCCGACCCTTGTTATGTATAATAATTTTAAAAAAATAGTGAATCATGTAAAGTGAATCGGATGGTAAGAATTTTCCATGTGCGCCTGCGAAGAGGCTATTATAAAAGAAATTGAAGGTAAGGGCTCTCTCGACTGTACAGTAGAACCTGTTTTTGTGCGGTCCTTTTTTTATGCGATTTTATTTTTGTGCGACCGCATAAAAAAATTTTCTGCTGTATTTCGACGAATTTGCTTGTTATATGTAAGAATTAATGAAATCTTCGAATATTTTTTTGTGCGGTTATTTTTATGCGGTTCCTATCAACCACACAAATTCAGGTTCAACTGTAATGCCATGAACCCTTTTTTTCGGCGATCGAGTTTTCATATGCTCACATTAATTAATAATCGTGCTTGACCTTGACAAATCAGCAACGACGCTCATTTGGCAATGGAAACATTTTGGAGGCAGTATTTTGGAGCAAATCCTATCTAAACTGCTTAGTAGGAAATCAGTCAGTTAGTTGAAATTTATTATAATACTCACACATTACTAATCCTAATATAGCGGGATCCGTACTGAGTGAAACCGCACTGAGCAAGATATACAAAAAAGGCTATTTAAATCCTGTAAAACTGCTCTAGATCACATTATTTCTCTAAATTTCAAAAATTTTACAAATTTTTATAAAGTTTTTTGTTTTGTTTTTTCGGTGTAAGGGTGATCGGAAGCAGTCTTTAATTGTGAATAAGTTAGAAACTCTTTATATTCAAAATGTATTATAAATTGTAAAAAAAGAATACTTAAATGCTTTCTACATGCATTAAACGTTCTCTCTGTTCTTCAAAGTGTGTGTTGTGACCGCGGTAGCTGGATGATTATCGTTCTCCAACTCGCAGCTGGGGTTGTTTTTTTCGAATCGTGTGTTCAAGTCCTGGCGCCATTAAAGACCCGCCATGTAGAGGAGCTGATGGGGTTTAAATTTGTCCGAGCTCAAAGTTCTGATGTTTCCATGGTGAAGAAGTTAGAAGAATTGGATGCCAGCTCAAAAGACGTCGTCTTCTCTTTACCGCGGTTCCAAATAATGAGGGGTCTATCGCCAATTCTCACCGTGTAGCTTTGTAGCGGCACGTTAAAAAAATCAATCAATCAATCAAATCGATAATTTTATTCGTCTGTCATGAGTGTATGTACTTTAAAATAACAAAATGATAGATAAGTTCATAAAATATACACACAACACACATATACTATAGTATGCAAGCTATTATAACAATTTTATTAGGAAAGGTGGGGAGATAGCGTTTTGAAAAGGTAGTTCTTCAAAAACTTCACCACTTACAAGTAATCCTTGGGAAATTTAAATGTGTGCCTAAAATCTGGCCTGAAGACTGTAATTACTAAATTATACATTAATATAATAGTTTAAATTATGCAGATTATAGAAACAAAACTAGAGGAAAACAATGTCATTGAAGCTAGAATTAATATAATTTTCTTATTTCATGATATAGAAACCTGTTAGTCAAAGTGTGTATGATACAGAAAAATTACTTTTTATGCGCATTGATGGGTTTTTTTTTACATATGTAGGATATAATTAAGATTTTTTTTTAATCAGAAGACCAAGCCTGCGTAAATTATATACAATTGTAAGCAAATGAATGCTATTTGGATAGTTAGCCTCACTCACAAAAGGCTTCATGAAAAATATAATTGACTTATTTCAATTTTTTTATTATTATTTTCTTTTCTTTATTTGTTACTTTTCTAAAAGAAAATTGACTTCTTAATTTAAAAAAAAAATTTTTTTTTTGAAACTTACTTAAAATTTGCACCCATTTTGTGGATTGCATAATTCTGTGGAAATGATTCGTTTTGAATAAAGGTATTGTTAATTTTAAAAAGTTAGAATGCTATTAAGTTTAAATAGATTGAAATCGTAACTGTAATCTTATGCCGAAAAACTGAGATATATAATAGTAATTTTGTTTATATATAGAGAGTATTTAAAGAAATAACATATTCAGTTAAATTTATCATTGTAATAATGCTGTCAATATTGTGAAAAATTTCTCAAGATTTTAAATAGTAAATATACTGCATTAATTTTCCCCGATATAAGAATGCTCTATTTGATCCAATTTAATTACGTTTCACGTTCAGTAAAATAAACTTTGTATTGTTTATATCTTCGTGTCAAAATCAATTTCCTTTTGAAAAGGTAGCTATAGTCTCTTCCCTAAACACAATTCAATGAAATAGTATTTCATTGAATGATGCAGTGTCATAAATATTCATTATAATATTAATAAACTAATATACTGACATGTACTTTTATATCTATGACAAGGTATTGTAAATTGACTGTTGTAACTGAATATTGAACCAAGAATGCGGTGAATAGTTTAGATTGACTAAACACAATAAGACCCTTTATTCTTATGAAATGAATTGCTAGTTTTGTTACGTGAAGTATTAAAATGCAAAATATTTGCGCTTGTGCATGTTTTGTGGTAAAATTCTTTGTTTTGAAATGACATGTTATCTGGACTGTTTTGGAACTCTTTGGAGTATGTCTTATGTTAGTTTTTATTGGCATGCCTGATATTGAAATATTTTGTAGGGGCGCTCAGTTTTGTATTGTGTATTGTGTCTATCAGTAATAATTATATGTTTAATGCACACTTGGATATAATTTAATTTTTTTTTCTATATCGGTATGAAACTTTCTTAATTCTTATTTAAATTTTTGTTTTTATTTTTATGAATTTCTGTGTGAACTAATTTGATTACTTATCTAAAGAATTCTTCTTAGTTATTATCTAAGAAGCTATAAAATAAACTGAACGCCCCTTTAAAAAATTATCTTAGTTAAAGTGGGCAAAACTCCTGGATGTATGAGTAAGTAAAAATTTCTGCCTTCATTTTTGGCCCCGAAAACAGCATACCTTTTATGTTCCAAATATTGTTATTAAATTTTGTTTTAAAATGAAATGAAACTGATTTTTCCTATAAGGTAGTTATATACATACGGAGGCGCTAATGAATCGAATAGGTAATTTAATTTATATCTTTTTAGTTCACACAGAAATTTTTTCCGTATTTGAAATTACTTAATTTATAATTATTAGTATATATATATATATATTTATACTTATTTTCGTAAAATTCATCAGTTTTTAATTAAAAAAATGCGGCTTTCTTTATCTTTCGTGATAAATAGTCGCAAAATGAAAAAGTTTGGAAATACCTGTTTTAAATTTTATTTTTTTATAAATTGAAAATTTTATAATTCGTTTTAAATTTTCTTATAAGATACTTCATGAAATATAAAGTAATAGTTACATCGTAATCATAAATTATGTTTTTCTCATGTATTACTTATTTTTTAGTACTTAAAGAGATATAACACAGCTATAGTTCTTTTCAAAAAATGTCTTATAGTGACTTTGGTTATAGGTTCACAATATAGAATAGTATATGAATTATGAATTTAAAAAAAATGTATGCCACATATCTTCTAATTAAAAAGTATAAAGATTTATGTTTAATGGGAAGAAAAAATAATGCTGTAATATCTGTATTTTTATATTTTGTTTGAAAACTTAAATGTATATAACTACCATAAGGGGATGGATGTCCGAGTTTCAAGTTTAAGATTTTTAATATTTTATTTTTTTCGAATAGTAGCAATTTATTATGCTTGTATTTTCGGTATAAAGATAAAAGTGAACGTTAAGCTTTCCTCCCGTTTCAGGCTTGCACATATTAAATATTTCCTGTTATTAAAATAATTTTTATGAAAATTAACAATCAAACATGTATAATCTATTTAGTACAAATGATGTGCAGTTCTTCAAACTTACTGTTTTCTCTGAAACATTGTCAATATCATTTTATTGTATTCCAAAGCCTTGGGAATAATTTTACTGATAGCTGAGCAAAGAAAAGAAACGTATTTCGGAAAGACGTATATGTACTTCCGGGACACTTAATGTACCGGCTGAGAGAGATAGATATATACACCGGAGGCAGTTAAGGGGAAAAATTAATTCCTGATTACATTTAAATTGTAAAAAGGAAGTGTTATAAGTTACTTAAAAGAGGGGATTCTTTACTGAAGTTAGTTCGAAAAGCTTTGAAGCTCTCCAAATCCATTCCCTTAGACTCTTGAGAGCTGTTTCAATGTACCACGCTTGTTTAATTGCATGATCAGTGATGTTTTGATTTTGATTTTATTCATGTAGTCGTCCGAAGCTACACAGTGCTAATGACGTAAAGGAAAAATTGTTACAAGTCCTTTTGGCTCAATCCCAGAACCTATTGGTCAGTTCCGGTTGCCCCATCGACCAGGTGAGTGTGAGTGTCTTTTTACTCTGCTTTAAAAATAAAAGTGTCATCTTGTATATAATGCGAATTAATATTTAGGCTACAAAGGTGAGTAGAAACATTTTTCTTTTGGAAGGTCTTCAACGAATGTTATAGAGTGAAACAGATGATCCCAATTGGTTGCATTGTTTAAATAAATTTGTATTATTATTATTTAGGTTTTTATATAATTACGCATCCCCAGTAAAACAACATTCTATTATTTTTTCTTTTATGTTACAAAATCTGTCATGACAGAGAGTTACTGTGGCCGCCCACTTAAAAGCTGCAAAGTAATTATACTTAGTCGTCGAACCCCATCCCTTCAGTAGTCCTCACAATAGATTATACCTTGAAGCTGTCTAAAGCTACTTACTTGTTACTCCGGAGTAATAGTGGGGGAGGGGATTATCCTCAGGAGGGAAAGAATAGAATGGTCTTTCGTTCTGACCACACATCCCTTGCTTCTGAATAAACCAATTTGGGATCGTTTGGTTTCACTTTGGAGGTAATGGTAAGTATTATATCGTCTGTGGCACGAGATAATTGACTATTTTTTATTTAAACTTTATTGATTATGTATTTCATTGTAAATATTTTATATTTATGATTATGAATTGCTTGTATCAATATGTTTTTTATTACTATGCTGAAGAATTGACGAAAGTATGAATGAAATGTATGCTTTGTGTTTGAACATCATTTTTTTTTAAAGTTTATTTTGAAAGACTTCGAAATTTATTTCTAAAAGTGGCAATGAATGAAGTTGGGTTCGAATTCATGTTTAGAATATTTTAGATTGCTTGTTCGCCTGGAGGCTAAACTTGCATTTACATGAGGAGAAAAGAAATGAATATTATTTTATTTTAGATGAAATATATCAAGTAAGTTCATTTTTTTAAAAAAATTAATTTACGAAATTTTACAAAGAAATTTTTAAAAAATATTGTGCACAGAAAAGTTTTTTTCTTCCAAATGTGAGAGGAATCGTAATATGTAGGCTTTTATGGAAGAATTTCTTAATTGGTTTCGTAGATAAGAAATTTAGAAACTGTGTTGTTTCAAGTTTTGTGTTATGTTTTAAAACATAACACACAAATTGAAACTTTGGTTGTAAAAAGAAATATTTTTCTTTAGTTTTATGTAATTGTAGAAAGATAATGCTAATATACGCGTAAACTGTCATTTCATCTTACCGATTTTAAAGAGAAACCAAAATGAATATCAAGTTTGATTACACCGTGATCTTTTAGACTATTTATGAAGATTTGCAATAAACAAAAACTTCAATAAAGAGATGGATTGCTTAGATTTAAATATATATAAGAGCATAAATCTAAACTTGAAAATTTGAATTGCTGCATTTTATTTCTGTGACTTTTGGAACACTTAAAATCACTTTTAACAGCTCCTTTTATATAACAAATAGTCCATCGAGATAAAGAAATTATTTAAATTCTAATGTCCATGTATATGTTGAAAAGCATAAATATAAAAACTCTTTCTAAAGAAATTAAAAGGCAGAATATTCTTTTAAAAAATCTTAATAGCATATTTATCATCCAGAATGAACTGTTTTTAAAAATGTATTCTCCATCTCTGAGGCACAGATAACACTCTAATTTAGGCACTGAAACGTAAGCGCGTACCTACATATTAAGCCCTAGGTGTTGGAGTGAGGGCGTTACTCCGTTTTTAATACGGTTTTAAGACTTTCTTCTAAAGTATTCTCGCAAAGTCCCTTGTTTGGAATCGAATGGGATCACAGATAGTTGCAAAGTTTTGTTCCGTTCACCTGGTCTGTTATTTCTTTCTTAAGACGCCCAGGTAACGGCCATCTTCTTAATGATTTTCTTTTCCGCGTACGAAGGCATTCGTTTGTGTTGTGCATGCATGCGTGCACATTGTTGCCCCTCCCCCTCCAAATCCCACTCCAGAGAAACTTTTTCTCTAATCTATTGAAATTCCTCCTTCGAGAGTGTGGACCCGCCTTTTCTTTCAGTTTTTTTCAAAACTTTTTTTCTTCTGCGAGTGTGCCCAGTGTTGTGAAAAATGAGCTCAGTGCTCAGGCCCTGTGAAATCTGGCGCGTGTTCCTCGGGTTCCCCGGCCCGCCGATAAGCCACGGTTCGGGATCTGATTGTTGATGTTGGGATTACTGAGTTGGCGCCAGTGCATCATGAGCGAGGATTAAGTCTCTTCCCCCCTCACTCTTTTCCCGGAGTTTGAGAGAAAAAGAAGACTTCTTTGCCAAGGACTTCTGTATGCATGAGTGGGTACAGTGCACCTATTGGCAACTGTGCACTAATCACAAAGAATTAGACTGTTGTGAAGGAGTGCTTGCTTGCTGTGATTTGTCAGCAACTTGCTCCACAGCTGACTAAGCCTTTCAAAGGCGCGTCTTACTGACTTTTTCATCGTTTTTCTTGCCTGCCCCTCTCTTTCAAAAGGGGTATGGGAGGAGGAGGAGAAAAAAAAATTGTGTACTTAAGTTCTTTCTCATAAATTACTGTCATAACGCATAAAGCCGTTGTCGCGAAGGAAGTCGAGAATTGTTCGCTAGCGGGAAACTTTTCTTCTTTTGCTGCTTCTCCTGTAATGTTCTCGCCTAGTAATTGTTTGTAACGCAACTCTGCACTCGTCCTGGTGATGGGAAGCTCCTTGTCTTTTTCCCGCTACTGATTTAGAAGAAAATGTCTCGATGCAGACTTTCTCCCTTAAAATATTTTCATACTCGTTCCGCTTCGAAGAACTCAACTCGGCCAAAGCTTATTTACTGTCTCTGCACTGCCACCCCAACTCTCTTTATTTATTTTTTGTCCCTAAGCTTCTAGTTATTTCTGGGGGTGTGGGGCACATTTCGTCCTCCGTGACACACCGTTGCGATGTCTTTCTTTTCCCCCTCTGTTAAGATACTCAAAAAAGTTTTTAACAGTATCAAGTCAATGAAAGAAGCAACGGCTAGGCGATGCCTTTTTTAAGGTTGGATCAATTTGAATTGTTCGAGTTTTGTTGATGGACGGTGCACTTTCTCTCACTGTCTATACAGTTGGGGCTTTCTAAAAGTTAGAAATTGGCGTAAGGAATTATAATCACCGGCAAAGGAGTTCTCCAAGACATAGATCTGCTCGAATCAGGGCCACTCAAAAAGTAGGAGCCTGTGTCTTGGAGACTAGATTCTACAAAGATACGGTGATCATTTTCCTTCATTGGGCTTATTATATACCTCGATTTCTATGACGTTCATTGATAGAAATACATTATTATTCTACAAAATGTTATCGAGTTTTCTGTTTTTAAAGTGTACTCATGATCGTTATATTCTATTTATATACGAGTTTTCTAACAATTGTAAAACACATGTATATAAACCGATATATATGTATCACTATTCTAACGAAAGATATTTTATGTAATTATGTATTTCTGTTTAATATTACATTATTCCAGTTTACAAATTAAAAAGTATAACATAATTCTGCCTTTAATAACATACAGTTATTCTCTTGGCTTATCAATTTCTCCTTTTTTTAGCAATGAAAAGTTCGAATAAAACATTTTACATACTGTGAATTCACTTATTACAATTAATAATGAAACTCTATTTTCTTAAATAAGACTCTTACGAACCATTTATTTAAATGTTGTAATTTTTTCTGAATTTAATTCGATCACAAGACTTAAATGTGTTAAAATGCATAACTTTGAATTTAAATCAAAATAATGTAAATATCGCCTCATATTGTGCATTCGATCTGGTAGAGAACTTATGTACACAAGTCCCTTTTTTTCCAGAATTAAAATAGTATGGTAGTCGACGATTTGTTTATATACTATATATATATATTAATTCTGAATACAATCAACACAATTATCCTCGGGATTAAGGAATTACACGGAATGCAAAATTTTTATTTGGTGCAAGTAGCAAACATTAAGAGTGTAAGCGCTAAAATTAAAGTCATGGATATAAATTATACTGTAGGGAACTTAGAGAAAATATCCTATCTCTTTGGTGAGTGTGTATAAAACATCTAAAGTTATTGGAATATAAAGTAAAATCCAAATAAGTCACATTTTCAATTACTTACAAGCTGCGACTTTAACAAAATGTTTTATGGTCCTTAATCATAACATAATCCTCAAATAATTATTTATTTTCCCATCTTGTCCTAGGGTTTTTAAGAAATAAAGTCTATATTCTTTTTTTACTGAGTTACTTGTAAATTTAAGTTATTGAAAGTCCAAACCTTTAAATTTTGTTTTCAAAGAGAGAGAGAGAGAGCTTGAGGGTGTAAGGGTACAGAAATATGTAAATAAAAATGAGCATTTCTTGAAGGCTTTTTTAACACCATTTTTAAAATAAAAAAATAAAAATAATTCTTTATTTTAGTACTTACTAAATGTATTTTCAAGAGCGAAAAAGCTAATGCAAAATTTATCAGGAATAATTATCATTAATTTCTTAAAGTATACTTATTATTTAAATAATTTAAAACTGCTGTCTTGCTCTCATTTGCTTATTTCATATGAATATAATACAGTTAAAAAGTTGAATGAAATCGATAAATGCAACTTTTTTTACAAAAAAGTTTATCGTTTATTAAAATGATACAAATTCAAAATTACACTCTCTTTGTCTTCATTATTTTTATCTAATAAAATAATGAATTTATTTCAAGACAAAAGTATGCTGATTCAAATTAATAACACCCTACCAAACCGCACTTATATCTTAATATTATGGATAAGGAATTTTGGATTTCTTTAATAAATCTTACTTTAATGTAATAAATTTATAAATGCACAAGAGTTAGTGGCATTTAGATATGAATATTAATAAGCTTTTTGTTTATTAATGACATTTCTGCAATTATTTGATCAAATATGCATGGGATACTTAAGTTTCGTTAAATTATTGCAAGATATAGACTTTCTGTGATTGAATGATATTCGGAATTTTCAATATATATATATATATATATATATATATATATATATATATATATATATATATATATATATATATATATATATATATATATATTAGCATGGATCCTTTGATTTATGATGAAATATTTCTTTCATGGAAATTCGCGCGCTTATTTTTGGTCTGCACATTTGACTGTAATTCAGTATAAACAGTTTCGCAAAAGTATTTATATTATTTTGCACTTAAAATTTATCTTAAGGCAGCATGTAAAATATAAGAAATACTCTAACACATTTAAAAAATATTTTTACTTTAATAAGAATAGCGAAAATCTGCTATTAAAAAGGCATAGACATGTTTTATTTTTAACGAGGAGAGGGAAGCCATACTTTTTCTAAATTATTTCTAATGTTTTAGTGGAATAGTAAAATGCTTTTTGATCCATCCTCAGACAGACATTTTTATTTAGAGTAGTTTGAAATTCAATTCTTTCATTTTCCCCATATGTATTAAATGAAAAGAGACAAGAATAGAATAGATAAATCCCCCCCGGCTTTATTTTTTTAAGTTAAATTTGATTCCAAATACTTCCGCGTTTGTAATATAATGATTTAAAAATCTCCAAAGTGTAGGTACTTACTTTACTGTTACTTCAAAAACGTGATTTCACCTTTCATGATACAAAATTTACAATAGAAACATTATTTTATAATAAAAAGAAGAATATAATATCTCATTATAATAATAAAAAATCTGTATATAATTACACTCGAAAATTAGCGGAAATGCAGCGCAGCAACAAGGATAACTTTTTAAACTGAAGCCGGAAGGAAATTTTTGTTTTCCGAGTGAAGGTTCTTAGAAAAATTGCTTTTAGAAAAGTGACTGAAAGAATTACATTTTCCCAGAAATTTATCAAAGCTTCCATCAAGCATCAAAGGGAATGTACGAACCAGTTCTACGAAATCATTAAAATTAAAACATTCGTAAATTAGTTCAGTTTTCGCAGAAATTGAATTCAAATTTATTCAAGTTAATTATTAGAAATTTACCTTTACTTTTAACTTTTGGAGAAGCGGCATTTTAACCTTTTTTTTATGTGTGTTGTACAATAACGCTGTTCATGAGAATTATTCCTTTATTTTGTTTCCGATTTCGAAAATTTGAAACTCCTCCTTCCCTTTAAATGAAAAGCCGCTATTCGAAATTCCTGGGAAAACATTTCGATTGTCAATTATTCGAAGCTCTTATTATAAGTACACTACTAGTAGCAAATGGGAATGTTCCGCCAATAAGGAGAAATTTCCTAGAAAACATTACTGTATAGAGTCAGTTTCGCTTCATTTCATAAAAAAAGTGAAGCGTCATTATATGCGGCATTGTTTTTTCTCATTTCACCGAAAGCGAGACCGCAACAAGTTGTCTCTGGCTGCCTCTGCTATTTTCGTAAGATTTTCTCCCAGAGTCTTTTCAAAGTAGCTCCCCTGCTCCTCCGCCTCCAAAGCAGGGTCGCATTTCGGAATGCTTTGATCCCGACGGAATCGGGTTGGTTCCCGGACCGGAGATTTGTCCGTTTGGAAGGGGTGAGCCTCCGGCACCCCATGATGAACATGGGGTCTTTTTGCATTGTTTTTCCTTTCTGGTAAGCTTCGGAATGTGGCGCAGCCAAGGCGAACGGAGCCCGGGGAAAGGAGGCGGGCCTTGTTCTTTGAGGCCATTCGGCTGCGGCATTAATTACATGAGCCGCACGCCTTCTAATATCATTACGGTGCCTGGGCGCAGACAGCTGGAATTAATTCCATAAACACGAAGCCCCAACATCTTTTTGTGTGTGCGCCTCTCACTTACCGCTCTAATGTAATCTTCATTACCAAGGATTAGTTGTGCGCCTCTTTCATCCTCGGCAAGGCGGTCGGCACGTTTCATCTTTTGCCCGTTGCCGTTGCTCTCGGCCGCCAAACGCGCTTTCAAATTTAAAGCAGTTCGCCCCGTAATCCCAGCCCGAGATCTGCTCGCCTCCCCGCGTCCCAGATGGGACGGGATAATGGGATGTGCAAGGAAAAGGACGTCGGCAAAAATGTCTTCCCCCTCCCCCGGCGTTTATCCATTTTAAGGGACGCCCAACTTCTAACGAGATGTCCCCTTTTCCTGTTGCGAGCGCAACAAGTAATCGCGTTCACCACCTTTCCCGACCGCTCACTGGATTAAGGCTGCTGCTGTTGCGAGGGGATTACGATCAAATATCGTAATTAATATATACGAGGGCTAAAAACAACTGCCTCCTGCGCCGAGCATATTGATGAGGAACCTGTTTGTTTGCTAAATGCGGTTAACTAGCACACGCTGTTCTCCACGACGCTGGGGAATCCACTGAGAATGCCTAATTTCGGCCAAATACACCCCATCGAAAATGTGATTAAACGACTTTTCGCTCCCTGCAAAAGGGATCTACAAGATGTTAATGTCTTCTAATGTGGTTACAAGACTCATCCAGTTGACCGATTCCCTCTTTTCCTTTTGTCGCGAAGAATCCTAACCTCTTTACGTTTTCTTAGCGAAGCGGTCTCGCTCAAAGCTCGCTCGAAATAGGAGGAAATAATTTTTCTCGACGTTACGTGTCTGCTGCTTTGTTAGCCTTATTTATTTCTCGCACTGCTATCCTTCAACTAGAATTATTCGGCCAAAAAATATTTTGACGATATTCTTTCTAAGCTTCGTTTTAATTCAATTTCGGGAGATGCATTTCAAAAATGCTATTACTTAAACGAGCGGATATCTCTTTGTGTAGTTAATTGCTCGTCAGATTAAATCTAGATTAGTATGTGTATCAAATTAAATTAGCTCACACGACATGCATTAAAATATGGAGAAAAAGCAAAACAATATAAATAAATACGCTGGGATGGAAAGGAAAACCATATGTTATGAATTATTAAAGAAATTCATTTGGGTTGAAATCAGCGTTGGACAAAAATTTCAGTTGTGTTAAGTGTAAAACAATTTACAAATATGCATTATGTTTTGTGAAATTTTAAGGTGGTATTTTAATATGTGCCCTTAATGCTTAATCTAAGGCAAAAAGTGCTGTACGTTAAAAAATAATTCTTCAAAAGGATCTAACTTTTAATACTTATACATTTAGGGTATTAACTCATATGTCTTATTTAAGTGACATTGGGTTTTAATAAAATTGTCAGTGGAGAATAATACTTGTTATTTGACTGGATGCACAATTTTAGTATTGAAAACTTGAAATCAAAAATGCTTTGTCTTAAACATTGTATAATCAGCGTTTTAATATCAATGGCATTCAAAAAATATTCCTGTTTTTTCATTCTCATATTTTTTTTTCTTTCGCATACATTTCTCTTGTAACAATATTTGCTTCCAGTACACTTAAAGGCTAACTTAGCATAATATATCCTTGTTTATCGAATCATGTCTTTCTTGTTTGTAGTTTGAGCAACTGTTTTCAACAAAACAATGATGCATGCTTCAATGAATACTAATAAGATAATACGGGTATTTTGACATGCATTGCAGATGTTTGTGCAACGTTTACCCTTTGAGCAATTGTTTAAACTCTAGAGTAATATCAAATGTATAATTATTTAAAATGGTTCTAACTCTTTAAAAGAGTGCAATGCTTAACGCTGGTCGTCAGATGCCATTTTAAGTTATTATTTGAATTTTTTTTCAGTTTTTTTAAAATGAAAAATAACAAAAGAATTAGCTTAACAATTTTATATTTTATTAATTGAATTAGAAATAATAGTGTACATTCTTGCAGCGAAAAATTTTCTAATTTTACTATTGTAGTACTTGATTTTAAAAGTAATCTTAAGCATTGGAGATAATTTTATCATTTTCTGTTCATGTCTACTTTTTAAATTCAAAATCGAATCATACTTTTACATTGAAATTCACTCTTCTATTAAAATAATAGATATAAGTTCTTAATGATACCAGAGAAACTGGAATTAAACCATGCACATTATGAAAATAAATATGTACAAGCCATACTGATTGTAACAGATTGCAATAAGAACAATGAAACTTTATTAATTAGTCTTTTTATTGTGACTTATTGTTACAATTATGTAATTTAAAATTTTACTTTATATATAAATGACATGAAATTTATATTATAGTTTCCTTTTTTCATAAAACGAATTTTGAGTAAAATATAAGTTGATAAACAAAAATAATTTGTTAAATTGTTGAGAAATAAAAAAAAATTTAATTTCTATATTTCGATCATCGGTCTACAATTTAATGCTGCTATTTTTATTTTTCTATGATTTTGCCTAACAAAAAACAAATCCAGTTTTTTCCTTCCTATTTTTGTTTTGTTTGATTAGAAATATTCTTATCTATGCAACGTAATTTAAATAAATATACCTTACAATGCTAAAATTTCGTAAATTTCATTTTTTCAACAGAAAATATAGCAATCTCTCTAGTATTAAAAATTAAATTTGATAATTGTTTGTGATTCGGGAAATATTACAAGTAATAATTATTTTAAACTCATACTGAAGACGGTACGAAGTAAAAAATATTTAACCTGAACTCCTAACCTATTTTTACCTATTAACTTTTTTTTTGTAAATATTTCACATTTTGTAGACAATAGATGTGAATTCCTGTCTTCTATTTTTCAACTGTTGATTATGTTATGTACAAAGGGAATTTAAAATGTTTTTATCTTTAGAAAAATATACAAGTTAAAAATCAAATTATTGTTCTGGTCGCTCGAAACTCTCTCCATTACGGGCTGTACATTTTTTAATGTCAACTTGGAAAAACATTTTCCACTTTGTTTTTATCGGTAACTCATTCACAAGTTTTTCAATTTTGTTGACAGCTTCTTTATCAGTCTTAAATTGTAAATTTATAAGTTGATCCTTGATCTTATGGAATTGAAAAAAGGTCACAAGGAGCTACATCTGGCGAATACGGAAAATAAAAAAATGAACATCTTGACACACATGATAAAATGTCTAATGTTTGATAGTCAGTTTACTGATGTACGCTGTCATGCTGCTTGCACATACTCCTGAACCGTAATATAAGATTTTGTAACCAACCTTTTGGATTGGGTTGTAACCAACCTTTTCTTTAATGTTAAAGTACCATTCGTTCTACAACATTTTGCCTTTTCCATAATTTGTTTGGTAGAGATTGACGTTATATGTCCAAACTATGGATTGATGTTGCTTTTCTAACAAAAAAGTGTCTAAATCCGTATATATCGTCACTAGGTACAACTTCGAAGTCATTTATGTTTTATCGTTATGAAATTTTTCTAGCTTTAATTTACTGTCATTCATATAGCAAGTTTTACTCGTTTATGGGCAAATGAGGTATTCAACGGGAACAAATTTTACTGAAAAGCAAGTATTCATTTTAACTAGTTTTATTGCTCTCTCTACTGAGATCTTCACTTCTTTCTGAATATTGTCATACAGATCAGGAGAGCTTCTAACAATAATTTTCTTAAGATCTCAGTTTGTTCTTTATTATTGGATGTTGGTGATCTTCAATCTCTTTCTCTACATTCTACACATAACTTCTACCTCTTTTCAATTCTCTAAAACCAAAAAGTTAGTTGCAAATATTAGTGAAGGAATAGAATGTGTTCTTTGGAATTCTCGAAGAAGAATTATTTAAATGTATGCTAATATTTATATCATCTTATCTTGGGGAATGGGATTTTAGTCGTGTAACACAGTTGTCAATATAAAGCCGTAATCGTAAATCGATTACAACTTTGTTATTACATTAAATATATAGTAAAATGAGATAATCTCTCTTCTTTTGACTCACGAAATTTGAACTATATATTAGCATCAAAACATGAATTACAAAGATGTATTCGACTCATTTGAAAGTTCAAGCTTTCAAATGACACTAATTTTTATTTTTGATTTCGATATTTTTACTGGTTAAAAATTTCTTGATTATATATATATATATGATATATATATATATATATATATATATATATATATATATATATATATATATATATATATATATATATATATATATTTGTCATCTACTTTAAAGACATAAAATATTAATCTCATACTCTGATTGCGTTCGTTTTATATTTTACACTCTTCTTTTGGTTCTTCTGTTTATTATAATAAAAATAATATGACTATTAACAAGATTTTTTTAATAATTAAAGTTTTGAATTTTGTGTAACAGCTAATTAAAATGTCCTATATTGTAGCCGACTGCGATGACTATTACATTATAGCGTCATTAATCTAGATTATTTGTAGCTTTAGGTTGACAGGATTAATTAAAAATTTGGATTAAGCAAATGCATACAGAAAAAGCAAAAAAAGTACATGGCTAAACATTATATACAAAAAATAAATAAATGAAATAAAACGAATTTTCAAATGAGACAAAGCGAGTTGAACTTCTAGAATTTAAAAAGCAGTGTATTACGTACATAGTATGCATGTTAAAATGTATAACTTACACACATAATTATGTTAATATGATTATATCCAACAATAAGTGAAGAATGAGTATCAAGCAATTTTTTATTTGGTAATTTCTGGAATTTTGTGTGGTTAAATTTTTATGATTACAGTGTACCATGCCCTCTGAGACCAGATATTATTTTTAAAAAAATTAATTCTTTTCTATAAGCTCATGAAACAGGTCAAAATAAAAAACTGTCAGTATGATTCAATGTGAGCGTAATATGTATGCGAAATTTTAAAAGAAAATGAAGGAAAATAATTGTTAAAAAACATTTGAAGTTCGGTATATATTTAAGATGCTTCTTATGTGATACAAAATTAATGTCTTCTCAAAAGCGTACATTGAGCCGATTAAACTTTCGAAACAACTAAAATATTAAAAAAAAAAGGAAAGAAGAAAAGTTTAGAGAAAAATCCAAAAGGAACTGAGATTGTACTTAAAAAATGTTTGATTTTTAACGTTTTTTTTAAAATATATTTTTATTTCACATAATCCAAACACTTTTAGAAGATTTATGAAATTATGTATGAGTTTTATATTTTAAAACGTCTATTTAGCGTAATGTATTAGATTCAATATCTTTAAAAAGAGGGGGAAATATTTTATTGAGAACTTATATATAATAAGTAATTTAAAACAAAAAAATTGAAATATTTAGTCATTACGATAACTCTAATTCTAAAATTCATTCATTTCGTGTATTCCGATGAAAGGAAACCAAAGTATTTGAAAGATTATAAGGATATGATAAAAATTAATCTCTTAATAATAAGACGAGGTAAGAACTTGAAAACTCTGACGTGATATCTCTAAATTTGGTAATACTATTGGTGTGTTGAGTATTCTTCGAGCATTGTCTAATATCATCTTGACAGAATAATACATTTTGTGTTATCTTATCATTATTCTTATCAGTTTAATACTGAATTTCAAATGAACATGATGAAAACTACTTTTACGGTGTTTTGGAATACTTTTACAGTTTTTATCATTTTTTTCATTTAGGACTTAATTCATATAAGCCCGAGAATTATCTAAACGCTTTTAAACTAAAAAATACATATATGTGTAGCTGTTCCGTAGTCTTATTTCGATGGATAATATTCGCACATGAAGGAATTGCAGGATCTTTCGTATTAGTCTGAATAATAAGCTACTAATTTCCTTTTATAAAATACCTTCTAAATGATAGAAAAGGAATAATTCTATGGCGGAAAAAAATTCTGTTTTCCGTCTTAATTTTTTTTAATTGTTGTCGCTTTGCATTCCTTTTTTAATATCCTTTACTATTGTTTGGGAACTTTTCTTAAATTATCAATGTGTCTTAGTTAATACTATTCATTTAATTGCAATTTTTTTAACTATAATAACAATCACCATAATTATTTAAGGAAATTATTGAAACTGCGCAACTGAGTGACTTATAAAAAAATAAATTAGCTGTTATTCCTTATATGAATAAATGTACATATAAAGATTAGTCATTATATGTACATATAAAGACTAAACATTTTACAATAATGGTTTCTAATCGTGAATTTATATGCAAGAATAACTGAAAAAGAATCTAAATTATATATTTTTATTGCCTTAGATTTAGTAATGTTGTTCCATTTGTCACGTAATTTTTTAAAAAAATTATATGAGAAGTAAAGTTTTTTTCCCCTGTAGTTAATATTCCCTATCCTAAACAGTTTGAATAAAGTTGTTCCCCTCCCTCCTTCAAAAGACAGTAGCCAATAGAATAAATATCTTTTTGCTGTTTTATTTCAAACTGTTTCCTTTAATTTAATACTAAGAATAAAAATTCAAAAAACAGTAATATACGATTTAATTTTTGTAAAATAAAAAAAAGAGTTTTATATGGGAGAGGGAATTGGAAAGGCAAAGCTTAGGAAATGCGTCTTCTTTTACGGAAAATTAAGCTCATGAGTCTTGACTCTCTCATGATTAATTTCTTATTAAATAATAATTCTAGTGAATAATTTCCAATATTGTTGATTCTTGGTTAGTTTAAAATGTACTTCTGGTAATCTGTATATTAAAAATTTACATCAATTTAGTTGAGATCACGACATTTTGGTGTCTGTCATATAAAAATCTATCTTTAGTATTAAAAAATTGTATAATTTATTGATGTTAGTCTTATAGTTATCAACACTACAAAGACTGAAACTTAGTATATACCTATGTTGCCCAAAAGCAGTGAAAATGACTGCATTGTGAAGGAATAACTAATGTGTAAAAATATTTGTTTAAAATTAATTTTTAATATTTTTTTTATTATTTGCAGTCATATAACAAGCTATTCGTAAATATGTATTAGCAATAAAAAAATTACTTCACTTGGAAAAAAATATATTCTAAAAAATTCTAAGAAATTGTGCCATTTTATACTTAATTGTTTTTCTAATTGAAATTAAAAAGCAGTAAAAATGACTTTCTTGGACAATCTAGTGTTAAAATTGGGTAAATTTAAATTTCAAAATGTAACACCAACGTTCGAGTTGCTTGTATAGGATCTCTATTTTCTATTAAAATTTGAAAACTAAATCGAAATTTTAACAAATCAAATAAGTGAGATTTTTAAAGATAAATATATGTTTATACGTAGGAAATTTAAAAGTGTATATATCTGAATGAAAGACGAGCATCGTTTTGATGGCTGCGCCATTGCAATTTCATAGAAAAACCATTTTAACTTCCTCAGATATACTTTCTAATTTATCTCTTGCTGTTATCTGCTATTTTTTATTAAATATCATAGGTAGGATATTTTCACTGGTCTAAATTCTTATATTTCAGAAGCTTTAATTATATCAGAACTTTCACTAAAGTTATTGGTTCGGGAATAATTCAATAGTGATTTAGTAATGATCTAATGATCTTTGTTAATATTTGTATTGATTATGTACAGATTTTTATCTCTCTCTCAGAACAATAACTCTAAGAAATTATTGAAAATTCGATTTCATATTGGATCTATTTCACAAAATTTGAAATGTTCACAGAAAATTAATGATTTTAGAATTTTTAATGTTCGGATTTAAACTAACATTTAACTTTAAAAAAAGTGTTAATGTTCAATATTATATCTTAAATGTTGCTACCGATTAAATTTCGTGGGTTCACGAATGCATATATCCCTATCTGGTTATAAAAATTGTAGCATCGCTTAATTTATATTATAAAATTACTGTCACACAGTTAAAGTTTTTAACTTTATATATTTAATATGTTGGTTTATATATGTTTCGTATTATCTTCTAAAATGATGGAGTTTTTTTCCCTTACAAGTTTTTACAATTGGCAAAAACAGTGTCTATATTTCCAAATTTTTTGACTTAAGTGTAGTTATTATTTCGTCTCATTCACTATAGCCCGAAATTTACTTGTCAAATTATTTTGACACCGAAACTCGTACTTAGAGTTTATACTTTATAAATGTTATAAAGACACAAAAGAGTTTAATCATTATTGTAATGAACTAAGTTAAGTAAGTACTTAAGTTAATTTTAATACCCCCCGCAGTTGAACATTTTGAATGAAAGAAAAAAAATTACAAAAATGTCTTTGTCCCCTCCAAAATTTCTGCTACAGTTTTAAAAATAAATTACGCATACCGTCAAAGTAATGTTTTATTGACGAAAAGATTTGTAACAATGAATTTCTGCAATATTTTTAAGTATAATGACTCGAAAATTAAAATTTCTATTTGACTTATCGATTGTAATTGTCATTGAGATTTTCTTATTACTGATTCATGATATTTCTTATTTCATAAATTTTGTGTTACATTTATTTGCCTTGTCGAAAAACGTTTAAAAAGTGCTTGTAGGGCTAAAAATTAGATGTAGTTAATAGTATTTAAATAGGTTATTAATTAATTATTACGCAGTTAAAAAAGCTATACCTATCTTGAGATTATTTATCCGGATTTTGCTGTATAGATGAAGTAATTTTTACTAATTTGTTTTTTCACTCTTTTCTCTTATTATATTTTTATGCCAGTATGTTAATTATAAGGCTTTCAATGAAATAAATGAGGAACTATTTAGATGTAGTTATTTGATTTTTTTTCGACTTCAATTTTCGCTGTTATTATTCTAAACTTTTTTCAGTTTTCGCTGCTCTTTTTTCCAAAGATTTTTCTGAATCTTATTAATTAATAATCAATTTCTGAATCTTTTCTTTCCAGGGTGTTCTTCAAGCTTTGACAAAAGGACGTCTTGAGTGTGATATACCAGATGAGACCAGGAAAAAGTTTGACCAGTGGTATCTGCAACAATTTTTTCAACACTGTAGGCAAGTCGCCTTGTTGCAGCAACAGCATCAACAACAACAACAGCAGCAACAGCAACAGCACCTTCATCATCACCACCCTCATCACCCGGCCATTGTGCAACCTGGTGAACCCATTACTGTCTCTGGAAGCCCCCCACACAGTGGTCCCCAAGACTTAGTTTCCAGAGTTGCAATAGCTGGACCTCAGTCTCAAGGTCGAACTCGCATTCGAACTTCTTTCGACCCCGAACTTGAATTACCTAAATTACATCGCTGGTTTGCAGAGAATCAGCACCCATCCCGTTTGCAGATTCAGCAATATGTGAGAGAGTTGAACTCTTTAGAATCTCGAAGGGGTCGCAAACCTTTAGATGTGAACAATGTAGTTTATTGGTTTAAAAATGCTCGAGCAGCGCATAAAAGAGCCGAACAGAAGTGCTGCTCTGAGAGCAATGGGGTTCGAAGCCCTTGCGGTGAGGGTGGGGGCGAGAGTCGTTCAATGGTTTCGGAACAGAGTAGTTGTCGACCATCCAATGAAACTGAAGGGGAGAGGTTCAGTGGTGGAGAAAGTCATTCTGAATCGCAAGCAAACAGCTCAGACGATTCAGATAATGCTCATACCTTGGACCTCTCCGTACGTCGTTGTCACAGCTATAGTCTTATGGGTGATCTTGAACATGGTGAGCCTCAAGTGGAACTGAGAATTAAGGAAGAACCAAGGGACTCCAGTAGTGAACATTCCATTGAATCCAGTGATAGTGGTGACGAAGAAGTTGACGTTATGGAAGACATGAGCACGACGATTGATGAATCTGGAATCAGAGAAGATTACAGTGAAGGTATGCAACAGAATGGCGGTGTATCTGGGAACGAGAGTATGGTTTCTCAGGAAGGAGATGTCGATCGTCAAGGCTCGGGAAATTATCCTGGACGCGTTCTGGGTCGTCTTGAAGAAAGAAGAAAAAGGAATCGAACCTTCATTGACCCTGTTTCTGAAGTTCCGAGACTAGAACAATGGTTTTCTGCTAATACACACCCTTCTCATAGCCAGATTGTACGTTTTACGCAAGAGCTCAACAGCATGCAATACAGACAGAAATTCCCAAAACTCGAACCAAAAAATATTCAATTCTGGTTCAAGAACAGACGAGCCAAATGTAAACGACTCAATCTAGCTGCCAATTTGCAAAATATTAGTTGTACGGACAAAATGATATTACCAGCTAATTAGGCATGGCTGGAATTACTCATAACTTACCTCTGGTGCTCTCATGATTATGTAACCTCAATCATATTCTAGCCTCTCTAGTGACGTGTCTGGAAAACTCAGGCACTCAACATAATTGAAAATGCATGAGTTACCAGAAATGTTTGCCAAATGACAGGAGTTAAAATATTATTTTAGAGGGGAAAAAACAGAGTAAACACAACACCTCGTGGCCAGTACATTTTTTTCCCTTGGCCAGAGCTAACGTGATTTGAGAGCTTTCTATTTTAATTCACTTGCAATCTGAATAACCTATTGACCTCTCATGATTGTATATATTTCAAAGCGTGAGTATTGTAGGTGATAATGTGTGCTTAGCACTCTTTCAGTTACATTTCAATTGTTATGGTTATATTATATGATTGAATTTTACGACTGCGCTGGTCTAGGTGGATCAACTTACTAAAATATATACCGATATAGTGAGTATGTACACTCTAAAATAAATATAAATAAGCTGGAGGGAAAGAAAAAACACGAAAAAAAGCCGTGATATTTTAAACTTTTTGCTCTTGCATGCTTAATTTTTCCAATACCATTCTATGATTTGCGAAAATGTTGTGAATCGCAAGTCTCAAGTTTTTTATTCATTTAAACTTTAAAAAAATGAAGAAAAAAAAATCTTAGATGCTGTCTGATGGTTCCTTTCATTGGACTTTTTTTTAAAAAAAAAAGAAATTTTAGGACAGTCCAATTAAGTTATGAATTATTAATACTCATTTTTTTGTACATTTCAGTGATAAAAAATACTCAGTTTTAAATTTTAATTTATTTGTATATGTAAGTAAATGATAGGCTTACATGTACATTGTTATTTATTAAACCTAGTGTATGGTTTCTATCTTTGAGAAAGTATTGATATATTGTTCGTAGTTGTTGTTAAATGTACAGTAATGTTGGTGCATATGTGTTGCAATAGCTTTCGCTTAAAACGTGTTGCTCTCTGTGACAAAAAATACAAATTAGCCAGGGGTTTGTTTAATTGACTGCTTGGGGGAGGGGGGAGCAAAAATTCTACTTGTTACTAATGGACTATCCTCCAATCTTTTTGCAAGTTAAACAATAAATTTTTGTAACACTTTTCTATCTATAAGGAGAAACGTTTCATTTTTATATTCATTTGATTTATTAATTTAGGTATCATTTTATAAATACACTTCTCATTTTCAGTGTATTTATAACACTAAAATGAAATTCAGAGCAGTAACTTATCCGAAATTTGACCAAGGAAGTGTTACTTTTCTTCTTCATTAAATAATTCATTGTTTGAAAATTTCAAATAAAGAGCCATTGCATTGTAAATAATATTGCTGCAAAAATTTTGAACCTATTCATAAAAATCGTTAAGTTTGGACTTTGCTGAAATATTTTAAAGCAGAACTTAGTATTCGAACTGCTGTTGTTTAATTCCATTTTATCTTGAATCATTTTAAACCTATATCGTTTCGTGTTTTTACAAAGTGTGAGAAATCGAGATACCTAATTACTTTAATGGACTTTGTAATTTCTATTCAATCATTTTGTAGAGATATCTAATTATTTTAGTAGACTTTTAAATTTCTATTTAATGATTTTGTAGAGCTATCTAGTTATTTTAATTGACTTTGTAATTTATATATATATATATATATATATTCAATCATTTCGTAGAAATTACCAAGATTTTGTGTATAATTTTTTAATGCTTTGTAGAAGCTTAAATATTGCTCAAATTATTTACGTATATATATATATTCGAGGGCAGCTATATAATTAAGTGTATGTGTGAGTGTGCGTGTGATTCTGTTTAAAAAAATTTCTTAATCCCTTACTCATTTTCAATAAGATCTCGACTACAGTACCGTATTAAACATTAACAAAGAAATTATTGAATCAAGAATTCAACTCAGAAAAACTCGGAAGATTATTGTCCCTAAATAGTTAGAAAAATATTACAGACCTATTGAGATAAATACAGGACAGTGGTGCACACGGATATTTTTCAAGGGAGGGAGGGGGTCCAAAGTCGAAAGTCCATCATTCTCGTATCATGCTCCAATACGCCGCCCAACATATTCTTTTGATTTTGTTAATTTTCGGGAACAAAAAACAGTAAAAAATTAAGTATTGAATAAATAATCAGCATTAATTAATAAAATTATCTATTAATTACAAATACTTAATTAAATTTTACGTACTATATACATAGGATTAATCAATCGAAAAAAATCAATGGCTTTGGGGTGGTCTGAACCCAGGAACCCCCTTGCGTGCGCCACTGATACAGGATATCTCAAAAGATTCAAGTGATATACTATATTCGGGTACTTTACAATCTAAAAGAACCTCGCTACTTACGTTAATACTCAAGTTTTTTTTAGAATAAAATGTTCTACCACCAAATCCAGTAATTATATGGAACATCATGAAGATTCCAAATGAATATCGTATATTTCCGAATATGAGCTAAAAGTGCATTTTTTCCCCAAAGAAATTTACTCAAAGTTTGTCATTTGCAAATGAAACCGAATTGGGGGAGGGGGGATTCTTGTAATTTTCATACATGTCGCTATAAAGGTGAAAATGTTGATAAACGGGTGGAATATTTTTCCAATGACATTGCTATGAATTAAAAAGTCGGATGACATCGATGATAATTTTGTTTCTGGTAACTCTATCTAAACCTTATGCATTTCTTCCATTTACTTGTTACCTTGTACACCAGATGTCGGCAACCTGTGGTACGCGGAATAATTTTCATTTGCGTTCTACACCATTCTGCAAAGCCATGAGTAGTGAACTTTTATTGCCTAATGCATCAGGAAAGTCTAGTGGCCAAAATTTTCGTCACAGTGCTTAATTTCTGCAATGAACACTATTGTTAAAATAATTAATTTCGTAATGTCTTTTTCTGCAGTAGTGCTAAGACAATTTATATCGAAAAAAAATGGAAAGTGAATATGCGGATCTTCCCGTATATAGTGATGACCATTGGTTTAGTTGTGGTAATGTCTTGAATAAGTTTGTGCCATGCATGGAACACATAAAAGTTTTTCTTAATGAGAAGGAACAACATATTTTCCCGAATTGAACGATAAAGAATAGTTATGGAGAGAAACTGATTCTTCTGGCACATCTCAAAGAACTAAACATAAGATTACAAGGAAAGTGCCGAACAGTTTTTGGACTTTTTAAATATTGGAAAGAGTCTTATCTATACAACATTAAGTATGTTTTCCCATGGTATTAATACTATTACCAACAAATACATTCCAAATATTAAGGCGCTTGGAAGTACATTGACTATATACAAAGATTAACTTCAAACCTAAATTGTAGCATTTAAGGAGGAATTTTCCAAAAGGTTTCAAAAACTTTGAAGCTTGTATGTCTATATTTTCCTTCCTTATCAAACCTGATTAATCGACTCATAATAATCCCATTCGATTTGTCAATATTCCCCTGTTGTACACTATCTGTGATAGCTATGCTTTCTACGCCACTTTTCTCTGTGTGTAAAATGAACGGGAAGAGAAATTCGTATATGGTATATGATCGTGTCATGGCTTGGAAGAAAAACTCGCAGAGGACATCTCATTGAGTGAATGTAAATTTTACTAACTATTTGAAAACTCTAATCCAGGCACTGACTTTGAAGAATTTATGTGCCTTTTTTTCTTTTAAAATCAATTCAAAAAACCAATAAATAAAAGTCGCTTGCGCATGGCTTATGAAGAATATTGAAAATACCGTTTTTCCTACACTACGTTTTTTTTTTTTTTTTAGTTTAGCATGTCCCTTACTTCAAAAAATTCCAAAAACTTTAGGTTTATGCATGGAAATATACGGTACTCATTTCTTTCAATTAAATATTTTTAATTAGTATTGGAAATACTTGTTTATGATATAAATAATTGTTTTTGTTGGGGAGTTAAAATAATGTTTAAATGGGGGATCAATAAAAGTTACCTGTTTTTGAAAAGTCGGGGGCCATTATTATTTAAATTTACTATGATATTTTGTAAAAAAAATAAATGTGAAGAATTATTTAAAAAAAAAAACTTTTCAATATCCCGATTTATGCTACGAAAAAAAATAAAGAATTAGATAATCTCAAATGTGTTCCCTGTCTTCAAAAATCTGAAGTTTAATCCCATCGTTATTTCGATCAGCAAATATTTTTTTGAGATATTTATCAAGTATGATAGGATAATTCTGTAAAAGTATAATGGAGTTCACTCTTTCTTATCATTCAATCCCAAGTACTTTCAAGAGATTAATGTTTGAATCTTTTTTTTTTATCTTTAAAAAAAATTAACTCATTACTTCATTGAATGTTACTCTTACTTGTGTTAACTAATTTTTTATTTGCTGTATTTGTAGAATTAGTTGAAATTTTCATTTTTAGTATTTACATTGTCTTCTGACGCTTCCAATGACGAAATAGGAAAATTAAATTTTATAAATAGTATTTGCCTTTATACCAAAATAAAAAATTGGTACTTGAAAATATTTCTAAGATTAAGAAGTTTTTGAGTCAGGGTTTAAATCTTGATAATTATTTATGTTCTTACCTATATATGTATTTTTCTGGTCTTCTGTAATAGCTTTTCTTTCAATGATGTTTTGAAAGGAAATAATCATAAAATATATCCCTTCTCTTTAAAAAAAGCTCGAAAGCTTTCTTTCTAAAGATGACAGTTGTTTCCTTTAGTGCTTCATACGTGAATTGTTAGAAACTTTTTATATTTTATTTCTTTGTTTTTCCACTTTTCACTAGATTTGTTTATGGTTAGATGCATTGAAATCTGAATACACTAAGCCAATAAGTTATGAAGTCTAGTTTTATAATTTGTAATACTATGGTAACTCCAGACCTCTTTGAAAGTCCGACTCATACAAATTGAAATTAGAAACTAAAACACTTCTTTTTATTTAATTGAATGATTTAACTGATTCTCCGCTTGAAGTAAACACAATAGCTTCACAACTTATTGGAGAAAAGTAAGATATGCAGGTTATGGCTAAATAATCGCTTAGCTAAATACTCAAAGTGAAAATCCGCGTATTGCTTGACAGCTGTTCCTTTTGAGGAAGTAGTGCAATAAATGCACAACATCAGTTCATCATAATTTTGTCCAGTAATATCGTATTCACTTCAACTCTTCTGTACTTGCATTAAAATTTTTCGAAAATGAACTTAAGGAATAATATCAATAAAACAAAATAAAATCTCTTAAAATGTGATACTAAAAATAAAAATTAATCTCATAAAGTAATGAGAAATTATGTTTATACTTCTGTTATCGAGCACTGTAAAAGTCTAAAACTGCCATAATTAATGAATCCTAGGATGCGAGAAAAGGAGTTATGTGTGATTTCCTTTTCCAATTTTATATACTAGTCAAGATTAATAACTCCCAAGTTTCTGAGTTCAAAACTTAAAATCTGGGTTACAAGCAACTAAGTATCGGTTCTTACCTGTTAGGAGATGCAAACTGCTACAGGGGAGTTGCGTAATTGTGACTTTTTTAGTTATTTTGTTATATGTATATATATAGGTTTATTAATAGAATTATAGCGCCCAATAAATGCCATGCGTTAGAATAATCTCGAGAAATCACCCTTTCCTGATGTATTGAAAAATAGTCAATCACAAAATATGTGCCAGGAGTGCTGTAAGTTAGGCTCGCTGCAATGTAGCGCATACGGCGTTCCAATTTAATTTATACTTTAAATCGCATATTTGTTCAGATCCGTCGAGGAAAGCTTTCTGCTTCCCTAAGACTAATTTTTTCCTCTTTGTTATTCAAGTATATAGATTAATATTAAATTATAAACTCACACAAGCTTGCATTGCTTCAGATACTCTGTAATTCTCATTTTTAAAAATAATATGTAAATGCATAAATTTAAAGCTTATAATTCAAGAGAAGGGAAAGTATATAACAACTGTAAGGGAGACTACGATATAAAAAAAAATGTAAACAAAGGCTTAATATTTATAAAATCGTTTTTGCGTGGACTTTTTAACCTATAAGGGAAAAACATATTTTATCAATTAATCTTGATTTATAGTATATTTAAGTTAAATTTACTCTATATATAGACGAGACATTTCACAATTATTTCGCTATCTTTTAAGGTACCATACTGGGTTCTCCTAATTTTTCTAAAAATGTATTCTTTTCAAAAGGTTTAAAATTAATCAATAAGATAATTATTGACTAAAAAAGGGTCTGCGAACTCAGCCTATTTTGGGGTTCTTTCTTTTTAACTGACCAGTGGGATTTTATTTTTGAACACATATTCTTTCACTTCTATGTTTTCCGAAAAACTCAATTTTCGGAAAGACTACAATACACTCACTCTCGTTTTCTTCCCCGAAAGCCTTTCTCCGAAATAAATTGATTTGACAAGCGCTCATGCTTTATGAAAATTTCTTTGTTGCAAGTTGTGTGGGCTTGAAAGACATTAAAAGTTTTTCTTTGAATTCTATAGAAGGAATGTGAACATCAGTATTTAAACTACCGTATTATGGAACAGAGTGTAAAGCTTCAACAACGGTGCGTATGCTTTATAATTCTAATAATTAAATCTGGATCAAAACTAATTAATTAATACATCGCGACATCATTCAATCTCTTTTCATTCATTTTTTTTCAAGGGAATGCTATACCCTTCAATCTTTTCATATTTGCATAAATACCCTCGGGAAATGAACGAGACCTCGCTGGAAAAAATGAAATTGATAGAGCAAAATAAAGTCAACTACAAAATGCAAAATTTAATAAGAGTGGACTTGACAAGTGTAACCAGATGCATTGTTTTGTTTTTTGTTATTATTGTGCATCAGTTACTGCAACTCTGTTAATTAAAACTTGCAATATTTACATTGCATGTTATTCAAACAGGAAAATAAAAGAGTGATAGATGATTACTGATTTCAATTGATTGACTATAGAAACACTACACTTGTAGTGAATTGAACTATGCTTAGAATTTAAAAGAAATAATATTCGAGATTGAAATGCTAATCAAAAATTTTGTCTTTTCGCTTGGAAAACTTAAAATCAAAAGGAGTGCAATATTTGTTCGTTTTTTTTTAAAAAAACTACATAATCAGAATGATTTCTAAATCTGTAGAAAGACAGAAATTTAAGAATAAATATGTGTATGTCTCGTAAAAAGTCTTCATTTTGTCTGACTGGGAATAAAGATTTTTTTCTGTGAATATGAATAAAAATATTTTATCTTTGTTTGGCATGATTGACACTTGGTCATAAACAGCACTTATGGAGCTAGCTATAAATCTAAAGGGAAGGTGTGCTCACCCTCAAAACTAGCTAAGAATGAAAGTTACAAGATGCTTCGTAAATAAGTAGAACAAAATGATTGAGGAAACCATGGTGCATCTAACCATGTTGGTGGTGTTTGTCTTTTTTTAAGACTGTTCGTCTAAAATGGAGCAAAACTCAAACTGGAAACACAGTTTGGGCTTAAAAATATCCCAATTTTAAAGTGCATTCGTTTAGTTATAAGCCATATATTCATTTATGGTATGGCATCCTAAAAACTATGAAATATTTTATAAATATGCTCTTTTTTTACTTAACTCGTTGAAGAGAAATATATATTTAGCATTAGAATAGAGAGAGAGAGAGAAAATACCGCAAAGAATATAATTTATATGAGAAAAAATTTATGTATTTAAATAATGAGAATTGTGAATAAATATGTTTGTTTTCTGTAGGATTGATTGTTTGTCGCATTTAGTGAAGCAACTCGAGGGCTATTGGTAACTGCTCTCGTAATTTTGAATCATGTTCAAATGATGTGACGACGCACCTTTATTCTCCAAACTTGCACACCATGCAAATGTCAGGACTTATCCTTGAAAGATTTAAGGTATATCACAGCTATATGCTACACGATGGGACTTGAATGGCATCTAGACTCGAATGCACGAATTGACTGCAACCATGTCGGTCACAATCCGGCGATAATGACTGCTTGGCTATCGCTGCCACCTTACTCTGTAGGATAATGAAGTGAGAATTTTTAATTACAACGTTTGAGCATTTTTCAGTTTGAAAGAAAATTGCCCGAGTTTTTTCTTTAAGCAATTGGTGAAGATGAAATGGAATCTATTTTAGGACAGAAAATTGTTTATTTATTTATTTATCCTTCAATCGTGACAGAGAAATAGGATTTATTACAAAAATACTTTTTGACTGCTTTTTATTTAATTATTTTAAATTTTCATTTATCGAAAGGAAAACTATTAATATATTTTTCCTTTCGATAAATGGTAGTAAAAATATGCAACTTTCTTTTTATAATTTTCAAAATAATAAGGTTAGTTTCAAATTCAAGAATTACTTTTACTTTTGATCCTTCTTTGACGTTTTCTGCCTTTTTTGATACGGCGTGTTCCATAAAAAATTTAGTGGATACAATAAAACAGCATAGCAATAATATTAATCTTGTTTGATGTTTTACATGTTCCTTTTTGTGGACTTAGTGCCTTACCCAATGGATGCAAGTAAACAGTATATGAGTAATGTAAAACAGCACGAACCAATGAAAATGAGGTAGAATTTTTTTGTAGAAGTAAATCTTGTCGTCGTTGTGAAATGATTAATAAATTGTTAAAACTTTATTTTAAGAGAAATGCTTGAAATTTGTGAACTTTGCTCTGGAAACAGATACCTTTAAAGATATCTTTTCAAAACACTCATCACGCAAATAGTAAATATAATATTTAATTTAAATAATTCTATACAAATGTAAAACCATTTGAGGTTGGATGCAAATTTTACGTTTTTCATTATTCTGAAGGGGATTCTAGTTTTTTTCTATTTTAAATCTTAAGTATTTATCTACTTATTATTATCATATGAAATATTTAAATGATAGGTAATTTTAAAAAACAACTATACAGTTATTCGTGTATTTAGATCACGATAAAAAGTTAAGAAGATTGTTTTTATATTTAAATGTTACAATTTTGTGACACGATGTAAAAATTTTCCGAGGATGAGACAATATCTGGCGTCTTACTTTTTTATTAATCGTTGTTAAGGTATCCGAACACGTTGAAAATGACCAAATTCGGACAAGACCGATATTTTTGTTTTCTATTTTATTGAATACAGCTATCTTTTGGCTTTACAAAACATACTTTGTTTTGATTCTACGCTTCTTAGAGGCCAATTTACAATCAATTTTATTAAGTTAGAAAAACCGGAAGTGGGTCTTTGATCTACCAGAAGTAGGCATTTAAATTGTTCGAAATCTATCATGGCGAGTCTGATCACACAAGATATTATAAATGTATTTCTATAAAACTTTTTGAACCTGATATTTATACTATCTTCTAGAGAATGTACTAAAATATTTCTTATTGTATGAATATTTTTTGAGTTAGGGCTTGTTATTTAAATAATGGTCTCATAAAGGCGTGATTTTTCTTATAACGTTTACTCAATCAGCTCTAAAATTTTCAAATTTTAATAAAACATTAAAATTTTAGTACATTCTCTAGATAAATGCCTCTAGATTGTTCTGGTAATTCTTTTACTAATATAAATTTATTACTTTTTTCTCTAATTGCTTTGAAATTATGCAAAAATATTGCTAAAATTTCACTTATAATTGTGACTTTTGCAAAATTCAGGCAATTTATTGTAAATATTGTTGGTTAAATACTAGTATTTATTGGTATTGAGTCCTAAAAAGCCTTTATAATGTTTAAATATGTTATTTTGTCAAAAAGTACTCTGAACGTGTTCGGATACCTTAAGTATCATTGGTCGCCTGTAGAACGTTGTTGTTAGGTAACTCTTATACGACTATTATTATACTTATTTGCTTTAACGTATGATTCCGAATAAATATATTTTGTAATAGCTACTTCAAAATTCAGAAGTCCAGTTAAATTGCATTTTTAGCAATCAAGCGCTAACATTTTTACAGTTATACAATTTGCAAATAAAAACATTGATATCAAGAGAAATAAACTATCTAAAGACAAAATTGCAGAATAACATGACATTGTGAAAATATAATACAATCTCCCAACCAAAGAAATTAAAATACAATAAGACATTTGAAGAAATAATGTAAAAATCCAAGACAAAGGAGATAAAAGGTATGTCCGAGAAAAAAAATTGAATTCGTTGCAATCTCAATATCTGAATCGTTTACAAAAAGATATCCTTATCACATTTAACGTAATTCCTAAAGCAAATAATTTAAGTAATAGTGTATGTCTGAGATGTATGTGCAATAAATGGCTTGGGCATTCGAAATTTATTTTCTCTAGGAATCAAATCTATTATTTAAAATCTTCACAACAACAACAAAATGTAATTATCTTGTTGTGTAGACAAAGTATCAATTTTTTAAAAAAAAAAATTCATTTCTAAGTTTTAATTGGTTAAAAATCGAAAGTTTTGGATAGTAAAAACGTATACTGAATTTTCTTTTCTTTCAATGGCATAAAAGTGGGTATCACTTTGCGAATACCAAGCATCACTTAATATCAACTTATATATGCGCGAGATCTAAAATCCTCATAAAAAGGGGTGAATCTTTCTTATTCTCGATCGAGTGTACATTGTATTAAAATTTAAATATGTATTTCCTGCACGCAAATATCGAACAACAAAACATCCAGATGAAAATTAAGAATTTGCTATTAAGTAAATGTTAGTATCTTGGAAAATTTGCATTTTTGAAGTAAACATTAAAACTTTAAAGAGATGTATATTTCTCTAGAAATTTTATTTTCCTATTTATCCTATATTTTTTTCTATCCAGTCTATTTAATTTTGTCTATTCAATTCTTACCTTATCCCATTTATATATTAATACATATGAACTTAAATTTGTTGCGAATACATATTTTTTTCCATATTAATTTTTACGTTAAAAGAAGCAAATATAAGGTGCAATATCTTTCATTTTTTTTAAATTCCCTTTCGATATTCTAATCCTTTTTAGTCCTTTCTGCAAGTAAATGCTACAGCTGTTGCTTCTTGTGTTTTAATTCTTAAATTGTTAACATTTTTTCCCTCGTTGAGTTTTATATGTAAGCTTAGTTCTTTTATTTTTGTAAAACAGCTTGCAATTCGTGTCCGCAATTTAGTTACTTGTTTTTGTATTTCTGAACTACGTTCGCTGGCCAGCAGTAACACCCTCCAATCATTTACATTTAATCGGTGAGCGGTTTCTTTTTTAAAAAATTTTGTTGCCATTTAGTGTTGCTGAGAAGTTTTCTGAATAATTGCGTAAAAGAAACCATCATACAGATCTTCTGTAATGAAAGGATTCTTCGCCGAATGTATCCATGTAAAATTTGGGAATTTCGTTTTAGAGAAACCATCACACGCAGATCAGTTGAAAATAATCGAAAATTTAGAAAAAAAAAGAGTTCCCATTTTGTTTTGTTTATTTTTAAGATATACATTCCTAACATTTTTAGAATTGTACAATAAAAAAGTATCAATAAATGCTGTAGTTTTTAACATATAACTAATTTTTTATTAATTGTGACATATTTTTGAAGTTTCACAAAATTTACATGTATGTAGATAATACCTCCACCTGTAAACTAATTACCTATACACAAGAGAAGAGAACTCTGTGTTAACAGCGAAAATTAACTTTGTCATTGTATAATGTGTACTAGAGATATAAGAGAACTATTAAGTTCATTTACATAGTTTTGTCTTTTAAAAGTGTTTAGTTGGAGTTGTGTGCTATAATAATCCGGTGATAATTTTAAAAAAGCTTTAGCTAATGTGTTTATTTCAAAATTGTTACTTTATGATCAATTCTCATTTGTTTTGTTGATGTATGTTGTAGAGAATTTCTATTTGCTGATGATCATCCGTCTGTTGTGTAGTAGATAAAGTACTTTTACCTCTGTTTTTGCTAATTATGTTTTTTATGATACTTAACTTATTGATTGTTGATCATATTTAACTAGTGTTTCGCAATTTCATTCACATTAAAAAATTCATGATCAATGTTGCTAAATTTTTAAAAAGGGGCAAAAATGCAAGACTATGCTATAGATGAGAACTGTATTATGGGAGTGAAAGTTAACCTCGTGTTTCTTTGTATAATATGTACTAGAGATAAGAGATATTACATTCATTTACATAGTTGTACATTTTGTATTTTGAAAGTATTTAATTGAAGTTACTACGATTATACCCATTGATAATTTAAGCTTTAGTAAGCATATGTTTATTTCAAAATTATTACTTTATGATCAATTCTCATTTGTTTTGTTGATGTATATTGTAGAGATTTTCTATTTGCTGATGATCATCCGTCTGTTGTGAAGTAGATAAAGTATTTTTACTTCTGTTCTTGCTAATTATGTTTTTATTATACAACTTATTGATTGATCATATTTGACCACAATATTTCGAAGTTTAAAAAGAATTTACGTTAAAGAAAATTCACATTATTATTTTTTTAATTAAAAAAAACAAAGGAATGCAGCGCGTGTATTTTTTAATATGAAAATTTAAGCTTTTGAAGAACGTTAAAGGCACGCTATTTGTTACATGTTACACTATAATCACATTTTCTAAAAATAAAAATAGGAAAATATAGCATTAAAAATTAGGTACATGGATTTGAATTGGTTTTTTAACGTGTTATAAAAGATATCTGCACATTGATTCTTATGATTTCGGCGTACTCTACAGATATTTTAACCACAAACTGTACGGAACTAGAAACTAAACTCAAATAATGAAATTTACGTGAATATGCACTGAAGAGTAATTGAATCAGAGATACTTTTCCAGTATCGCGTAGCACCATGAAGGTGATAGTTTGTCTTGGCAGTTTCGATAAAATACCAGAGGCTTTAGAGAGTTATATGAATCCATCTCTTAAAAATCTTTTCTCCACTGTATCGAATATTTGATACAATGGAGTCGAATGTCTCTCGATGACATGCCATATGTGCTTGATGAGATTGAGATCAGGTGTCTTAAATGGCCAAGGAAACAAACATGTAGATGTTATCGAACCGTTCGGATACAATTCAGGAGTGATGGTCCGGTGCATTGTGGATCAACAGTGAGATGTTAAAGAAACAAAATTGTCATTGTAACAGCGGTAACATTGACATATGAGGGACTATGTCACACGTATCACATGGATCATATTTTAGTTCATGTAAAAAGTCCATCGTTTTGTGTAGTTTGCTATGTTCTCGTACCCTAGCATTATCCATTGGCATGTGTGTGCCAAGAGGATTCTAGTCAAACCAGGCAACATTTTTGCACCTAGAGTCCATTAGTGACGTTCCCGCTCCCATTTGCAGTCAGTAGAGGCATTTTGTGAGATCATGGTTTTCATAATCCCTATCGAGAAGATAATTTAAGATGGTGTGGCTGCTAACACTTTTTTTTTATTCACCAGGTTTATTGTATTATGGCCCGTTTATCCACTGTTACATTGCAAGCTACCCGAAGCTGGATCAGCTCATCCACACTATTGTCTACGCTAATTGGCCTTTGTAGTGATGGTTTTACCAGAATCGATATAATACCAGACACAGACAGACCCGTTACACAAAGACTTTTGAAAATCCCCGTGCCTCATTACTTCTGAGTTCGAGTCACACCTTTGTCTTGCCCCAACAATTTACCCACGATCAAAGTTTAGATCTTTCATTTTACCCACCCTGAATTTACTATTACTCATCATCACTCCCTATGATGTCGGATAATTGTTGTCATTTGGCTTTCTTTTTACATAGATGCCTGCAGCACCACATTTGCTGGATTCCAACTGTCTCGAATCCAATTGCTCTTCCGTGTAGTATATTAAACACACGAAATTAAAAAATTTGCTAAGGGAATGAAAATCTTTTTTAGAGTAAAATAGTGGAATAGTAATTTCTAATGTGTTTAATTTGCCTGATTTGTACCCCCAAAAAACCCTACTTATATATCATCGCGTCCCCCCTCCCTTTAAAATTATACTGTCCATCCCGAATTAACAGACACACACATATGCTAATTATAATTTCAGGTTAGGAAAATAATTTTTTCCTGCGTTTATTTATTTTTTTTAATATACCTGATTAACTGTGTCAAGATTTAAGTTATGTATTGGCTTTTAAAAATTGTATTTTTTTTCGCAATTATTTATCTGATTTTTATGAGGGAGAATTTTTAAAATCGCATAATTTATTAATATTTTATCTTTCTAAGATACTAAAATGATTTTATGATGGAAGAATATATGTATTGAAACTTTTCTGAAAAATATATTTGTTCTTCAGGTTTATTAACCGCCAAGAGTTTTCGCAATTACTGCTACATACTTGGTTACAAAATTTTAGTACTCTTTTTGTAAGTATTATAACAGTAAAATGAGTTACTTTGCAAGAAAAAAAACAGTATTTGATAGCTTCCTGTTTTTAGTGTATCTAATTTATCCGATTATGACATTTTCTGTTATTTCTAATAAAATGAGGATCTGGCTCTTAAAAACATTGTTAATATATCAATAACAAATTGAAATTTGAATCAGAAGTATAATTTAGTTAAAAGGTTTTTACTAATGTAGTAAGGATATTTTTAGGAGTATATATATAGAGAGAGAGAATTTTTATTTATTTGTCTAATACAGATTTCATTTAAGTACAAGGTAAACAGCATCAAATCTCCTAAATTTGAATCAGAAGTATAAGTTAGTTTCAACTGCAAGAATTAAAAATGCGTGAGAAAAATATTAATTTATTTACTAAAACTTTTAATGAAAATTAAAAGCAGATTTACGGTACCAAAATATTTTACTATGTATAAGCAAAATGACTCAAATCCCACCGTAATAAAATTAATGCTGATTAAATTCACAGAATTCGTTATTACTACTTTCTATATACACACTTAATGAGCAATAATTCAAACAAAAAATGACACCTGGTTTATTTGATGTTTTGAGAAAATTGCCTTTTTTTTTTTATAAGTTCAGAATTCAAGACCTCTTTCTATTAAATTAAACATTCTTACTTCATTCAAAGTTTTGTCATTTTTTTCTATCATTGATATTTTTTTAACAAAACTTCTGTCTTGAAGATACTAAATACAAATTATTTTTATTTGGATTAAGATTAAAGGTTTTTTTTAAAAAAATTATGGAACTTAATCACAAAAAAATTTTATGGTAATCTTTTTTCTTTAATACTCTTATAAAGACTGACATAATTTTAAATTAAAAAATTTTTGTTGTTAATCGTAGATTTAAGTTATTTTTACTTTCCATTCTTAAAACTAATCAATTTAATTGTTCTGGTAGGTTTAATTTATGTTGCTTATATGAACATCAAAAGTATATTCAAGAATAAATCTAAAATTATACAAAAATTTGTTACAAACATTGAGTTTTCATATATTTTTTGACATTTCTGCTTCTAAGTACGTGATACTTTTGTTAGAAATCTCCCTCTTTAAATCTTATTGCATGATCACAAATTTGCGTTTTTCTCCCAATTGTCGTCCAAGAACACGATACACGTTTAATTTTAAATTTATGTCTACCTTATTTATAAACGATACTAAACATAACTTCTATAGTGCAGAGAAAATTATTTTAAATTCTCAAATAAATATATATTGTAATTTTCAGAAATATAACAAAGCCTTTTGTAAATTTTTCAACTATTCCGTTTTTAAAATTATTTATGCACAATTAAATTATTTTAAAATATATGAAGAATAAATGAGTAACTTTTTAATTAGAAAATTAAGTTTGATTTTTCTGTTGTCTTCACAGACAAGTATTTCCTCCTTTTCAACATATGAAAATAATATTAAATTAGCATATAGACGTATTTAATACCAATTATGAAAATTTTTCCTGATCAAGAAGGAAAAACAAAGGAATTTTTTAGAATAATTCACTTCACGGAATTCAACCATTTCATGATTTTTTTTTTTTGTGTGTAAATACAGTTGTTCTCTTGAAATTGAGTGGATACACATTTTGGTTTCCGATAAATTAATATTCATAGTTGTATTTTTTGAACAAATGTTCTTTTTTTAATATTAAAAAAATGAAGGTGAAACTATTTTTTTTTAATATTATAAATAGCTATGTGGAAAGAGGGGGGAGAAGAGAAGACGCTTCACTCGATTTTCTTTTGCTTGCATATCCTTGTTCAAAAACTTTTTGGGACGTGCTGTCATCTAGTGGCGTTTTTATGATTTAATTGTTTTTTGTTAATATTCTTTCTTATTTGAATAATCATAAAACTTAAATTACTAGTTCATTCTTATTCGTTTTCTCCAAGTATTTCGACTCAGCTCAGAATATATAACTTTAATTTAAAATAATTAGTTATTTTTCCATTTTTAAAATTTTAAAGCTACTTCTTTTCATTTTGAAACATATCTTTACTATCCTCAACAAATTCACACTCGCATGTTAAAAACGTTTACAAAAATATAAAATATTTTTCACCCAAAAGGGAATATAAACGCCTAAATATACTTGAAATGTTTCAATCTCAAAATTTTGGGTTTCTTTACTCTGGTTCCCTACCTCGAAAATTTGCTTTTATTTTAGTGGCGCCATCTATATTTGTTAAAATAAAAGAAAAGTATTGTTTATTGTACCAAATATAAGTTAATATTTTTATTTATTTATATATAAGTTTAACAGAGATCATATGTAAATTATGACTCAGATGAATTTTACCTTTAGTAAATTTTGTGAAATATCCTAATAGTTTCAGTAGCGAAAACTGTAATACGATTGTAACGCGATTCATTCGCAATTTTTTAGTTTTTTAAGATTAGAATTATTCGATGTATTCATAAATTAATTATCGATAGTTTGTATCTCATTACGTTAAACACGTGTGAAATAGAGTCAAGAGGGAGGAAGGAGGAAGATGAATTCTGATGTTAGTTTGTACTTATTATGGAATATATTGTCTTTTGTCTCGAATCATAGTATAAAGGAAATTAGATGCATATTGAGAATAGTATTCAGTTAATTAATGCCAAAAAGTTGGGTTAAAGAGTTTTATTGAGGTCCTATATCTCTCGCAGAATTTATGTATTTTTGGACAAAAAGGGCATAATTGTTTTTGTAATTAATTTGTGTTATTAAGATACCTGTTTTATATAATTCTGAGTTAACTTATTTTTCCAATTGTTTTAATTTTATTGTAATGATATGTTTTACACGTAAGAATTCTCAGAACTTATATACATTAATTCATGAAATATATATTAATAATTTTTGTCAGACCCTGATAAGTATGCTCTTTGTGTTTTTAAAATGTAATTTGTTTCCGCTGAGAATGCTATGTAATACTTTTTTAATCAAAACAGTAGCTATAGTTCTGTAATAGATACGTAAAAAGAAAACAAGAAGCGATAATATTTAGTTTTGTTTTTTTTATGATTTTTTTAAAAGTCTGTAATACCGTAAAAAATTTGAATCATGGGAAAATATATCAAAATCAAATTTTAAGTTTAAAAAGTTAATCTTAAAAATTAAAATTTTAGAAAGAGAGAGAGAGAGGTTTAGAGCATTTCTTAAGGTATCTCAATTTTACTATTTTGGGGAAACGGAATTCAAATTTACTTCCAAGTTCAAAAATGTATAGTGTATAAATTTTTCTTATTATAATTACTTCGTATGAAAAGTGTTACAAGAATTTACCAATTTAATTGTTATCCAGAGGCAATGACTGGTTCTTTTTTTTAAAATAAAGTGCTGGAAAACATTGTAATAAATTTGTACATAGCACAAAATCAATTAAACAAATTTCCAAGAACAAATTTTTTGTATGAATTTATGAATGTAAATCCAAATAAATATATTAAATGCCTCACAGACCCTTTCCTGTATTGAAATATCATTGAAATCTGGCTAAATGGTTGGAAAATAAATTAATAACACACGTAATTGTGGCTATAGTTCAATGTGTAAGTATTAAGAAGCATACATGTTACCACACATTCTACATAGGTGGGTTTTCTTAGTGAGCAATCAATATTTAACTGTATAAAGCATATATATATAAACACTCATAGAACCTGGTGGAGGTGTATACATAACTTTATCTTGATACTCATAAATCTATTTACGTAAATATTATGAAATTAATAATTTATTCCTTGTGGTATTATGAATTTATTGATTCTAGTCTACATACTGTTACGTAAATATTTCACTACGGTTGCAATCAATTTGCACCATTATTGTTATGAAACTGATGTTTTTATTGTAAAAATGATAGTTTCTCGGTAACTATGATGTTACTTCTTGTAGTGAAGTTGTAATATTTCATTTCCTTGTTACATGTTATGTATGTTCTTCAGTCCAGTTACCCAACACTATTGATGTGAAAAACTGAAACTTAGTGTTCATATTGTCGGCTATACTTTGTTTTTCGACTCTGAAACTAAGTAAGCATATCCTTTATATTGTAAAGAATTCATGTTTCTGTCTAATGTTTCTGTTCCTCTACAGATCCCTTTTATATTTGTTTAGGGCATCTCTTTATAGATGATTTAATGTAGTAAAATCTTCGAATAATTTGTTTTAACATGTTAGGTTTATGTATGGACATGTTTCCAATATACATTTAAAATAAAGAATTGTTGTTCTTGTGACTTCCGTCTCATTTTTTTACTGCGTTTAGTAATGCATACAAATGTTTCACATAAAATAATATTCAAAGTTATTTCACAGAGATCATACTTATAAAATAACTATTTATAATTTTAAAATATTTGTTCATAAATCTATAATTTTTGTGAAGTCGTATTCATTTCGTGCTGCCATCTATGTGGCAGCAGGGAATAACTATGGATTTATGTTATTAAACATTTTTTATCTTAATTTTCCAAGATAAAAATAACTGGGTACTTTTCTTAAACATGCAATTATTTGTCAAGATTCTCTCAAGAGACAAAGTACTTAGCTAAATATGCTACAAAGCTAAAATAAATGTTTTCCTTTTACTGTATTGCATATTTTAAATTTTCGTCATAAAATGAAATCAGTAAAAGAATTTTCTTCAAACATTCCTATATTTATTTTTTATTGAATTTACCAATCTCATAAATAATAATTTTTTTGAAACAATCCGAATTTATATTCGTAAATAGTGGTAAAATTTTTAGAATATAATTTATATAGTACTAATATATACCAGTAATTTTTAAAAAATTGTATAGAGGTTTTATGTGAGGATTATATGTGTAAACATATATATATATATATACATACTAATCCTTAGGATAAATGCAATATAAGAGAATTTATCAAAACATTTCATTGTAAACTAACTGTATTTTCTCTAACGTTTTCAATATGATAGTGACTTTAATGTGCATCATAACAATTCTCTCTCATAGATGCTCATGGAACTTCTCTTATTGGATTAGAAATGTATTTTAGTACGTTGGCATAAAATTAAAAAAAATTGAATACATCGTTCTCCTTATTCGTATTTCATTTTTACACAATTCTAACAGGTGGATTTGGAAAAGTTTTGATGGTATTTTAATGTGTGTGTGATTTAACAAATGGTTGATGTTTATATCTAATTTAAGAATGCAATTGAAAACAATGTCAAATTTAATTATGTTTTTATGACATTTTCATTGATAATATCTATATAAAACAAAGGATGGCAATTTTTTTACATGATACATAGTTAGAAAAGTCAAATGAAAATTTATTACATCACCAGTTATTGTAAATAAAAAACGTATTCAATTATTAGGCATTAATAAATGCTTAATTTGAGAAAAAAAAGATAAATTGAGATTTGTAGGCAGAAATAATATATGGTAACTAAGAAAGCAATTCAGTATAAACCTATTTTTTTAAATGTTTTAAAGTAAAATTTTGGTCATATTAGTAATCTAATTTACAATTAGACTTATTGAACATTCACAGAAGTTAATGAAAGCATTTTGTTATTATAGTCATTAATTTTAGAAAATAAATCCGAATATGGGGAAATTTGCTCATAATATTCTTTACTATATAGTCATTAAAAGATTAGTTGTTTGTCGCAGCTGAAAAGACACAAATTGAAAATAGTCTAAACTTATTTATACATAAACTAATATATATATATATATATATAATGTAATGTTTAGGACATTCATATCATTTTAGTAAATTTAAGCAATTAAAAAACTACAAACTTTACGTTTTTAAATAAATAATAGGTATCAGAAATTTAGATATTAACAAAACAATAAATACGAGAGGGACAGAAACCAAAACATCAAGTGCCAATAGATGTAAAAATAGATACATTTGATGAAAGAAACGCCTGGAGAATCATATTGGTTTGGTTAAATAGTATATTTCATGAACATCAGTATACCATTACAGTATCAAAGCCATTGGAAACACTAAAAGTCTGTAGTAAAAGAGCAGTAAGATAAATTTTGTCTGATTTGAATTAAAACATAGTAGTCCTTTTTTGCAGGTACTATACAAATTGAACAATTGTTGATGAAAACTATGAAGGAAAAAACTGGTGTATCAAGTAATATTGCCTATAAAAAACTGGCACTAACTAATTTAATTGCCCCACTCCACCGATAAAAATCGTTTGTTTGTAATCAATATGTGTTAAAATACTGATTATCATTTTTATGAATACTTAAATACTGTTCAGATGAGAAATATCACTTTAATTCTTTCTCTAAAATTGCTGCGTAAAATAAAACGAGTTTGAAAACATCTGTTCTATAGATTCAATGCCAGAGAGAATAAATATTTAACATAAGAAAAATGTCTTGCACTTTTGCTAAGTATGGGTATTCTAAAAGCAAACACATAATTTACCACAGATACCTTGATTATAAATATGTAAAAATTTATAAAGTGTATAAATTTTAAAAGATGAATCACACACACACACACCTTTGTCGAATTTCGAATGCTGAAAATTCAGCAAAATTTCTAAAAAGTAACTTAACTGAATTTTTGTGTCATTAAATCAGAAGATAAAAACATTTGAACACGTTCCTTCGATTTTATAAGCTATCATTTACACAATAAATGTAAGTCGAAAGATATACCTACTTATAAATCAAATATGTCAAACTCGAGGTTCGCTGGTAATCCACAACAAATATTTTTGTGACTCATCCAGTATAATGATAGGTATTATACGTTTCACTTCGCTCTCCAGCTTTTATAATTTTAAGTCGAGTATAATTTATTACGAATCACAATCAGTTTTGCTTAGCTGCAAATCACAGCGTTCTCTTATAATGTGTGTGTGGTTTCAGATTTATAAATAAAAACTACATTATAGTGTGGTGCTTGAATCTCAAAATTGTTATTGTGTTTATTTTCAGGGTACTTGAAAGTTCCCATATGAAATTATTTGCGTATTTGGAATCACTTATTAATAAAAAAAAGCTATTTTCTTTTGTCGTTCTAAACATGTATAATTTTTTTCATTCTCTTTTACTTGGTTTACATCTACTATCTCATAGACGTAAAATAAAACTGAGTCATTTTTAACGAAAGTCTAAGTTTACCCATATCCACGATCCGGAATAAACTATCCCAAAGTTCTTCAAATTTATCATTTTTTTTAGGATCAAGGAAATTAGAAATAAGGATTCATAACTCTCTTATGAATTTTAAGCGAATTTGATGCATGGCATTTGAAATTATGATAGGTAAACATAGATAATGGGCATATGGTTAAATAATTTTGATAAACATCAGCAAAAATTAAACATTAAAAACTTACTTTAGGTGAGATTTTGAATAAGTAGCGTTAAGAACTTCTGTTAATGTTCAAGGAGCTTTACATACCGAGGTACAAAATCAATAATGTCTTGATTCGTTTGACTCATTTTCAATGTGGCTTAGCATGACTGTAAAGAAACTATATATACTCAGTGTATGGGTAGATTTTCGCTTTGTTATGTTTTTTAAATCAACTTATGACCTTTAGTATATATATACATCGAAGACTTATTTATTTTTATTTTATATTTTATTTATTTCCCAGATTTTCATGAAAGAAGGCGATGAGAAATCACCAACTTTCGATCTGATAATATAGAAAAAACACGAAGCATTTATCGCTGTTCTCTCTCTGGGAAAGTAGCGATACTGCTATTATCAATTTTTTGACCATTTAGTTTTGCTACTGTTACAAGTTATAAATATGTGCAGTAAGCAGTATTTTTTTTCATATTTTCAAATTGAATCTGTTTTTTGTTATTAGTAATGTATATACCCTCTTACAACATCTTTATCTTACAATATACAAGTTTTATGCACAACAATTAAAAAAAAATTTCTCTCTCTCTCTTTTCAATTTTAAAAATAAACTTTCAACTTTTTAAAAAGTAATTAAATGTTTTTTCCTTTCAAACTGTTTGGAATAATCATTTTTAAATTTAAAAGAAAGTAATTTTTAAAGTTAGTATTGATAATTTTCTTTTAACTTTTTAAACCTTATTTTTATTGCTTTTAAATTTATCTTTCAGAAATTCATGAAATTAAGAGCAAACTTTACTGAATGTTCTGCAAGTATGATATACTCATTTTGCATCACTTTACCACTTAGACCACAGATTCCCAAAGCTGTTTATACGGACCCCTGGGGGTCCTTCGGAATGCAGAGGAGATCCTTGGCAAATTAAAATTAATGCGAGAGAGTGTGAAAGGTTTAATATGAAGTAAAATATTTATGAGCCATTTCTATTATTACAAAAATTAAAATACATTAGTAACTATGCACCCAACTCTTTTTTTACACGATTTTGAAAGATTACGGTACACAAATTCAACAAATTTTTTATTTTTTACACGATTTTTTGGTTTAGCATGAATTCTAAAAAAAATTGGGGACTCATGTCCTTTAGATCAGTACGATTTGAATGAGTTTCGATAGTTTATGATAATAAAGAAATATTGATACTGGTGAAGTTGAAGTTCAACTATTAACAGCTGATTTAATTCACAAAGGTTTGAAATTTTCTACTAATATGGAACAACATTTTATTTCTCATTATCCTGAAATAGAGCGTGAATTAAAAAATTTCTACGTAATCTTGAGGTGCACGATATTTAGAATTATATGATCAACTTGAAAAACCAAAAAGACAGCCGCTAATAAGACTTTGTTACAACAAAAAACCCAACAGATACCGTTAATAACGAACGAAATTCTTCAATTGAATCCAAACCGACAGTTGTGCCAGACATATCCGATATTTCAACTGCTGATAGCATTTTTTATCCAATTCACAATAAGCGTGTATGATTGTTATCAAGTAGCGATGAATCAATGTTAGTAGTTTTATTTCTAATTTCAATTTGAATTTGAATTTTTATGTGTTGTATGTACTTGGAGACTAAATTTTCACTGTAAGCTAATTTGAATTTTTTTTTAACAATAATGAATTGTTTTTGTTTAATAAATATGTAACATAAATTTTATAATTACTTGTTTTGCACGGTTTTTTGGGAAAATATTTAGAGATTTTTCATCTTACACGATTTTTTTAAAATTATGAAACATATCTCCAAATTAACTATATGTCGCAAGTATTTTTTTGCACGATTTTCAAACGAACGTATCTACCGTGTAACGAAAGAGTTTTGTGTATTTTGATGTTTTCAAAATTTTAATAATATTATAGATAGGAGTGTATAATACAAGTAGTGCAGCGTTTCTTAAACTGTAGGGTGCGCCCCCTAGGGGGCGTGATAACCTTTCGAGGGGGGCGCGAGCATATTGAAAAGTCGAAAACAGAAGATTATTCCAAAAAATTATTAATTTACTGAAAGTGTAAGCAAAATATATACATTCTGACGTAATAAAAAATAAAATACACATTAACACTGATATAATACACTTATAAATGTATTAGTACTGTACAATGTATTTGATAATTAATTTAACAAGACTAAGTTAGGAACAAGTTTAGTAATTACTGGTGATCCCCCATGGGTTTGTCATGTATAAAATTATATACAAAATTTAAGTTTATTTCTTGGTCGTTTGTACCTTTTATACATAATTAATAGCGTAACTGCCGATTAAAAACTACACATTTCGCCTCCCCAAAATGCCACCGTTTTCCATGTAGATGTGCGCATGTGGTGTAATGGGGGGGGGGGAGAATAAAAGAAATAAATAAGCAAATGTTCTGAAATAAGTAAATCCTTCGTAAACACTGTAAGTCATTGCATTGCATTCCAAAGTCTTTGAAATAATTTTACGGATAGCAGTGCTCAGAAAAGATCGGAAAGACGTATATATACGTTCGGGGCAATTAACGCATTGGCTGAGCGAAATGTTTATATACGACAGTGGCATTTAAGAGGTTAAAGTCGTATTGTAGCTTTAGTGTCAAAGTATAGTATTATTGAATTCAAACATTGTTATTGAGGGGGACGCAATGAAAATTATGATTGAATATTGGGCCCCGAATATGGAAAGTTTGAGAACCACTGAAGTAATGACAAGCATCTTCTATGGAATGCGGGCCGATTGCTGGAGCGACAGTCTATGCAGGTTTAAATAGAAACTCTGCTACAGGAAACAACTTGTCTAAAATATGAAAATATTAAAGAATCGCGCATCTAGTGAACAGTTTAGTTTTTTGAGAGGGATGATCCCAGGATAGGAAGTAAGAAGAACAAATCGTCCTTAGTTCTGAGCTGAAAGCAGTATTACTCTTTGTATTATTACGAAGATAATGTGTGTTACGTGAGTATTTTTGAATACAATTGATATCTTCTGTCGCCGGTATAGTGGTTAGCGACGCTGACTGGTGTGCCGTAGGGACTGGGTTCGAATCCCGGAGAAGACATGGTTGTTTGTAAATGCATAGTGCCTGCGTTGCATGGGGTTATTCTAAATAGCCGTCGAGCCGCAAGTCCGCTCGTGAAGTTGGTGGAAGGGGAAGAGAGGTGGGAGGCCTCTGATTGCCCCCAGTGTTCTCTCCTTAAATTGGGGTGGAATCCAGCCAAATCATTCTGTCACCTGTATGGTGCTCAAAGCTACGGCTAACGACAGGCGTCACTTAGCCCTTTGCCATGATGAATTTCGTGGGCCTCGATCTGGCCTTTGCCGATCAGGTATTATTAGTAACAACCAGTAGCGCACACAGGAATTTTTCAAGGGGTGTTCGGGGTCGAAAGTTCACCATTCTTGTATCATGCTTCTTTTGATTTTGTCGATTTTCGGGAACAAAACACAGTAAAAAACTAATTATTGAATAAATAATTAGCATTAATTAATAAAATTAATGATTAATAACAAATACGTAATTAAATTTCACGTACTATATACAGAGTGTTTTTTTCCAGGTATAGAAGTTTAAGTTGGCATTACTTTCCAAGATGGCGATCGATTTAACAGCTGTCAAGTGATTTATTCTCAGTTTGGTTTGGCAATTCATCATGAATAGACTCACGCCTGAATAACGCTTTCAAATTGTGCAATTTTATTTCGAAAATAATGGTCGCGCGATTTTCATAAGCGAATTTTGTTTAGCGATGAAGCGCACTTCTGGTTGAATGGCTTCGTCAACAAGCAAAACTGCCGCATTTGGAGTGAAGCTAATCCACGAGTGTATGTCGAAACACCGTTACATCCAGAAAAACTATTTGGTGAGCTTTATGGGCTGGTGGAATCCTTCTTCAAAAACGATGAAGGCCACAATGTTACAGTCAATGGTGATCGGTATAGAGCCATGATTACTAACTTTTGCATTCCTGAATTGAACAATCATGATGTCCAGGAGCTGTGGTTCCAACAAGACGGCGCAACATGTCACACAGCTCGTGCCACAATCGATTTATTGAAAGTCACGTTTGGTGACCGCCTAATTTCACGTTTTGGACCTGTGAATTGGCCTCCAAGATCTTGTGATTTAACACCGCTAGACTGTTTTCTGTGGGGCTATGTAAAGTCATTGGTCTGTGCGGATAAGCCACAAACGCTTGACCATTTGGAAGACAACATTCGCCGTGTTATTGCCGATATACGGCCACAAATGTTGGAAAAAGTCATCGAAAATTGACGTCCAGATTGACTACATCCGAGCCAGCCGTGGCAGTCCTATGCCAGAAATCATATTTAAAATGTAATGAATAAAAAAAATTCACTTTTCGAATAAAAAAAATTCATGTCAATAGAATAATAAATACATCGTTGTTTTATTGCAATTTAATGTTCTATACCTCTAAAAAAAAACACCCTTTACTTAGAATTATAATCAATCGCGCGCGCGGAAAAAACATCAAGGGCTTTGGGGGGGTCCGGACCCCCAGTTAACAACAACAACATTGATATCTTCTTGAACATAAATTTATTTACCAAAGTTATACTTTTGTTAAAGTTAAGTTTTAAGATAGTCTCATTGTATAACATTTATCCATATCATTTTCAGGACATCAAAGTTAAATTTGCTATTTTTCTATTATGCATTGGAATAGTTATTTCATTTGAGGGTTCAAGGAAAAAATTTTAATATAAAAAAAGATCCACGAGAACAGCAAGTTTGGGAACCACTAGCTTATACAACTATATATTTTAATAAAGGTTCAATCTATATTTATGGTATTCGGAGATAGAAAAATAGATTTTAACATAGTTGTGAGCTTGCAATTGATAATGATCTATTTTCATTCATTTTTTTTTACCAGAATACTTATTAGACACGCCTACAAAATTTGATTTTAGAAAAGAAAAATTCTGATGTCATAATTATTTTTCTTGAAATACATATACATATACAAGCTGCCATTCTCTAACAAGATTCTTAAAACAAATTAATTTAAATTAATGGAAATGAAGTAAAGTTTTTCAAAGAGAGAGAGAGAGATAAATCGTATATTTTTATCTCCTCTAAAGGCATCTTTTCACTGCGCTTTAAACACGTCCTCCAATCTGAATTGAATGATTGATTAGCTGATGTAATAGGGTCAGATGCGTAACACAAAGTGCCCTTGATTCCTTATACATTGTTTGTTCAACATATTCAACAGTTAAAATTAACCGTAAATCAACCTTATCATAAATGGGTTCCTGATTGTGATTATGATGCTCAAAGTCTGCTTTGGACCTCAAAACACTGTAATTCAGTGTAAGTGTGAACCGCTATCCATAGCTTGCTGGCTTCTCCCAGTTCAACCTGCAGAACTCGACCTTGGTAACTAATTTATACACCGTTTTTGTTCGAATCTAAGCCGCACCCCCAAATTCTCAACAAATTATTGAGAAAAATGAAAAATAGTGTAGAATGGTTTATCACGCGACATCCAATTTTACAAAATTAAAATAATTTTAAAAGGAGAACTAATAAATAGTGACCAGTATTATAAACTTTTAAATATATACACTGGTGTGCAAAAATTAAGGACGAAGTCGAAAAATTAGCATATAAGCTGAACGAAGAGGCAGAGCGGACAGAAAGACCAATCAGGAGATTAAATAAGGTGATGTACGGTAGCACATTCGCAGATATGCAGGTAGACGTAATGGGGGAGTGTCTGAGTAGTATAAAGCATGTTGTCGGTGTAAGATCAGTATTTCTGGCAAAGAGATTGCACGCCGTATAGCAGTTAAAATCACACCGAGTTGCTGCCTCAGCGAGAAATGGCGAATAATCAATCTGTTGGACGACATCTGGATGCTTTTACCCGAGGTCAAATCATTGGGAAGTTGGAGGAAGGCCGCAGTGTGACAAGTGTGGCTGCAGAGTTCGGAATTGCTCACAGCATCGTTTCACGACTTTGGAGACAATTTCAAACTACAGGAACCGCTATCCGGGGGGTTCAGTAGTGGTCGTCCACGAGGAACCACACCCGCAGATGACCGGTACATTGTCTTACAGGCCAGAAGAAACAGGCGGCAGACAGCGAGAGAAATCGCTAGACACACGACACAGGCGACTGGACGACCGATATCGCGTTTTACCGTGGCCAGAAGACTGCACGGTGGTGGTCTGTTTGCACGACGCCCTGTACGGTGTGTACCTTTAACGCCTGCACATCGGAGAAGGCGTTCTCTGTGGTGCCGGGAACACCGGAATTGGAGAGACAATGAATGGGGATGAGTACTCTTTACAGATTAGAGCAGATTCAGTTTGAGTAGCGATTCTAATCGCATACTCATCTGGAGAGAGCGGGGAAGCCGCAATCATCCCTCGAACATCACTGAAAAGGACAGGAATGGAGGTTGCGGTGTTCTCGTTTGGGGAGGCATCATGCTTGGTAGTCGTACAGACCTTCACATCTTCGACGCAGGTTCAGTCAACGGGACCCGTTATTGTAACGAGATTCTTCTTCCATATGTGCGTCTTTTTAGAGGCGCTATGGGTCTGCAGTTCCTTTTCATGGACGACAATGCACCATGTCATCGCACAGTAGCTGCCGAACAGCTCTTAGAGAGTGAGGATATTGAACGTATGGATTGGCCGGCACGATCTCCGGATCTCAATCCCATCGAGCATGTATGGAATTTTCTAGGCAGACGCTTGGCAGCTCGTACCTTACCACCAGTAACGATTCGGGAGCTTCGATTGGCGCTGCAAGACGAATGGGCAGCAATGCCTCAACAACTCATTGACACCCTCATTCTCAGCATGGGCAGACGCTGCGAAACCTGCCTAGCAGTCAGGGAGATCATATCCCATTCTTGCTGGACACCCATCACAGGGATGTTTCGGCCTTCAGTCGCATTGCGCTCCATGATACTTTTCCAATCAAGCTTCTTTTTATCCCTCTGATTTCTCTTTTAGTAAGTGTTGCTTACATATTACACATGTCCTTACGTATTGGGGATCTTACGGTATTAAATGTGTTGATTTGGAAAGCTTTTGTACAAAGTTATATTGAAAAAACCGTCTCGTCCTTAATTTTTGCACACCAGTGTACATGAGCCTGTAATTGCTCTAATTGCCCCTCCAACGAATTTTTTTCCCATCGATTTTAAGTCGCACCCGTTTTCAGTAGGATTAACATTAAAATAAAATGCAGCTTAGATCCGAGTAAATACGGTATTATCTAAGAAATTTTTACATTGTCTCTAAGCAGAAAAGCTTCCACCAAATCTTACGATCGAGACGTTTCATTCACTCCGTTTTTTCCGTTGAAACTTAGATACTGCTCAGAACTGAGGTTAAAAATTAAGGGTGGTATTCTTATTTTAAGATTAAATTTTTTTTTTATTTGTTGAATTTTAATTTTAAAATTCAACGTGTCATGATTAGTTGTTGTTCATCTACTTCCTCTTGTTATATTTGTTATTTAGTAACGAGTTGAGTTGATTAAATACAAGTAAAATAAAAAATATTTCTCAATTTAATTAAAAAAATTTATATTTTTTCCGAATATTTTGCATATTTTATTAGATATTGTTTCAGGGGCGTAGCTACCCTCTTATCAGCGGTACCAAGCTACAGGGGCCCCAAAATGTGTAACTACAGACCCACTAACAGGACTCTCATATCTAAAAAAGGGCCTCGAAGGACATTTGATACAGGCCTCACTCAGAACTAGCTACTTCATGAATTGCTTATATCTTAATAACGGAAAAAAAATTCTAGTTACTTAGTTTATGAACTATAGAGCCGAAAGAATAAAGAAAAATAAAGTCATAGATTTATAAAGTTCTGAGTACAATTCATTCCCTGATTTATAATTTTACTACAGATTTTTATTTAATTTGTATTAGTCATAATTGACTTTTGGATATTCGTACTTCATTTCTCTCTTTCAAACCTTAGATTCAAAACTTCTTGATTATATAAACATGATACTTTGACAGTTAGCCTTTTGGAATATTTTTCTGAATATTTGTCTAATAGTTGAAAAATATGGATAGAGAGAGTATTTCTTCCTCTTTTATAGCTTTAAAAAACTGTCTATTTTCCGGAAGTTTGATTTTTATTTCCCTCTAATTATATTTCAATTGAAGTATCCATTACATATTTATATGAATATCTTTAATGTAAAAATTTCAGATTTTTTCAAGAAACACCTACAAATGTTTAACGTGTTCACTTCTTTTCTCTGTAATGTGAGTATAAATAAAATATTCGATTTTGCAGATATTTTCTACAAACATCCAAAAGCATACGCAATCAAATTGATCTCCTGACGGAGATATGTAACAATATATCCTTAGATTACAATTATAATTTTAAAGGTCAATTAATATTTTATTTTCTATTATTCCTCTGTCATCATATATAAAGGGAAAACTGAATAAACAATGATGGATAAATTTTGAAAAATAATGACACTTATTATTAAATTAAATTACATCGAGGTTTGTGAAGGTACTTGCAAAAAACCATCTCTAAGATGGATAAAAATACGTTTAGTGAAATATTAATAGGTGTGGGCAAATAACGAAATATAGAAAATGCTCTATGTTTGGGTCAACATATATTTGTGAGCAAAGTTTTTCATGCAGGAAGATTACCAAGAGTCAGTGGCGTACACAAGTTGTGAAGGTTTCCTTGGACCTCACTTTGAGAACGAGAAGAAATAGGAGTCATGTAAGAACCAGAAGCCATTTCTTTATTTGGTTATCTTATCCAAATAGAATCAAAGACTTATTAACAAATATGTTTAACTAGTATTATGAGGTTTTAAAGATAATATCCTTTAAATTAACTTAAATAACGATCACGCAAAGATTACCACGAAAAGAGATCCCAGAATTATATTTAATAATGTTCCTATTGAACATTTATCTTTAATCTCACTCTTAAAACTTTAATGAGACTTTAATTATAAATCAATAATTACCAACGGAATCTCAACTCCTCTTGAGAGTAAATTATCTCCAACAAGAAATCTTCAATTTAACTTCACTATATCTTTCTGCTTCAATCTCTATCTCCTACTGCTCTAACTTTACTATTCCGTTTGACTTAAATACTTTATCTAATCTGCATATATAACAAGGAATCCTGTCCGCTTTTTGGAGTTGATTGGAAATAGGTAGGGAATTAAATTTCCCTAAAAAGGTCGACTCAGAAGGTTAGTGATAAAGTTCCGTATAGATTTGTCACAAAGTGAAGGGGGAGGGGTCCTGGGGGTCCGGCCCTCCCACAAAACCCTTGATTTTTTTCCGATTGATTATAATTCTAAGTACATAGTACGTATAATTTAATTAAGCATTTTTTATTAATGATTAATTTTATTAATTAATGCTAATTATTTATTCAATAATTAGTTTTTTACTGTGTTTTGTTCCCGAAAATCGACAAAATCAAAAGGAGCATGATACAAGAATGGTGAACTTTCGACCCCTCCCCCTCCCCCCTAGAAAATTCCTGTGTGCGCCACTGCCAAGAGTCAATATACAGATGAAGGTTGGCTGTCATTAACTTGCAGGCGGTGATAAGAATTTCAGCAAACAATCTCACTCCTGATAAAAAAAATGCAGAAAAGTGTGATAGGGCACATTTGTCTTATTAAACTATTTTTAAAATTAAATGGGCTTGCAGGTATAGATATGAAACTAACACAATAAATAAATAAAATTAAATATTGCACTAATTTATTTAACTTGTATTTGCTGATTTTTATGGTACAATTGTGACGGGCACATCGCGCTTTCTATTAATTTTCCTCTTGGGTTCTTTGGGGCCGAAAAACGCAAATTCTTTCCAACCAAATCCAGAAGCGAAGCGTGATTATGCAAATTAGGAAACTTTTAAATAGCAGAAGTTTAGCGTAAGCGTGGTGGCCTTTTGGGAAGTGATTATGCTAGTCGGAGTTTAAGCGTGTAAGTAGAAGTAAGCCGATATTACAGTGTTAAGCTATCTGTGACAGAACGATCAAGTCAAGGTGGATACCATTCCACGCGATATAAAGAAAAGTCATTTAAAGAATCGAGTGTGTTGCAGCTACCTAGGATATTAAGGTAGGATCGTTCAAATTAATATTAGGAACTGTGTATAAACTGAGATTAGGAATAGGCGGCAAAATTAAACATAGAGTGATTAAGGTCGCACTTATTTGGTAGTACGTATTGTGTGTTTCTTCATCTCAGATCCGCTAAGTTTAAATATAAATATTATCATTGTATAGTGTTTAAATTAAGATCTTAATAAAGAGATATTAAGATTATGGCAACGCCTGGGTCTTCATTCGCTCCCACACCTCTGGGTCACGAAGATAACTTAGAAGTAAGGCATCACCCACGGGCAAATGCCTTACACAATTTATACTTTTTCTGAGATGCAACGAACGGAATCATTTTTAAAAGGTGCCGCCCTCCGTTATCTTCTACTCCCACAATGTGTTTCCTCGAGCAAAAACAGTCCCTCCCCCTGACTTTTTAAGAAGACTTTTAAACCCGTTCAGGATCATGATTACATATATGTGATCATTTCAGGGAACACGGTTATCATATGTGAGATTGCGCTTTCCCATTTCCGCGAGTCCCGTGATCATATCGGTGAGATCGGGATTTGAAACTTAAGGAGTTTGGAATGTTTATAAACTATAAGTTTTGGCGTATTTTATTACAGCAAGAATTTTATATGAATTTTGAAATGAAGTTAGGCTTAACAGGGAAAATCAATTGGTCCCGAACGGGTTAAATTTCTGAGAACAAATTAATGTTATTTATGCTTGAGTTTTATATCCATCGAATTTTCTCTTTTAAAGTTCCATGAGAAAAAGCTACATATAGAAATTGATGTTTGTATTGATAGAATTTAGATATGTGTTTCATTTTGTAAATAAAATGAAGTATGGTATATATATATATATATATATATATATATATATATATATATATATATATATATATATTTCAAATAAATCAAACTGCAATTTAACGAAATTCAGCTTAAAATTTAAATAAATTTATTTATTTAAATGCAAAGCATGTTTGCTGCAGTTGTTCAAACAAGTAAGGCATTAGAATTGCAAAATAATTCTTCATAAAGATATTATCAAGTAATAAAAAAGTAATATGTTATGTCCAAATAGAAAAGTTATCTTTTCCATTTGGAACAATTCAAATCTATGAGTGATTATGATTAACAGAAATTGAGAAAATTGATGAATTAAAATAACAAATCAATTGGTTGTTAAGATATAATTTTATTTAAGTTTATACTATATTTGATACAGAAATAAATCATTCTAAAAATTAAATAAAAAACACATATAATAATGAAACATTTGCTGAAGGGGACATGGTACCATACATAAATTATGAAATGCATGAATTAGCTGCATAGTAGAAAACTATTCAAACACATTTACAAGATTTGAATTTATTTTACAGATTAATATACACGAAAATATATAATTAGAATAAATAAATGTTTGACAAATACTTAAAATATATTATAATATAAGTCATATATCAAAAATGACAATCGTATTTATGATGAAATTACTTACTGATAGAATTATGTAACTGAGAAAATATTAAACACGTTCTTGCACTGTATGTCAAAAACTGCTGACAAACTTGTAGCTTCTTTCATAAAACTCTAACGCTTTATTAATAGTTCAAAACATCAATTTTCAAATCACAAAACTGTTTTGTTAATAGAATTTTAGGCATCTGGTTTGAAAGCAGCTTGTATGCATATAGTTCATAATTTGAGAATGGTCTGACTCCTTAGATAGAATCAAAAGCAAACTTTGCACGAATAACTTGTGCGTACGGGGCAGCTATAATTTCACAAAAAATCATTGTGAATGAACCGAGCAATCTGTTCAGCTCGCTGAAGCTTTATTTAAAGCTAAAATGTAAACAAATCATACATAAAACATGCGAAGAAACACACGCACGATTTCAAATACATCCATAGTACTTTGTCCCCCTTAGACTGAAAACAAGGTGATTCAAAAATAACATTGTGTAGACATTGAGGGTTTCTTGAAATATGAGGTAGAAGAATACGTCTTACTTAATGCTCACTCAGTATTATTAAAATCTGCACAACTTGTATGGTATCCAGCACTAGATTTCTTGGTCGTATTCGTAATTTTAAAAAGTAAATTTTTTTACGCACTTTTCTACGTTTTTCAAACATTTTACTTCTTCCAAATACCAATCTATCAAGGGGGGGAATACTTATTCAAATTATAATCACTAAGATGTATATTAGAAATTTATTTATTTATAAATCCAACGTGTAAATTTGGTCTTGTATCTATTTATTAGCTCTAAATGTAAATGATTAAAAAATGATACATCTTGGACGATACTCATAATTTTGTTTTTCATTAATGCATTTACAATTATGCAAAAATGTATTCCTTTATGAAATAAAAAATATTTTTCTGTCACACACTTATTACAAGAAGACGAATAAATTAAATTATATATTTAAAAAAATGGCCAGCTAACGTAATTTAATCTTGTAATATTTTGTACCAATTGACCATGAATCGTAAGCAATATTTATTAATTTTTTTCGTTCATATTTGAAAATTCTCAACGTTAATTCATTCTTCAGTTCTAAAAATACACTCCTTAAAAATTATTCTACATTAATACAAAGGAATTAATTTTCCCCCATAAATTTCATAACTTAATTATAGATCTTAGAAAGCTGATTTTATTTTGTTAGCATAATCGATGAATTTATTTAAAGGCATTTAAAAAAGTTATATTTGAATTAGAATTTTTTAATATTTGAAATATAAACTGTACTAAAGCATTCTTGCGTTTAAAAATATTTTATTTGATGCGTTACCTTAAGTAAACATTTCGCAGTCTAAACAGAGATTTATTTATAGTTATTTAATGTTAAATAAAGAATAAATAGAAATAAAAGCATATGGCTGTGAGAAATTTTTTTCCTGGAATAAGTTTATTTAATTTTCAAATAAGCTTTCCTCAGGAAAATAAAAGAAATAAAAAGAGCTACTTTTATTAAAAGAATTATTTATTTTTCTAACATAAATAAAAGAATAATAATAAAAGGATAACTAATATAAGCATATAGATTAATTAAAAAATTTTTTTATTGTTTCTTTTTTTTCTGTGTCTTTAAAATGTTTTTGGTACATTAAAATGACTAAAAAGAACGATATTGACAATATCGCACTCAACTGAAATTAAATTGACATCTGATATAACATAAGAGTTTTTTTAAAACCAAATTTCTATGCCTAAAAATTTATATAATGAGATTGACCTGATTCGAATTACAAATACTGGCTTTTATTTTATTTTTTTTTATTTAAAAAGTAGATAAATACATGATAATTAGCAAATAAAACATAGCTTAAGAATTTTCGAACTCAAATTTAATGAACAACCTGAAGGGAGTTCTGAGCAACTAAACCTAAGATAAAAAGACATTGATTTACAACTCTAGTTACTAACAGCCACAGATTTTATACAGAAGCACTTTGGTTATACTTATTTACATCGATTTTAAATCATGGAAATATTAACAGAAAAAAAAGAACAATGTTCTTATAATTTGAACCTACGTTTTACATTAACGTTAAATCGAGCGGTTAAGTCAGACTTGGAAAAACATCTTTATATTAAAAAACATCTTTGATTAATCACGCATCAGAAGACGAAATGAGATTATCGAAAACGCAACGCAATCAGTTCTTGAAATTAACTTACAATTCACGAGATGATAACTCACCAAATTACTTATTTAACTTTCTAAAAATGTTCCTAAGAATGACTGTACACATGAATATCAAACACAGAATTTTGTTTTTGAGGCATTCAACTGTTTCCTTAGCCAAATTCACTTCTATTTCACTTAAGAAAGTAATTTCTTCGTCTTATGTATGTTTTCTATTATTTCATACAGTGAGGCATTGCTGATCGTCCTTGTCGAGAGTACATGTCGCGGACATGTACATGAGTCATGTATTAGAGCTCGTCATACATTATAGAGCTCGAATCTATTTCTTTGTGTAGGCTCTTCTGACAATGACGATGCAATTTTCGAAAGCACTTCTATACTGATGTCACAGCATTCACTCCCTCCTCGCGAATTCGTCTTTCTCGAATTTCATCCGCAATATTGATGTCGGGTCTGCATAGATTCTTCATTCGCTGTAAAGCAAACGAATTTTCAATATTTATTTACAAACGAAATTTAAATGTAAAAGCACTTATCGTGTAAAATCCGGTGTGTAACGAGCACTTTTAACACAAAAAATAAGATCGAAATTTACAGGTGCGTGTTATACGCCGGATATAAAAAAGAAAGCTTTAAAATTACAAAAAAATTAGTATAGAAGCAAAACTAAACCTGTATATGCAAATCGGAATACTATTTATTTAAAAGAAATGACATTCCTAATGAACATAAATAGTTGTAGTTGTAGAATAATACTACTTTTTTCAAAGGACATGGTACAATGTACACAAAATTTTTTAATTTAATAATTTTCATAATTTTTTTGGTTGATTCCTATGTGTAAGTATGATGTAAAACAGATTTTGTGCTCAAAATTTCACAACAAGCTAGCCATTTAATTTTTTAAGGGAAAAATTGATTTTAAAATGCTACTCCTCCTACAAAAATTGACTTACATATGTGAAGTTTGATTTACAAGTACATCAAACTATGTATAACAAAAGTTGGTATGGGTTTTGTGATAACATGATTGGTATTTGTACAATACTTCTTTTGAATGCTTGTTGAAAATTCATTGAAAAATGTGTAAATTCTAACTTCAATTGTTTTTTAAAAATTAAGTATTGCTTTGATTGAAAAATGTATACCAACTTTTTTGTTCCATGTACTATAAGCAACAAGTGAAAAAAAATTTCAAGTATTAAGCATGGTAGAAAAAAAGATTTAGCATTTTAAATGAAGACAAAATAGTTATTTTATCTCTCTGAGATAAGTCAGTTTGAAGTTTTGATTTACCATTGGAATGTGAATAAAAACAAACGTAAAAGTTATTATAACTCTGCTTTTTTTTAAACTTAGAGCTTTCAAATTTTGTGAGCTTGTAGAAAAGTATATAAATAATAATTTAGTCTAAAAAAATTAGATTTGATTTTCTGACCGATTTTTGTCAGTTGATCGTATTGTGTTCCTTAAATTTTGGAATAATACCTCAAATAAATAACTTCAAAACATAAGAGCACTGAGCACGTACATTTCAGGTTTTTTTAAAATAAAAAAATAGGTGCGCGTTATACGGCGAATATACCCCCCAAAAATTAAAAATTACAGCTTGAATATATAGGTGCTCGTTATACGCCGGATTTTGCAGTAGCTAATTTGTACAAATGAAACTGCGAATGAGAGAGAAATTTTTAATCTACCGTGTTGAAGATATTAGGTGGAATCCTTGATTTTTTTTATACAGATTTAAATATTTACAAGTGCTAACAATACGAATTATTACCAAACATCGATTGAAAGAACTCATATAAAGAAGAAAAAAATAAAGAGTGAGCATTATAAAGCAAGAGATGACGGCTGTTGGGGACGAACCTTGTAATTTTTTGAACCATGGTCTAGTGACGAAGACACCCCCTCTCCAAACTTCTACATTACGCCAACGAGAGGACTTTAAACCTCGACAGATATAGAAAAAATAAAGAAAAATATGCTTTTATATATCTCTGAATGTGAATGTGGCCGCGGTAGCCTAGTGGTCAAGGTATCGGATCGTGGCTGGCATGTCACGAGTTCGAGCCCGTGCCGCTAAAAATCCGTCGTGTAGGGAAGCGATGCACGCTAAATCTGTCGAGAGCTCAAACGTCCTCCTATTGGAGTGGTGTGGTAGTTAGGAGAAGGAGGTATCATCTCAGATGTCGTCCTCGTCACTTGAACATAGTTCAAAATTACGAGGTCCGTCGCCAAAAGCACTTGTGTAGCTGAACAGTGTGAAGTTAATATTCACTCATTCATTCTGAATGTAAGGAATTATTTTTAACAAAGGTACGGGTAATTAGCTTTTAAAAGTAATGATAGTAGATTTCTGCCCTGAAAAAGACGTAAGGAAATAAATGTACATTTTAAATTTCAGAATATACACGAATGTCCATGAAAGAATCACAGAAAAATTAGAAGACTTCGAGTTTTTAAGTTTAATATGACCATTCTCAACTGTCGATAATGTTACATATTGCATTTATCGATTCGAAGATTTCTCATAGCACATTGCTTTATGAATAAAATTTAAGAAATAGTTACGTTATACTGTAGAATACAAATGATTGGCTTAAAAATAAAATCTCGATGTAGTATAACACAAAGCCTCGTTTTTTTTTAAATTTAAGGATGATTTCATCTTATTATTCAAATACAAGATTTAAAAATATCATCGATCACTTTTCCGACTCTAGAAAAAACAGGGGCCTAACCATGCTATTGTAGCATGACTTAATAATAAGTAATACGCTTTGAATTTCTAGTGTTTTATGAAAATGTTATTTTCAGAACAATAAATTGACCAATTTTTGGAGAATAAGTTCAAATATGCATAAATATAAACTACAATTAGTTGAAAAGGGGACAGAGATGTAGGTATAGTTGATAGTAATCAAGATTTTCATTTTTCATAAAAATTGAAAAACATTTTCTAACTTCCATGTATAATGGAAACAAGAAGGATAAATATTTTTTCCTACCTGAGCTTCAAATCAAATGAAACTTGAAACTCTTCCTTGTCACACACACGTTTCATTTTGTATTATAAAAAACATTTAATTTCCATTATGCATTATTTTTATTTTATGTTTGACTAGTGAAGTTTCAGGATAGAATGTGTCAGATGATATATTTGGAAGGAGTATTACTTAAAGATATTCTTTTTTATAAGCATGGTCACACCAAAGACTCAAATCTGTCCTGTAGTAATTTTCTAAGTTGTAAATTCGCGTAGTTTCTTCCTGGTTATTGTTATTTCAAAGTGTAATGCAACAGATTTAACCTGGGCTCTTTCAAATTTTGGGATGGTAGTGCTGATAGTGAACAAAATATTAAACATTTTATCCCTTTTTTTTCATTCGAAATTAAAGGAAAGAAAAGGCTTGAAAGTCAAACTACATACTCTTAAGATCAACTGGTATTATTTTTTCCAATTTATATTTCCTGTAAAGCTGCATTTATATTACTTTGAATTTTATTGATTTGATTGTGTGACGTATATTTAATCGATTTACTTTTTCAACTTAATTTATTTGCTTTCTAATTTAATTGAGTTGTTTTTAATTTGATTGATTTGTTTTTTAAGTTTAATTGATTTGTTTTTGTAACTTAATCGATTTTTTCCGAACTTTTGCTTTGTAATTTGTCTTTTTATTTATTTTTTTATGATTGTTTCAATTACTTTTGTAAGCCCCTTGTGATGCTAGTGGTGGACTGGAATTATTTTATCTGATTTCAGTTTATTCAACTAAAAACTCAGATAATATGATGTGTTATCGTATTTTTAAATGAGGAACATAACTCCTACAATAAATTATTTTAAATAACTTACTTATTTTTGTCTAATAATAAGGTGAAATGAAGTTTTTGAATAATATTTTAAAAGCACTAATCATATTTCATTAACCTTCAAAACACTAATATTAAAAGCTTTGTATGAGTGCGACAGAAAAGCTTTTATCATCTTCAATTTCATAAGTATGTACAGTATAGATGAGAACAATTTGCTTAACTATATATATTCTAATTTTAAAATTCCACAGGCTTAATTTTCCTGTTTTGATTTCATTAAAATGACATTATTCTGGTTTTATTTATTTGGATAATATTTTTATTTACACTTCGCAACAAATTATTTAATAAAATAAATTTTAAAGTATTAGTGCTCTTCTAAAACATACAGAAAAATTACAGTAAATTAACGGATTAATTAATGTGGCAGCTTTCATCACTTTTTTTAAAGGAATTGAATATCTTGTAATTTGACAAATACTGTATTAAAAAAATCCATCTAAGATGTTTTCAACCCAATCCAGATATTAACCTCTTATTTGCTTTTATTTTAAATTTTCGTTTATTTTCGAATTTTTAACTACAGACAATTTAAGTTTACTGACAAATACAGTTAAATGAACATAAAATACAGTATGCAGTTTATAGAAAAGGAGGATAAATAAATATTGTTTGACAAACATAAAAATCTGAATGTCTTTAACTCTAATAAATAGCTTGTAGAAGATTTTAAATGTTCAAACATTATTTTAGTAAAAGTCAAGTTTCCAGTTTAAAAATAATTTAAAAAAAATATCTAACATTTAAACTTTCTGTTTTAGAGACCTTTCAAAACTAATGGTCTTTTTTAAAAATTACATATTTATCAGGATGATTAAATAAAATTATTCTTTTCTTAAGTCTTTAAGTCATTGAATCAAGTAATCTGAAAAGATAAAGAAAACCAGGATTCTATTTTTAAAACTTTAACGATCTTTCTTTTTTCCAGATAATTGCATTTTTGAACGTTGACTGTACTGGTGCTTATCAGAAATTGCCGGACATTCAAAAACGTAAAATTAAAAAAAAAATTCTATTACTGTACCATAATACTTACCTCTCTAAATGTACCGGTGGTCGTGAAGTACTTGTAAGCAGCATAGCTGGGTATACAAAGCATAGACGATAATCCAAGAAGCCATCCAATGGTTTGACCCCACCAGGGATATACATAGCCAATGTAGTCGAGGGGCTTATACTGCACCATACTGAACAGAAATACTCCCTGTAAAATTTAATGCCAGAATATATTTTAATTACTAAGTAATTAGAAAAATGTCTCCTATTTACGAGGAACGTAATAGAATTTTAATGTTTTTTTTTCAGAGTAAAAATTTAAATTTAATTTTTTGTAAATTTACTTAGGAAATGCTTGCATTTTCATTTATTTACAATTTACGCTGTAATAAGAAACAATATTGTTATCAGGACTTATGAGTAAATTTTTTAATATTCTCAGTGGCTTTCAAAAATTTTAATTAAGTTTAGAAGTTTAGGAAGTGATAAGAAAAAGAAGAAGTTGAAAGATACAGAAAAAACTTCATTTTAGTGGTTTCTATAGTAATTTATTTTTCTGTGCAGCACACATATGTTCGCAAATAAATAATTTTATTTTAAAAAATTAGTATTTTGTTTACTACCACTAGTAAGTTTTCCTTTTGTAGACTTTATACATTGTTATATTCCTCATAATATTCTTATTACTTTATCTATATCTGGTAATTACTTTTTCTATTTCGTTAATTTATTATTCTTTTATAAAACTGCTTACAAATTAGTTTTCCTTTTTTAAAAGTAATAATAAATCTTACGCATCTAAACAAGAATTGAAAAATCAGGTGAGGAATTTCAAGATCAAATATTTTCATATATTTAGAAACTTTTATTTTGTTATGAATAATTCGGCAGTTATTTTTTATAGGAGTATTTGGATGAAAATAAAATAGTGTTGCCACTACCATCTCTCTCTAAGCTCAGTCTCCCATTTATTATAAAGAATTAGATATCCTCGCACATTTTCTCTATTTTCGTCTTTGTCAATCTTGCATAATGAAACTAGTAAGGTTCATTGCAAGGATTTTTAACTGAAGAGCCTATTATCTGAGTGAATAAAGGGGGTTAATCTTGTTATAAATGTAGATTTAGTAAGTTATTTTATATTTTGCTATTTATTGGCAAGATCAAAATTAATTTTTTCTGTATTACTCACATAGCCCGTTATATAAGATACGTTAAAATTTTTATACTATATGTTGTGAATATTTCAAGAATAATTTTTCCTTTTTTGCATAATATATTACTTAAAAATATACTAATAGAACTAAAAATTAAATCTATCTTTGATGATAAAAGTCGCATGGCTAGGAATGAATTGAATTTAACTATATTACGAAACTCTCTCTCTTGGTTTTCTATGATGTGTGTGTAAATATAGATAATTCAATAATGTAAAGTATTCAATATAGCCATTTGGATACATTTATGTAGCTCATCCTCAAATACATTATATTTAAGAATAATAATATTTACGTATTACAATTTTCAGCATTTACAAGGCAAGATCTTAATAAGTTGATCAAGTGATATATTCAAAGCATAATAATTAAAATTTTCTGTATTATTGATGATGTTTATTTTTTAGTAACAAATTAAAATTATGTTTTGTGTATTTTCTTAAGATGCCCGAACATGATGCATTGAACTGTACTTAATAACTGAATGTGTATATTCCTGTAGGGAGAGTTTTAAAATTTAAATAAAATTTATGTAGAAGCGATGAGAGTTTGCATTAACTGAAAGTGAAAATAATCAGTTTTGTTCAAAATTTAAAAAAAGATGACATTTTAATTGATTGCAATGTTTGAAGCCTCTTTTGTATACTTTTTATAACTAAAATGCTTTGCTGAATACATACATTTATTAATGATGTTAAATGCGTTCTACAATTTTTTTATTACTGTTCAAAAGAAAAAAGAACAATAGGACAAGAAGTCTAGCTACAAAACCTGAAACCAAACAACAGGGCAGTTGCGGCACGCGCAGATGTGCTATCCGGTCCTCCACAGATTTTTAAAACAGTACTATGGAATTTTCAATTTCACATTTAAAAAATCTTTAAAGGGCCTGTCCTATTTATTCCGAATTTTTTTAATGAAAAATTAGGCGAATTTATTCCAAAATTTCTACTGAAATTGGAATACTTTTTAAATAATTTAAATTCCAATTTAGCAATCATCTCAAATGATTGTTTCACAATGCACAAAATAAGAATTCTACAAGTTCTTCACCCGAAATCAAGTTCCCCAATGCTGGTCCTGAAAGTGAAGGCTTCATTTTCTCAATACTATATAAGTTCACTAATTTTTTTACGATGAAACTTCGAAGGAGTTGCTCTACGAATAGACAGAGAGATAAGCATTTAACTTCACTTTTCAGAATCAGTACTTTTTCAGCTCGAGTGAGTGTTTATCAACGACGCATTCTAAAGCAATGCGAGGGCTACTGGCGATGAACCTTATAATTTTGAGCCGCGGTCAAGTGATCAGGATGTCACCTGAGCCGGCGCCCCATTCCCCTAAATTCCATAGCACTCCAACTTGAGGACTTTGAATCATGACAGATTTTACGTGCATCAGCCCCTTTACAACGTTCATTCCAGTTAAACCCAGATAATGAGGAAATTTTAAAAATTTAGTCATAGCTTCATTCCTTGTATTAGCGTTGAAAAATTTCCAAAATGTGCAACATATTTTAAGTCCTTACTGCGTTTTATGATATATTGACCTGCCAAAAGTTTTTTTTTATATTTCGTAAATAAGTGGTTATGGTTACGTATACGTGCCTGGCATTGCTTCTGTCGAGCCGAAAACTACTGAAGACCAGAAGTGTAGAGGGTTGTTAAACTTTAAAACTGTCGAGATTCCAAGTCCTCACGTAGTCGTGGTGGGGAAGTTTGGAAAGCGAAGTGCTACCTCAGGCGTCATCCTTGTCATTTGACCGATATTTGCAATTACGAGATCCGTCTACGACAACACTCAGGTTGTTTCAAAATGCGACGTTAATAAACTATCAACTAATCAATATAAAAAAGTTTGACCGTCATTGAGAAAGAAAGTAAACCACATTTGAATACATCTTTTAAAAGTCAGCACAAGATTTAGATTTTAAAGCAATATATTTTCCTACTGTAAAAAAAAGATTATTCACTTCAAAAAATGGGCTGGGTTAAAGAGAGCTTTAGATTTTATGTCAGCACACCAGTTTCCTACAAAAACCAGAAGAATACTTTTTGCTTAAAATGTAATGTTTTTAGCTTTACGATAGAATATGCAGTGAGAAGGAACACTTTTTTATGATGCATTAATCATTGTGGTATTACTCATAGAGAATTTTAAAATGCATTCAGAGAAGTAAGATGGAAGATTTTAATACATACTAATTGTCTTATTTGTAGCAATTATTCGCTATTTAATTATTTGTGTAATCAACTATTAAATAGTTAAATTTATAAAATTACTTCGTTTAACTGCGTATTGCAATTAATTATATTGAAGTGTTACTAATTACACTTACTGCCTGAAACCAAATTAATGTATTTATAATTGTTGTATTTTATCTTTTTAATCAAAATCACTTATTAATTATTAATAAGCGTTCTTGTTACTAAACAAAAGGTGGGCAAAAATAAGGTATAATCAGTTTAGGCAATTAGAAAAATTTTATGTATACATAGAAATTTCAGTTTTGTGTGTGATCTCAGACATAGTTTCAGCGATTTTTACAAAAGAAAGAGTACCGTAAAATCCGGCGTATAACGTGCACCCATACTTTCAAGCTGCATTTTTTAAGTTTCAGGTATGTTCATCGTATAACGTGCACCCCACTTTTTAAGAATAAATCTGAAATTTTAGTATACAACGTTCTTATGTTTTGAAGTCATTTATTCCAGATATTAAGTTAGATCTTTGAAATAATAGTACACTTCTAGAACTAGAACTCTTTTAATTCATAAGGTATATCATTTCTTTTAAATGAAAAGCATTTCGATATGTGTTAAAGTAAAACATTTTTTATGCTCATCTCATGTTTTATTTTTAAAGCCATCGTTTTTATACCTGGCGTATAACGCGCACCCTTATACTTCGATCTCATTTTTTGTGTTCAAAGTGCGCGTTATACGCCGGATTTTTACGGTAATTGATACTGTAAGAAATTATTTTTAAAGCCATCGTTTTTATACCTGGCGTATAACGCGCACCCTTATACTTCGATCTCATTTTTTGTGTTCAAAGTGCGCGTTATACGCCAGATTTACGGGTAATTGATACTGTAAGAAATTATTTTTAAAGCCATCGTTTTTATACCTGGCGTATAACGCGCACCCTTATACTTCGATCTCATTTTTTGTGTTCAAAGTGCGCGTTATACGCCGGATTTTACGGTAATTGATACTGTAAGAAATTATTTTTAAAGCCATCGTTTTTATACCTGGCGTATAACGCGCACCCTTATACTTCGATCTCATTTTTTGTGTTCAAAGTGCGCGTTATACGCCGGATTTTACGGTAATTGATACTGTAAGAAATTATTTTTAAAGCCATAGTTTTTATACCTGGCGTATAATGCGCACCCTTATACTTCGATCTCATTTTTTGTGTTCAAAGTGCGCGTTATACGCCGGATTTTACGGTAATTGATACTGTAAGAAATTATTTATCTATACAGTTCCGAAGAAAAAAAGTGATGAGTTTCTTTTAAGAATTATTAATGTTATTATTAAGCTGTAAAAACAGTCTCTTTCAGAAATTTTTGATGACGTTCAAGGGTTAATGAATAAAATTCGTAATTAAACTGGAAAAATTGCAGATTAAAAAAAAGGTATTATAGTATGTATAAGAAGTTTATAAACAGGTATAAAAGAGCACATAAGAGTTATGTAAAATAAATTTGTAGAAAATCTTTTGAAACAAAAATAAGCAAGTAAATGAAATAAAATAGAAATTATCTGTTGCCTTGTCTTTCTTTTAACTATTATATCGTACTCTGGACATTTTTTTACAGACTACTTGCTATAAAACCAATCAGTAGCTCATTAAGCCTAAAATGGTACTTGGTTGCGAGTTAACCATCGAAAATAAAACATTTGTGCATATGCTTGCACGTAAGAATATTAAATGCATACTATTTTTTTTCTCTTAGTAACTCGTGACTTTCCTTTCAAGGTCTCATTAGAATACGGGATGCCAAATTATGACTCTGGATCTTCTGGCATACGGTTTTTGAAATAGAAGTGTCAGATTGTATTGTTACTAATGATTTTACTAATATTGTACTGTCAATAATAATTTTACTAACATTGCACTGTTAATAATAATTTTACTAATATTGCACTGTTTATAATAATTTTACTACTAATTAATACTAATTTTGTACTAAAACTGGGTTGATCAGTGGTTCCTTTTCGGTTGGAACCTTTTTAACAACCAAATTTTTCCAGGTTTCTAGAGAAAGGAGGAAAATACTAGAATCATTATAAAATTTATTAGTACTATTAAATAGGTTGCACACATAAAACAGTTGAAAAATTTTAAGGTATATTACAGAAACATATTTATGTAGTTATTTAGTATGTATACACACTAGAGTTATGAATAGAATGAATATGAGTGGAATAGAATGTTAAACAAATTCCCTCCTTTGATTTCATATAATTATTATTATAAAGCATCAAGTATAATTTTAGGGCGCATCGTTCGAGAAAAAAATAAAACAAAAAGATAAAAACGTATTTTTTTTAACTGCATTTATTTTTTAGAAGTAAACGATGAATAAATTGATAAGAATATTGAGAAAATCATTTCTTACTCCACAAACGCATGGGGTGAAAAATACCCAGCACAGTTTCCACCAAAAGCAAGGGTAGTATCCCAGCATATCCCGCAGATTATCGTAATAGCGGTTGACTCCTGGAAATAAATTTTCATTTAGATCTTAATAACATTTCTAATTCCTGTCTTGGGATAAAAAATATATAGTTATAAATTCCTCCAAACTTCAAAAAATTCTTAATTTTTTAAATAAAATGCAAATTTGCATTTAAAAAATTTTAATCCATAGCTATAATGTCTAAATTATCATTCCAATAATTTACTTAAAGTTAATAAAGTTTGACGGGATATATTTTTGATATGTTACATAAATATGATTTCCATTGTAAGGTTAGAAAAATTAAGTTAGATTTAGGAAGATATCTCAATAACTTAATACAAATCAATTCATGAATTTGAAAATTAATTTTCTGAAAATTTCTCAATTAAAGTATAATTTAAATTTAAAAAAAGCTTTTAACTGCTTACCATACGACCATGATATGGACGTTACTTCAAAGAATATCAGAAACAATAGTGAGATCCCACTTGCAGCATAGTAGTCAAATAACTGGAACACGTACATTCCTCCCTATAAAAGCATCAATCAATACCCATAAATTTATTTGTTCGAAACAAATATGAAATCATTAATCCAATCATATCATGAGTTTCATATATTTATGTTTAAGCACTTATAGTTTTATTGACATTTTTATCTTTAAGACATTGAAGAGTTTTCGTTTCTGATGACTCGGTTTTGACATATTTGCAGTCAAAAGGATAATGACGACAGTTAAAATTTTTAAGTGGGGGCTATAATTTTTATATCAGTCAATAGTTTGAATGAAATAAATTAAATAACTACAATCAATTAGTAAAATTAGGATTGACCATAATCACTAGAATTATTTTAATCTTTTAAAATGATTATCTCCATTATAATGCAGTTTATAAAAATAGTTTGCTTACAAAAGAAGTGATTTAACATAGTTAATCTGTTAAGAGAAACAGGATTATGTCAAGCGTGTACTAATATTTTGTATGGATATTTGCAGCATTGTCAATAAAAACAATTCTACCCCGTAATGTTAGCTTGGGCCTTTTATTTTTAACTAAAAGTGTATTTGTGATCTATTTTATTGATGACGGAGAATTCTGACATTGAAAACTGGATAAAGTAGGGTCTAGAAAAAATGTGAAATGCATATAAAAAGACTTAAAGGCTGTAATTGATGTTAAAGAGAACTTTTCTTGCTTATATTGAATATTCTGCAGTTATGCTACATAATTCTTTTAAGCTAAAAAAATTCACAAATAGGTTTCAGAACCATCACTTGTTTTTTTTTGCTTGTCATGAATTAGTAATAATATAATTTATAGAACATTTAATTCTTGATTAACGTTGTACGAATAGAAAATAGAACCAAGAGAGGATGTAATCAATATAGAAACCGATTACTATCGAATAAAATGAAACTCATTTTAAAAATCATAAGCTAGTCCGAGCATAATTGAAAATTTTTCAGCCGACGACAGAATTGCTGCCAAGCTAAAAGTATCGATGACATATTTTGATTGGTGCGTTTACCACAGTTGGAAAACAGGTGCAAAAAACACTCTAGATCTTACTTGAGTCACAAAACAGAGGCCCATGATGTAGGATACGACGCAAACAAACGCAATGAAAAGTTCTTTGTGGGGTCTCAGCAGTCGGGGCCATTCATCCACCACAGCTGTGATGAACCCTTCCATTGTACAAAACTATAAAAGGTAGAAATATCTATTGAAACAAGTGGATTTATTTCCAGTTAATGTACTTTTAATGAGACATTTTTCGTTAGGCTGTTTTAAATTAGTTAACTGTAAGCACATGAAAATCATCTGCTTAAGAATTCTTCAGATGAATTCACATTAATATTTTCAATGCGTACTTAAAGCCATTGCTGATATTTTGAGGGGAATATTATGAGCAATATGAGATAGATGCAACATTAAACAGAGAAAAAGGAATATTAATTTTAACGCACACATTTGAAATTCTATGAATTACATTCCATTGTTTAAATTAATAAATAGGAAGATTGAATATTTATCTCAAAATAAATTCTTAATGCTACTTTATTTTGTATGAAAATAATTAAAGACATCGAAAATGTTGCATTTTGTGTATGAACATTTCTTAAATAGCTTAACTTGGGGAATTTAGTTATTAAAATTAATACTTTAAGTAAGACAGAAAAATAAATTCGTTCTTTAGGTACAAATGTAATAAATAACTATTGTATATTATAAATACAATGTCCCCATAGCGATATATTTTTTAAGAGAGTTCTATTATTACCCTCATCTTATAATATTTCCTAAGCATTTAATTTCCTGGAAAAGAAAAGTCAGTTATAAATAATTATTACACTTGATATACAGCACTGAATGAATTCTGAATACTTTTTTCAACAATTAAATAATTTTTACAAACAATCATATTCGGATCGTAATTATTTATTAATAATTTTGATCTGAACAATTTAAGAATTACTTATATAGATACAATGATGTAATTTTAAAGACACTAAGAATAAGGAAAATTTTTAAGAATTATATTTTTTAAATATATTTTGAAAAATGTTTTATGACAAGTGTAAACACGCACAAAAAAGTTATTTTATGGATATAAAATAAAAATGCATTAAACTGTTATCAATTTGACTAAATAAATTCGTGTACATGTGTTTTGTGTTCTATGATTTGTGTTACATATGATTTATATATATAATATATATATATATATATATATATATATATATAAACATTCGTTAAGAATTCATTTTTAATTTAAAATTAAAGCTAAGAAATATCAAAATAATAAATTTTGCAATCTGATGATGAATTTTGTGTTTATTCAGACCTTTCAAGGCATAATTAAATTTTTAGTTGCGCTTTTGGTTTATGAATATTCTTACATTTTGTTTTTATATGTAAATAATGATAAAAACACCTACCTTATTTCAAAAGTCACCACTTTAAATTTCTTTTATGAATCAAAAAAGTAAAACTTACCTTCCAGAGATCACAGCCAGGAATTATATCTTCAACTCCGAAAGATTTCAAGTCATATTGCTTGAAAATTTCCGAAATTTTTTTTCCTAGCATCGACATTTTTTAAAAAAATTATTTGCATTAACTTTGAATTGTGTGTAATATTTTTTTTTTCAATTTTAAAATAAAAAAGGCTTGGAAAAATTGTGTTAATATTCTTATATAATAATGACAAATGTTGCAAAAGATGTTGCGTCCTGTTATGGTTTACATTAGTATAAGCAGAAAGATTTTTGTGGTGTAAGGGATTATATTTTATATAGATGTATCTTTAAAACTAATACCATTTTTCATAAAACTACATTCATTATATTTGTCTGTGTATATTGGACTAAAGGCTAGTTTAACGATTGATTTGTTCATGAACGTAGGATATCTGCACGTATTTATAAGTTTTATTACCTGACTGTCAAGACCTAACATTAATATCATTAAGAAGAAAAGCACAGCCCACAGTGGAGATATAGGTAGTTTTAACACAGCAGAGGGATACGCTAAGAAAGCCAAACCAGGACCTATTTTGAAAAAAAAAAATGAAAATGAGTAATTTATTATTTATAACTGTTTCAATAAATAAAGGTATGTATAATGGAATGTGTATAAATATTAACAAAACGTTTAGTCCCGTAATAAACAAATCTATTTTCATATTTGCCGTATGCTGAATTTTATATGTGAGGTAAAACTCTTGTTTTTCATAAGAGTTCAATAGTCTATTGAAACTACTGCACTTCTCATTTTTTGTCAAAGAATTTATTATATTTTAGATGTTCACTTCATGTTATAGTGCTGCACTTGACACATTTTTCAGATTTAAAGATGTTCCAAAGTTAACTTTGCATTTTAATTTTGTTATTTCGTTGGGAACACTGTTTTTTTAAATTCATTTATTATACTGCGCAATCTGTATGAATCAAATTTTTTTTGGTAAAAAAAATTCTTCCTTATAATATCTGTTATATTATTATTCAAAACTGATATTCAAATTTTCTCATTAAGTAAAAAATAGTGTATGTATAAAATATTTCCAAATTTTGAGGACGCAGTATACTAAATGGAAATTCGAGTTATAAACATTCGAACTTATTTCAATATTGGAAAATTTTTACGGTCTAAAAATGTGTTTAGACTGTAATAAATCATTTTTGATAGTTTAAAATTACCTAATAGGAATCTGAATTTAACTGGTTCATGTTAAAAGATAAAAACGGAAAAACTATCTAGTCCTTTCCCAGAAAGGAATTTTTGAATATAACTTTATAGGTTCACTTATTGAAAATTTCATACAGAAATACTTCGAATTATTGAAATTTTCATACAAAGCATTATATTAATTAAAAATCAATCATCATTAACAGCTAGTATCGTTTTCCATACTTATTCTAAATATAAATATGTTTCAATTGAGATTGAATGTACCTGAAGCAGCGACTTCACTAACAGGTTTATTCTGTTCGTGGGCCATAAATCCCACTACAGAAAATATGACAAATCCTGCAAACATAGATGTTCCACTGTTGATGCAGGATACAATTAGAGAATCCCTGTAATATGAAAATCACAAATGTTAAATAAGAGTTTGTAATATATATATCGGTGATAATTATCTGAGTACTTTAAGATATATATTCAATTGTTTCCATAATTGTAAATGAAAACATTATTTATGATTTGAATATATTTTCCATGTAAATATTTAAAGTAGAATATCAAATATTATGAAATAAAAAAATTCCATATAGATTTAAACAATTAACGCAGTGTTATCTACCAGAATTAAAAAATAACGATGAGTTTATTATAAAATATAAACTCATAAGCATTTACTGCTAAACTTCGAAACAAAAAATTGTTTGTGTTAAATTCTCAGACTTACCTGTAAACATTATTGCTGTATTTGTTATAGCTTCCTAGAGCTATAAGAGAACCTAAGCCAAGACCATAAGAAAAGAAAATCTGCGTAGCAGCATCTATCCACACCTGTAATAAGTATGCAAAAAAGTAATCTTAGAGTCCAAAATAATTGCTCAAGATAAATATGAATATACACTCTATAACAAAAAAAACGATGCACCTAGAACGAGTTGTCCGATAGAGACAAAAATTGCTGGGCAGAAAGATAACGTAAAGAATAAGAAGTGATTAAAATTTCAGAAAAATTGAATTATTCTTTTTAGAGTTACATAGTTACAAAGTAACGAGCTCAATAAGGAGATGATTCACCTCTAGCCTGGATGCAAGCTGCCACACGACGTAACATAGAGTTATAAAGCACCCTGATGGTCTCCTGCGGTATTTCTTGCCAAATTTGCTCCAATTGTTGGGTCAGGTTATCAAAATTCCCTGATAGATGCATTCGTCTTCCCATCATATCCCAGACAGGCTTGATTGGAGAGGGATCTGGGGATCTGGCTGGACAAGGAAGTGTTTGATAAGCTGTGAGACAATTCATAGCAACATGTGTGGTATGTGGTTTGGCATTATCTTGCGGAAAAATAATCCAGGGTACTGCAAAAGGAACGGTAGCAAAACAGTTCTCAGAATGCCGTCGACATACCGGTGTGCTGTAAGTGTACCTCTAATGACGACCAAAGGGGCTCGGCTTCGAAAGAAATGGCATCCTAGACGATAACTCCTTGTTGAGAGTCTGTGTGGCGTGCAATAATGAAAGCAGGTCTCTAGACACGTCTTCAATGATCGTTAGGACACAGTTGGAAGCAGGATTCGTCGCTAAACACTGTACGTCCCCAGTCAGCATGATTCCAACCTGATCGAGCCAAGAACCACTGTAATCTGGCTCGACAGAGTGTAGGCGTGATTGGCCCTTAACTTAACAGTTGGCACGAGCGTAAATTTCGCTCTATCAGCCGTCTGTGAATGGTCATGGTGAACACTTGTGTGTGGGTCGTACGTCTGATGGTTGAAAACGATGAATCAAGCGCTGTGACAGCTGATCTGACAATCAATCTCTCCTCCTAATCTGCTGTGTCCCTAGGTCGACCATTACCATCATGACGCTGAAATCTGCCACTGTCCACCCATTCTTGTCAGCATCTTCTAATGGCCGCATCGCTTCGACTCATATGAAGAGTGATTCTCTAATTTGCCCAACCTCCCTCTTTCAGCTCAATGATACGACCTCTTTCAAGCTCTGACAGTTGCTCGTAATGAGCTCGAATCCTGCGGCGAAGCATTTTTCAATATTGCTCAAAGGTATTCTAAATCTCAATGCAACAGAAATTTTCACCATTAGATTGATAATCGCTTCTTATAGACACCTGCTGAGTGCGCAGTTCCGATGCGCTGTAGCTCCCGCTATTCATTCGTTGGACATCAAATTTTAATCATTTGCATGTTCGGTTGAAATGTCTTTGGATACGAAATTTCATTTACAAAAAGGGAACTTCTTGGTGCGTCGTTTTTTTATAGAGTGTAATATTGTATAAACAGTAATTTTATTTATTAATTTATTACTATTATTATTATTTTGAGCAATCATAATTTCTGATTTTTCGTAAAATAATTTATTTTATTAGTTCATTTTTTAAATTAAATTAAGAGATTGTATTCCTTTTTAAATGATAAAATTTTGTTTTAAGAATAAAAATTCTAGGTCTATCTATCTCCAAAATATCACCATATTCTAGATATAATGAATGTGGTTAACAAACATATTTATTAAATTTTTAAAGTTCTTAGACTTTTGTAGGCATTAAAATGGCAGTAAAATGTAAACTGCAGTCATAGTTTTCCACTAAACTGAATATTAGATTAGTTGAACCATCCAAATTTCAAAAAATTGCTCTTCATGATAATAGGATTCATGAATTACGGAATACGAAATTATTTTGTAATAGTTGAATGTAGTATTTACATTATTAATATTTTGATCAGCTTAAAAACTGTCAACTTAAAATATGGGGGTTTTTTTGTTCCGAGAAGAAAATATCGTTATTCTCTTTGGATGAATAAGAAAATTAAATTGATAACTCTGATTGCCGATATAAATTCAGACTCTTAAAATAACACGTTCTATAGAATTTAAAGTAAAACAAGTAAAAAACAATATGAGGTTGAAATATTAGCGCTTTTAAACTTATCTTATAATATACGATGATTTAAAAAAGTTTGAATTGTTGACAGGGTGCAATTCTTCCGAATTCTATCAACTCTGACTGTGGATATATTTTCCGTATCAATTTGAATTGTGCCTTAATGAATTTGAATTTGTGGCGGTCTCCCCCAAAGGACCTATTTTCTGTTAGGGAACCCGGATTCTTAACGGTCGCATAGTTTCACTTGGGGAATATCCAAGACAGGACAATCCGACGCTTATGTTCCAGGTCAAGTCAACCTTTGGTCTCTCTTTATCTAGCCAACAGAGAAGTGACCAGCGCAGTTCCCACGCCAATCTCCATCTTTAAAATTCACCGCACAAGGAGTGACAAAGACCAATGGCCGAATACTAATCCCGGCAACTTCCAAACAGAAATGATTCTGCATCCCGTGTCGCTTTTGAAGGCAAGACGTATTCCACCTTTAAAGAGACTCCAAATGGGGAAACCCACACGCTTCACAGATTCGCTCGGGCTCTCTCAAACCTACAATCAGACCTTTCTAGCTTTTTTCATCAGTCTTCCAGCATAACGAGAATCATGTCGTCCTAACTCAGCCTTCACATCAATAATACGGCCGTACCAGCACCTCGTAAGTGGTACTCCTCTTCAAATTATTTCGCCTTATATAATAACTCCTTTAAAAATAATTGAGAAAGGCAGAAATAAGACACATACATTTTGTTTCTAACGACGATCGTATATCTGCGTGTATGTTTGGGCTTCCATAGGTTGCATTAATCCTTAATCGTGATTATATTTATTTATTGATCCTATCATGTAAGGGAAAAAAGAAGATTCATTTGACCAAAAGTTTTTAGAACTCTTTGAAAGCTCTCCATGCGTACCCCTTAAACCATTCTAAGACCGAAGCACACCACGAGTATGTGTGGTGTCACGATTTGATTACCAATCGAATACTCTTTCAAGGAGTACGTCAATGTATATTTCTTATATATTTAAATCAGAAGCTATTCACACGAAATAATATGAAATCAAAAAAGCCATCCGTGTATGGGGAATTTTATTGAGTTTATAGTATTAATTTATAGCTTACCTGAGAATCTCCGAGTTTGTTCATGTCTGGCCATATGTAAAATTTGATACCATCTCCTGCACCTGGCAATGTCAATCCTCTTATCAGCAAAATAAATAGTAGAACATACGGGAATAAAGCAGTGAAGTACACAACCTATGTAATATGAAAAGAATACTCTCGTAATGTATTTTAAATAGAAAACTATTCTTATAAAAGGCTTGAAGAATATTTTAAGAAATCAAAAAACATAATATATATATATATATATATATATATATATATATATATATATATAATGCTAATACATTTTTTATTTCAGCGGAAATGTTTTAAGAGTTCTAGAAATGATTGTATACCTTTCCAGTCCATTTTACTCCCTTCCAGATGCAGAAATAACACAGAACCCATGCTAAGGCCAGTGTTCCTGCCAAAGGCCAACGCACTTCACCTGGTTCTCCAAGACTGCTTGTGATTTGAAGTACATTGCGCCTAAATAAAGTAAATTACTATTTTTAGAATAAGACGCACTAATACATTTTAACTAAAAGTTCAGGATATTCATTAATTTAATTAAATATATTAAAAGAAAGCGAAATATAAAAATAAATCTGACAGAATTTAATATTAAAAGGTTATAATTCTTGGTAATGTTTAGTCATATTAAGTAACTCAATTGAGTAACAAAAAATTGAATTTCAACAAAAAGTAGTTTTATATATATATATATATATATATATATATATATATATATATATATATATATAGTATAATAAAATATATAAAAGTGAAGAAGTACTAGAACCCCTACAGTACTAAAGAAGTAAGAAATTGGAATTCAGCAGATATATATATATATTAAAAGTGTCGAATAAACATATGTCATTAGTCATCTTCATTAGTAAACAAATTTTAAAGATCTTGCTCTTCTTATAGAATTACAACTCTTTAATTAAATTCCTGCAGTAGAATTTTTAGATAAAAAATACATTTTGTTTTGAAATGCATATTAAAATATTATTGAATTTTTAATAGCTTCCGTTATGTCAATCGTGTATTCACATGCTATCTGACCAGTTTGAAAAAATAAGTCGTAGATATTTTTTCCTTTGAACATTATCTAGAAAACAATTATATCTCAAAAATTAATTTAACCTCATGTTAACAATTACTCTTAAACAGGCCACTTATTCTATCATTCCTCACTAAAAATTTCCAGAAAACTGTTATTTTCCTACTTAATATTTCAAGAAGGCTCCGAAAATATGCCAATGAAAAAATATTTATTAACTGAAAAAAAAGCATCCAGTTCTGAGAATTATGGATTTACAGCAATTTTTACTTTTCCGTCAGAGAGAAAGGATTTCAAATCACTAATTAAAATTTTTTATATTCAGTTGAGCATTTAAAGATCGAATTGTGCAGTTCTAGTTTCATCGTATCATCTGTGAAATCTAGACTCAATGAATGAGGCTTTTGAGAACTGAAAAATGTTGAACTCTTGTTCATTTTTAAGATGAAAGGCATCATAGATAAATCTTAAAACATCAGCAATAGTTTTTTTTGCATGCCAGTTTATGTTCTCATTTAACTTCATAATGTAAATCAGAAATGTCAGATATGATGTTAACTTCATGAAGTCTTGGATTCTATATGCCTCATTAAAACCATAAAAAAATTAAACTCAGCTTTAGACTTCTATGTCTTAATTTGAGCTTCTGTTCAATATTTTTTGAAGCCTCTGAAGCTCAAAATTTTAAGCTATTAAGTTATTTAAGACACAAATTTTAGAGCTTTAGTTATTTTTATTCCTTCTAAATTTCAATGATATTGGTATTAAACGTTAATACAATGATTTTTTTTTACTGAAAGGATATTTTTTATCTACTTTGATAAATCAAGATTATTTTACAAAACAGAATAACTATTTATAACAACTCATGCTTGAGCTTTGTCCATTGTAACTAGCAGCTGATATAAATGAGTAATCTTAATAACCGCATGTAAGATTAAACCAGTGCTTCTCAAACTTTCAATACTGGCGCCCCCTTTTCGATCACAATTTTTATTGCGCCTCCCCTTATACATTAATAATGTACTGAATGCAATAATTATGCACTTTGACGCTAAAGCTACAATAGGCGATCTTAATTATAAACCATACAAATTAGTAACATAAGTATTAAATTTCGTATACTACTTTTAAGCAAAAAAAAAATAAAATAATAATAAATAAATAAATAAAATAATAGGATAATTATGTTATTTTTCCTTTCTCTAATTTTTAAATTGAACATATTGCAAAATGCGGTGGCTGCTTAGAAGACAAAATATAGATATCTACTAAATATAGAAAAAGAACTCGGAGGGTCAATTTCTAATCATAAGCATTCCTTATAAAAACTTTGCTTTCCAAGACAAGCTCATTGAATTCGTTAACACTTATTAAACTTGTTCTTAATTTAGTATTAATTAATTAGTTATAAAATATTCTGTGCAGCACTAATTAATTAAGAGAAAATTTACTTACCTACTTTCAAGGACTTTTCAATTTTTCTTTGGTAACAAATAAACAGTTTTGCCAGAACTAACGATTTCGAAATCTGTGTGTCCCGCGCGACCACTTCCGGGTTTTAAGTATATTAATTATCATAATATGTATGTTACTGCTAAAAATTGCGTGAAACGTTTTTCGTTATGCTTTATATGTTGAGAATACTTATAAAAATATGTCTTGGGAAAAGTAATCCTTCATAGTGCTTTCTCTCAGTGGTTTTCCAAACATCATAAAACACTTTTGCATGGAAAAAAGCGCAACAGAGAAACACATAAGAGAGGGGTCATAACTAACTGTACCAATAACTTAGAAGGTCAAACAGATTACAGCTATAATGTGCAGTATTTCAAAAATAATGACAGTGAGGAATTTTTCATGTTCCTAAATTTTTTCGATTCTGGGTCTGGGATCTGTTTTTTCTCTGAAAGAGTAGTATGTTAGTTTCAAATAGAAAGCGTAATAAAAAAATCTCTCATCATGGGATTACAGCAAATCAAATAAAAGTTTTTTTATTTGGTTATTGGATCAAAGATAGTTAATTAGGTATTGAAGAAGTTTTTATTTTTGATGACTTAATATCGCGCGCGCGCCTATAAATTATATCAGAGTAAAAGTGCATTTTTTACTATGTCTGAAAGTATTTTGTTTTAATTCATTCCAGTAAACTAATTATTTTTTAAATTTTTTATTTTCGATATGCTCGCGCCCCACAGTTTGAGAAACACTGGATTAAACGAATGTGGATATGTTCAGAAGTATACTAGATCACAATTGAGAAGATGTAAAAATTCTGCTTGAATCTTCCTCGTGTTGAGTCAAGAAGAATGACAAAGTATTTTTTCGGTAATCTGGAATTTTTAAATCGATTTCAATTTTTAATGCATTTTTTAAAACTTGCTGTAAGATAGATAAATATATAAACTAGCTAGCGACGGCTTTGGTGGCTTAGGGGAAGCGGGCAAGCTTCATAAGCCCTAGGTTGAGGGTTCGACTCCGGCTGGAATTCGATGAGAGCTTGAATCGAAAAATTAATTTGTCCAAATTTGGTAGCGTGGCCGCGCCACACACTATATCAGGGGTGCCGAACCTTTACGGATCAGGGGTGCCATTTGTTCCTAAGAAGTGTCTAATGAGGCATAGACGTGCCGTCAAATAATTTTGACTTGTGATTATTGGGAAAATAATAAAACTAAAATTTAATACGAACAGCATAAAACTCTGTGTACTACGAAAAAATACCTTTTGCGCTGTACAGTTATAAATATTTTAGTTATTCGTGTAATTCAAATTAAAATAACATTAATGTGGCTTCTGTTCTTGCTGATAGGATGAAAAATAACTTATATTAGAATTGTAAGATGTTACTTTTTGTAGAATACATGCTGAATTGGAGTCATCTGCCAAAAGGTTTCTCAGAGTTTAATTATTTTTGCTGTGGTTCGCTTTTTTTGACAAGAGGGTTTGTGATTTGTTTCAAAATTCCGTTTTACAGACGATGTTCTGCATACTACTATTCCAGAAAATAAAACACATACTGCTTTGTCGCCTTTACTGCTGTATATAATGCCATGTTTCTCGGTCCCCCAAATTTGAAATTCTCTGTCACACTTACTAACTTGCGCTTTTGGTTCTTTTGCTGAACTAGCCATGTTAAGCAACAGTTAAAAATCGTAAATATAACACAGGTTAACTTTAAAATACAGTTGTGTCAGTGAAATTGACTGTGCTATGCGTAGACAAACTTTACATCATAAACAATTGCAGTCTACGACGTAACTCAGGCAAGGCAATAACAAACGAGTTTTTATTCGTAATACTTTATAATGAAATTTCAAATTTTGAAAAATAAAATGCAAACCATTTTGATCACTGGCATGCCAAAAATATTGTGACACGTGCCATCAATAGCACGCGTACCACTGGTTCGCCATCCCTGCATTAGATGGTGTCACCATGAAATGGCTCTCACATTTGGGGACTTTCCACGTCTGCAAAGGCTAAAATCCAACCCATTAGACAAAAAAAAAAAAAAAAAACTAGCTGTCTAAATATTCTCTCATTAAATTATGAATCCGAACTGTTTGTTAAAAGTTTTGTATAAAATTAATTTTTATTTTACTATTCCAGATATAAATTATGAAATTTAGTTCCTTTCTTAAGGTATCCGACTATGTTCGGAACCGTGAATTTAAAAAAGCGCATAAATGGATAATTTTCATAATATATAGTGTCACTCAGATTAGAATGCATGCATAAAATTGTTTTAAGGAGATTTTGACAAAACATTTTTTATTTAAATATAATATTTGGCAAAAAATTAACTTAGAATAATCTTTTTTTCCAAATGTTCTCCTTTTGTGAAAAATGGTTCTATTATAATAATATTTTGCCTGTATATACCTCAGACCTCTCTACAGAGGCTCAACTAGAAATTTTGAAAAATTCACATTATTTTCAGAGTTACCACCAAATGAAATAATTATTCGCGTTTTTTTCTTAAAATTGCTCCCCTCTGTTGTCGTAAAATATGAATAAAACCACTTCTAAGTTATATATTTCAAAAATTCTAGTTGAGCCTCTTTAAGGCTCTGTAGGTCTGAGTTAGCTATACAGAGGCAAAATATTATTATAATAGAACCATTTTTCACAAAAGGAGAACATTTGGAAAATAGATTATTCTAAGTTAATTTTTTTGCCAAAATATTGTATTTAAATAAATTTTTTTGTCAAAATGTCCTTAAAACAATTTTATGCATGTATTCTAATCTAAGTGACTCTAAATATCATGAAAATGATCCATTTATGTGCTTTTGAAAATCACGGTTCCGAACGTAGTCGGATACCTTAAGTCACTTTACATTATTCATTTATTAATATCACATTTACTCTGTTAATATTCCATTCGGTCCTGATTTAATAATATTAAATATTTCATTTACAAAACTACAATGAAAATGAGAGAACTAAGATTCATCTACTTTTCATCCTGATTGTAACTTAATTGGTCTTAAAAAAGTCAAATTTCTACGAGTTTGAAGAATTTGAATCTCGTGGAATATTTTGCGATATGCATGCATATAAAAGAGAGATTATTTTTCCCTTGGAAATGTTTCTACATAAAATTACATGGGAGCAAAAATTTCAAAATTAAATCTGTGTATTACGTACTCCCAATATTCTTTCACTGGACTTTTGTAAGACATTTTTGTCGCGTTTACAAGGCAATATTCCTTCGTACAGTTCGGAACGATGTCGTATTCTGATTGACACAGGGGTGTATTCCACCAATTGTCGCATGTTCTCCACATGACGTCCCACCGCAAGGAATTGAAGATATAGTAAAGTGCCCATGAAAGTACTACAATGTAGTATGTGTTCAACCAGAAAGCCATGACTGCAGCTGCATAACCTACACCTAAAAAAAAACAGCATTAGTGCTAATTATATATATAACAGTAATTTTAATAGCATTAATTGGTGTTAAATAATTATCGGTAACATTGTCTTACTGTTTTCAAAAGAGTTCAAGAGCGAATATAAAACTAAGCTTAAAAATCTCACCTAAGACTTCAGTCTTAAAGTTTCGGATTTTACAAATATTGTATTAGTTTTCAATACCGTTTTTATTTTGATCTTTCTACTAATTTTAATCTTCAATAAATCAGATTTAATAAAATAACAAATTCCTTTAACAAAAATATTAATAATTTATAAATTTTAAAATATTTTCTAGCTGTATGTTGTGAAATATCCGAGAATGTTACTATTACGAATTTCTGGAAAGTAACTCTTTAAAATTTAGAAAGATTATAGGCTCAAGAAAAAAATTACAAAAATTTTGACATGATCAGATTTTACAAACATGAGTCATTCTTTCAACCATTTAAACTTTAAACATGAAACCCCTGTATTACCAATTTGATTAATTTTGAAATTGTTATTCATTGTCACTTTTCTTCATACAGTGAAATACGTTTAATACAAAAATGCTAAAGACGGAATATCGATTAACACGAAATAATACAACGGCCCCGACAAACTATGTGTATTTTCATGCATTTTTTTCTCTTAACACGAAACAAAAATCGCTCAAATTGAAATGTTTTCCTTCTTTGAATGAACAAATACGGAAAACACCACCCGGATTGTGGACTGTACTACAGTACCATCGGAAGAGTTTGTTGCATTAGATGATGATAATGTGGGTATAGTGCTATTAATATACAGTGAAATACGTTTAATTCGAAAACGTTTAAGACGACCACGAAATGATTACAGGTTACCACTAAATGATATACAACGGTCCCGGCAAACAACTATGCATTTTTTTTCTCTTAACACGAAACGATAATCACTGAACACGAAAAGATTTTCGTTCTTTGAATGAACAAAATACGGAAAATACCAGCCGGATTGGACTGTACTAATGTATCATCGGAGGAATTTGATGCATTAGATGATGATAATGTGGGTACAGCCTCAATTATGGCAGACAAAGACATTTTGGATTTTGTTCAAAGCTCAAAAAATGTCATTGATGCAGATTCAGTGGGAGAAATGATTCAACAGATGAACAGCTCCAGTTCCCACGTCATCCAAAATGAGGAACATCATGAAAAGTATGCACAATTATTTAGACGCACATTCCAATGCCGGAATTAATAACAAAACAGATGACATCGAATGATTTAATCAGAATTTGATGCTAAAAAAGGCAATTCAAAGGAAAATATCAGACTATGTTTCAAAAACTCAATAAATGCTTTGTTTTTCAGAAAACTTGAAAATTTTGTGTTAAATTTCTGTAAGTTCTTGTGAATGTTTTGCTTGATTGATTTTCATTAAATACATGCACATAGATATATCAATGTAAATAAAATAAACTTAATTTTGTTGATATACATGTTTTTTTTTGCAATATTCTTTAAGGTGAAATTCTTTTAACATGAAAAAAAATATTTCAGTCACCTCAGTTTCGCGTTAAGCGATTTTCACTGTATATTATTCATTATGCTAAGGAAAAGAGTACCGAATAAATGGTAAAAGAAAAAATATATGAAGGAAGAAAAAACCATGAATAGTTATTAAAGCTCTGGTGTGTTAAGTCTAAAAACTAAATTAGACTATTTCCGACTATATCTATCTAAACAAAATTCACAGTGCGATCATTTAGTATTAATGGATTAGTAAATTATGTTCCTTGTTGTTTTTGTTCTTGGTTGTGTTTGTAGACTGCTAATTTTGATGCCCTTGTAAGCAAATGGACTAGTTTTATTAAATGGGAAAAGAATATGACGAGGCCATAATTGACGTCAGTAGTTTCTGTGCCGTTAACCTAATGAGTTATCTTTTCCTGTCACTCGGTGTTAAACGATATAATGGTCTCGACGCAGTAACTAAATAGGATGGGCCCACGCTCGAGTCTTCCTTTGCATTTTTCTAGAGAGCCCATTCCTTCACTTAAATCGCGGAAATCATTTTCATCATGTTTGCTTTTTATGAATTAAATGTCTTTTAATTATTACTTTCGCAAATTTGTATACATATTTCGTAAATCTTGTAAATCTACTATCTGAAATAATAATAGTTTAATAAACTGTTATAGTTAATGGCACTGAATAATACTTGGAAAGAAGGGCGGAGGAATTAGAAGAGCCGTGAGTGGGTAGATGCGGCGATTGCATTGGATTAATTTGATTAGTTTTATTTTTTTTTCAAACTGATTCATCTTCCTTTGAGCTTCTTAAATATTAACAATGCTTGTACTTTAGAGAGATTAGTTAGTTCAAATAATAAAAGTGTTTAAATTTGTGAAAATAAAGTAAACCCATGCAGGTATAAATCCACTATCTAAAATAATAATAGTTTAATAAACCGTTATAGTTTACTACAAATAAATGGCATTGGATAATACTTGAAAAGAAGGGCGGAGGAATTACAAGAGTTGTGAGTGGGTAGATGTGACATGATTGGATTGGATTAATCAGCTTAGTTTTATTTTTTCAAACTGATTCATCAGCCTTTGAGCTACTTAAATATTTTCAATGCTTTCCCTGTAGAATAATTAGTTCAAATTATAAAAGTGCCTATAAATTTTGTGAATATGAAGTTAACTCAAACGGGCATAAATAAAAAAAAGGTAAATGTGTTTAAAATATTTCATTATGGATCTCTCTCAAAATTTAAGTAGTGTGACTATGATCACATTAATAATTAAGCTATTAAATGTTTGATTATACAAATATAATATTTTTGTTATTGTAGCCATCTTTCAAAAATTTCTTCAGAGGTAACCATTTAATACAGTTAAAATAGTTTGTAAATATAATAAGCTAGATATACATAGCTAGCTCAAATTTGTTATTCAGATGCTTAAAGTATTTTTACTTTGTGTGTGTAAATAATTGTTGAGATCCAAAAACTACCTTAAAGTATGAAAGATAAAAATATTTCGACAATTTTAGCATTTGTTCATGGACACACGGGTGTTTTTGGAAATGATTGGTGGTGGCCGATTGGCTTGCAAATGCTGCCATCAAGCGCGAAATTGACATTGCCGTTAATATTCCCAAATCCTTTTACAAAAAGATTACGAGAAAAAGAACGGTGGAGTCTTGGAACCAAGAATATCTCATTTCAAATAAAGGGAGATTAACAAAGGAGCTTTTTCTATCCTTTAATAAGAGATTATCATGCCATCATTTTTATATTAATTACAAAATAACCCAATTTCTCTCACTGGCCATGGTAACTTTAAAAGTTATTTCAGCAGATTTAATTTGGTTTCGTCATCTTCCTGCGATTATATTATTGGTGGCGAGGAAAATGTGGAGCATGTGCTCCTATTGCGTTCCAAGTTTCTCAGAGAAAGAAAGATCCTGACTGGCTTTCAAGGGCATTAATATAAATTGGCCTCCAGATTTTCACCAACTTATTTCCCCCACGAATGCTTTTGAAAATTTCTGTAAATTCATTGTAAACATTTGAAATTCTTCATGATTTTGAAATTTTCGTTTGTTCCCACCTCCCTTTTGAAATGTGTTTCTTACTATTATAAGCTCCGTGAAATACTTTATGGTGCAAGGGTATTTAAAAATGTTTTCAATAAAAAAGCGTGTGTAAATGCATGATGTGTGATATGAATTTGTTTTTAAGACTGAGTTCTCATGTCCTATTCGACATTGTGAGAAATAAAAACTATGACGAGGCTTTTTCGCGCCTTCTATTAATCCTCTTGAGGAATCTTTGGAGCCAGAATGGCATTTCATTCCAACCTTCTCAAGAAGAAAACGCGATATGTAGATTAGGAATGATTATATATATTGGAGCTTTTGCATTCGCGAAGAGGTCGGCTGGAGGCCAGAAAGTATTATGGGAGACATGTAGAAGTCGGTTAGAAACCAGAAAGCTGCATAGTAGCCGGATCAAGTTGGATAATAATAATATATAGAAGATATAAAGTTTGGTTGCAAATCGCCGTGTGATAGCGGTAAGCGATAGATTATTAAAATTTAATTATAGAGCGAATTCTAGCTAGTTAAGAAATTGGCTATAGATAAAGATTTGGAGGTTAATTTATCATAAAGATAGTGAGTGGATTTAATGCGCTATTTGCTAAGAATTGTTAGTTATGTCATATCACTCCTGGTCGTTTTTCTATAAGTAAGACTTGCGTTGTATTGCTTAATATATATTGAGATAAATAAACTAGATTTATTATGGAAGGTTCGAGTGGTCAATCCTTTATCCCTACAAATTTAGGTCGCGTGAATGAAGAGATGATAACCCCGGGCAGGGGGTATCCCAAAACACACACTCATAAAGTCTAGTATTATCTATTGAATATCGTAAAATACATACCTTTGAAGAGCGGACATATTTTCCATACTCCCAAACCTCCAATACTTAAAAATTGGCCTAAAGATGTTTCTAGTAGAAATGTTGGAATTCCTGCTAAGAACAGTGTAAGTAGATATGGTATTAAAAAGGCACCTGGAATAGAGATGGATAAAAATTAGTTACATGCAAAATCAGAATTGTTAACTAGAATTGCTCTAAATTACTTTAAAGAATAATAACCCTTTTATATAAAAGTGCCATGCCAAGTTAAACGTAAGTATAATATCCAAAACAATTTTCATATGTAATTAAATAAACCTAATTATATGATATTGCACATGCGATCTATTTAGAGTTAGCACTCAACTAATATTAAGTAAGATGTAAAGTTAAATTTTTCACGATGAAGGAAAATAGAACATTGGCTCATTTTGTAAGAGTAATTTAAAATTTTAGTATAAAAAACAATAGTTGGAAATATGTGAACCGAATCTAATTTTCCTCCTCCATATTAATTGGCCATTGTTGATGGAATAACTAACATTATTAAACTTTTTCATCTTTTACAAATTAATGAAATAAATCCGGATAGTTATAGAAATAAAATAATTAAAATGTTCAATGAAAAAATTTTACGTTGTTCACTTGCTCGTAGAGAATTATGTATACTATAAAATAATGTGTATATGTTGTAAAATAATGTCTTCATGAATTATGTATTGTTTTTCATCCCGAAAAAAGATGGAATTAAGATCTTACTACCGCTTTACTATACAAGAAAAACACCAGACAAATAATTTTTCAAGAATTGCTTCTGTTTACATAATATTAAAGTGATTAATTAATTATAAAAATAAATGTTGGAAGGTCGAATGAATAATTTTTAATCTGAATATTATTCTTACATCCATATTTACTGATTTTCACGAACATTTGAGCGAATAGAACATATTACTTTTGTGTTGCTTAATGGCTTAACTTTTGCAATCAAGAAACTAATAAAGTTGAACTATCCAAATTAAACGTGTGAAGCCTATCGGATAAAAGTATGGGGAGGAGGTGGGAGGATCCTATCTTTAGCCCATAATGATTTAAGAAGCATTTTTTCCCATTATAATGTGAAAGAAAAACGTTTAAAAGATAGATATAACCTCTATAGACATACGTGGAATGTGTAAACTTCCCTTCGAACATTTTTGAAAATATTTTTGTGTAGAATAAAAGCTCAATTTTATACGATTCCAAAAGAATTATTCCGCTGTACGCGATCTTTTTCAGTCTCTTAGTTGCACTGAGCGCCATCTCTAGATAGAAATAAAAACTAAAAGTATATTATATTTGTCTGTAGTATGAAATACTGAATATGATGATACGCGAATGGTCCTTATCCTTGTCTTAAAATATTTTAATCAATTAAAATTTGAAAATACCGAAAATCTGCTAACGTATTGGATATTTTCGAAATTACATAAACCTTATATATAAATAAACAAGTTAAATGCTCATATATTTTTTAAATATTTCATATCAAGAGTATTCTATCTGCTGGTTTATTTGAATTATTTATATATATTATGAACACAAATTTAATACTTATATCAGGTATTTTGGGTCTTTCCCATTTTTAACTGAAAAAGATTATATACGAAGAACAAGGAGTAGGAAATGTTAGAATATCTTTTTTTGCAATTATCAAAGGAGTGAGCTAATTTGTTCAAATAATTTATAAGAATGACACAACCTTATTCAGAGACATTAAGTTTTATTATTATTATGGAATAATATATATATATATATATATATATATATATATATATATATATATGTGTGTGTGTGTGTGTGTGTGTGTGTGTGTGTGAAAAACTGCTTTCTATTTAAAATTCATTCTTATTTCCCCCTTTATTTTAACATTTAGATAGTGGCACAAGACATGGTGATCGATTTGAAAAGAAAAGGTTGAGAGATTGATAGTTATCATGGTTTTTTAACCAATTAATTAAAAAAAAAAGTTTCAAATCATTTACTGTCCATAAAATTTAAATTCCAATTTCCTCATTTATTTCTTAAAAGGTAAGTTATTGAACAGAAAAAACTAAATTTTCTAAGAAAGATAAATTCCAAAATGTTTGTTAATGTCACATAAAAATATATTGATTAATATTATTATAAATTATTAGAAAGCATATATTTTGAAAAATCTATCACTCAATTGCAAATGAGCTTTTTTTTAATTATCAAATGATTAAAATTTGCTATTACATACAAAAAAAAATTAAACGGATTGTTTCATTTAAAACTTGGACCAAACGGTTAGTATTAAACATCGAAAATAATCTTCCATTAAATTTTCAAAACTTTTATCTGATAGAATCAACTAATTATAAGAAAAAAGATGTTAAAAATTATCACATCTCTAAGAAAGACTGGTTGAAATTATTGATTGTATCTACTGTAACTTTACTTCATTCCTCAATGTATTTTTCGAAAAGATTAACTATAAGATAAAAATACTACAATAAATATCGCTATTTGCTTCTCTTAAAAGCTTTCTGTTACTTTTTTTCATATATAAAAAGTGGGTGCTTGCATGTGATAATAAGAAAGTTATCGCAAAAAATGTGTTAAAACTTTACTATATACTTCGAAGTTCTACAATAAGGAAACCAGATTATTGTATACTACCAAAAATATGCCCTACAGATTCAATATACATTAACAAAATATTTTTAAGGCTTCAATCAAGAGTATTTGGGTAATTAGAATAAAAAAATTGCATGTGATTATTTTAAAAAAACTTAGAACGTCCCCCCCTCTTTATTTGACATTTGTAAGCATATAAATTAGTAATGTGTTGCATTTTTAGTTGTAGTGAGTAGGATTTTTATCATACTTACGCTTCGACTCATTCAAGTTTACTTTTACTGTCATTTTGCATTTTCCAGTCTCTAATTTCACATACAGACACGTACAGAACAATGTATAATTTATTAATAACTATTTCTTTTATTAAATATCAAAAAGAAAAATAATTCAGAATGAAAGAAGCAAGTTAAGAGGTAAGAAAAAAGAAAGAAAGGAGTACATTGTAACATTTTTGAACGAGCAACAAATGAATAAAAAGACAATTGAAAAAAAAGTAAACATTTTTACAAATAAATGAATAATATAACATATTTCGCTTTGGTAAATTATTTAATTTGAACTTTTAAGTTTCACTTTTTGAAAATATTTGTAATAACTCTTAAAATTAATAAGTTAAGTAAATAAAATAAAAATTAATATACGAAATTTTAAAATAATAAAAGATTATACAAATATACTTTAAAAGTTTAATCATATTTAATTTTTGAGAGAGTTTATATTTTAAATGAGTGTGAGAGAGATCATCATCATCTAAAGATACAATTTCTTTAAGATGACATTTTAAAATATGTGAGAGATCATGCCCATAGCAACCATTCTAAATTTTAATTATTCATTAAAATCACGATTCTCATTTAAATTAGTCATTCACAATTAGTGGTATTATTTTGTGCTTAGTAAAGATAAGCAAGCGAAAGATGAAAAAATTTTAGAAAGAAAAAGGCAGGGAAAAGGAAACAGAAGGAAAAAATATTATATATTTAGTTCTAGAATTCACCAGAAGAGGACAGCATGAGAGATTTAAGTCAAGAGGACAAATGATGTAAAAATGTATTAATGCGCCTGATAATGCTTTATCATTTTCACCTTTACTCAAATGTATTCAAAACTTTTTTTGGTTGTACTCTTTAAAAAGTAATTACGATATTTAGTTTGAGGTTAATACAATTACTAACTGGTGAAACGACATCGTTTCTTTCAATCGGTAGTTGTCATCATAAAAAGGAATTCATTTGTAAGAGGGGAATTTAACATACTTTCTTTGAGAAGTAATTTGAATTAATAAATAATGAGAATTATATAAAATAAATGTGTTAAAACTAAGCATATTAATGAGTTTTGTTCCCTGTTCAATGGCAAAAAAATTATGGAGCTGAAACAAAATTTTTGGAAGTGCTCTTCTTTTTGAATGGATACGAGAGATGGCAGCACTAACGAATAGACTAGAATTTTAAAAAATAAAAAATACTACATAGAAAAATCAGACACGCACAAACAGCCGCAAAGCGTATGATTTACATTAGGATTTTAACTACTGATTAAAAAATCCTATTCCTTAAAAATTAATAACACAGTTAAAGTGGTGCAAATAAAATAAATTCAGTGTCTATCATTTCAGAAAAAACAAATTTTCAAATCTTGGTATCAAATTTTTCAAATGTACAATAAGTGTTTTGTTCTTAGAGCATTTTAGTTAATGTTTAATCGAAAGTTATTTTAAAAGTAATATATTTGAATGCAATTCTTGCGTGAATATTTTAAGGTCATTTTAAGAAATTAATTGTCTTAAGCGCTGGTTTACTTCTTTTGTTTTTGTCCGGCTCAATTATTTTTACTCGCAATTATTTCAGATCATAAAACCAAAGTACTTGAAGTTCAAAACTCCTATAATATGCACACTACTTTAATGGAACAAACTATAAAATTTAAACTCGATATTTTTTCTAAATAGCACTTTGCCAGCTTCATCTAGGTCCCTCTGTGTGTGTTTTCGTTTTTACTATCACTTAAATACTGGAATTTTCTATCTTATAGCAGTTTTGACTTGCAGACGAAGAATATAGACCAGAGGTTCCCAAACTTTTTTGCCTCATAGACCACTTGTCAGGTTATTCAATTTTGGGTAGACCCCTACTTACTTAATATTGAATTTTTGCAAATTCATCAACTTAAGTGTATTTTTAACAGCTATTAAAGAGCTACTTACTTTTAAAGATTTAAATTTCTAACTGTAGTGAAGTATACCGTGTTTAAAACTTAAGAAACACATGTTAATTAATTAAACTAAAATTTAATTAATGCATAAAATGCTACATGAAATAACCGAGCAACAAATATATACTTTTAGTTGGAGGGATGAATCTGGATTCAATAACAAATTTTCAACATCTGGAATCAATCAGGTTTGGAATTCAGGTTTAACCCTAAATATATGTCCTCGGTTAATAGTGTCTAGTCTTTTATTCTTTTTCTTTTTTTTTTTTTTTTTTTTTTTTTTTTGTTTTGGAGTTGGCAAACGCTTTGAAACTCCCTCTCAATTGAAAAAGCATTTACAAACTTCATTAAGATATTCCATAATTTGCGATAAATAACAGGTATATCTTTTTAGAACCAAAATTGCTGACATCCATTTCTAAACATTACTTTAAGGTCTTCGTTAGTGCCTATTCAAATGCCTAATTCTTGTAATCAAACATTTTTTTTCAATGTAACCATATGAATTAATTGCCTACTGTGATATTACCACAGTCACATAAAGCTGTATCAAACCTAGTTTCATAATCTAAAAAATGGACAGTTAAATGTTGAACATAGGTTAAAAAGTCTTTTTCCTGGCAGACTCTGTGACAATTGAAAAACTGGGAAAATTCGCAGCATCCAATAAGATACTTCTTTAGCTTAATTCTGGCACAAGAAATGCTAAAATGAGGTCCTTGTTTTAATAAAATTTATGATGTCGCCTTGCGGCAAATTAACCTCCTTAAATTTAGTAAGCAATTCTCTGTTAAATAGGAAAGTCTGATTCCCGCTTGACTAAATTTCCTTTTAAAATTAATATCATGATCTGGTTTAATTAGAGCCACTATCACAGACCCCCAAATTATTTTTTTGCTGACGTGGACCCCTTACAGTCGTCATAGACCCCCTGGGGTCGATATAGACCACATTGGGAATCCCTGATACGGACAGTCCATTTTTTATCATTCTTAATAAGCATTAACTTAAAATCTCTTGATTGATTGAATATGAAAGTCGTACTGTTCCGCTACACGAGGGCTTTTAGCGACGGTCCACATAATTTTAAACCATGGTCAAGTGACGTGGACGACACCTGATCTGGCACCCCCTCTCCTAACTACCACATCACACCAACTGGAGGACGTATCAGCTCTCGACAGATTTAACGGGTCTTTAGTGGAACTGGGCTCGAGCTCGTGACAAGGCAAGCCACGATCCGATGCCTATACCACTCGGCTACCGCGGCCACCTTAAAATCTCTTAAAATAGCATTACCTTAAACCACATACAATAACGTTGATAGTTTACAAACGAAAGCTTAAAAACTGCGTTTCCCTAGTGGCCGAATAGTGGTGTAACATACACCCTCCATTGCGGAAGGGGGGGAGAGGGCTAAACCAGACTGAGGCGCCCAAATACGTATGGTTTTGTAATCCTTTGTAAGATCTGACTTTGGGCCTAAAATCTGACTTTGCAGGGAGGGGGGCTAATATTCATCGTTAGGCCACTGTGAGTGAATATGCAAATATTAATACTAAAATGGTATAAATTTTTACCCCTACTACAAGTGGGCAAAAGTATAAAAATGTCTTTATTAAATTACTTACAATGCTTTCAAAATTTATGATTATTTTGTTTATTAATGTTTTGTATTATTCGAAGCAGCACGAAGGCTATTTATTGGCAGTATGTTGGAGAGGACAGTGGCGTAACGTGCACTCCCTCAACCCCCGCATCGCGGGGGGCCCAGGGCTCTAAAGGGGCTCAAAGCCTGACTGACGCAAGTGCCTACCCGTTGTAAAATTCAACATGGGGGCCCCAAACCTGACTGCAGGGGGCCCAAAAGTTCTCCGTTACGTCACTGGGGGAGGACCAACTTCGTCCTAAAAGATTTAGAGCTACATGCCGATCCCCCGGAATACAATCACCCCGAACTTAGCATTTACTCATCAAAAATCAATTTTTGCTTTTTACAGTGGATGGCAAGTTTTAACAGACAACGTTTTCAACCCGAATTCTATAGTTTAAAACTAGAAACATAGGTAAAACGTAACAAAACAAATATAGAGCAAGAAAAAGGCAAATTAAGGGAAAAAAATTGCATTCATATTTGCTTGAAAAGATAAGATGTACAGCATAGATCTACAAAATAGATATATAATTAAAACAACTTTACCTACAATAAAGAAATAAATATTTGCCTCAAAATACATTTAGCATCCGTCAATAAGTGTTTTTCTTATCAGAGCTATTGGTGACGGATCTTGTAATTTTAAACAACAATCAAGCAACGATGATATCACCAGAACTGGCACCCCTCCTTCCAACCTTACACATCATGCCAACGTGAGGACAGATTAAAATGCATCAACCCTTCTATACGGTGGGTCTTCAGAGGTACGAGGACTCGAACCTAAGACACAGCAAAAGCCACGCAGGCCGCAAGTTCGTGATCATGACCATTCGGGTACTGTGGCTTATATAAAAATACAAGAACTTATGCAACTTAAATTTTGTTTCATTTTTACGAGTTCAAAAACTATAATGTTATATTTATCCAAATATTTGAACAAAAAGTAATTGTTATCTAGGCTATCTACGTAAATATTTGGGGGGATGGGGGAGTTTTACCTTATTTCTTCAAGAGGTGAAAACAGTTTAAATGGTCTGTTTTATATAGATTTTTCTAATTTTTAAGCCGATATAATATAAATTCGATATATAATATAATTCTGTGCTCTCTCACTCTTTTTTTTTTTTCTTAAATTTCTCTTTTCACATTATATTTCGTACCTTTTTTTTTGTAAAAAGTGCAAAGGATTTTTTTTCTAACTAAACTATTAAGAATATTCTATACGTATTAATGAAAACATAAAAATATCCAAATATGTATTACAGTCTACTTTAATTTACTCTCTGTCATTGCATTAAAGATTAAAAAACTAATTTAAATCATTAAAACTACTTTAAAGCTCATTTTTTTTACTCTCGAGTAAATGTTATCGTTTATTTGGGAATCTGTGAAAATTTATAAAGTACATTCTTTTGAAATATTTTTACAATTTAAATTTGACTATTACGATATAAACAACTTATATAAAATTAGTCAACATCGTTGTATCTACTTTAGGCATATTATAAAAATTTCTGATTGTACAAATGAGAATGTAACACGAGAAATTTCAGTAGATAATGTCTGTCACTATCAACAGAAATTTGATTCTTCGTATCTATTAGAACATTCATGAACGTTTAAACTTCTTTAACCCCTTAACTGCGATTAAACATAACGCGGTTCGCTCTCAAGCGCGATTTTCGCATAGGAGTGTACATGCGGTGTATTTGGGGAGGGAGAGGAGGGGGGGAAAGGCACACGTAAGCAAATTTTTCTCTGAAATAAGTAAGTCCTCTCTCTCCATAAACATTGTCGAGGTCATTTTATTGCATTCCAAAGCTTTCGGAATAGTTTTACCGATAGCAGCTCCAAGATAAAAGTCGTACTTTGGAAGGATGAATATATACGTCTTGGGCACCCAACACTCCGGTTGAGCAAGACGGATTTATACGCCGGTGGCATTTTAAGGGTTAAAAATAGTTAAAATTGTCAAATATATATAAAATGTAATACTATGTATTCAGTATCTCTCATACATGTTATAATTTATTATATTCAAACAAATTTGAAAGGAATTAAAACCTTTCACATAACAATGTTTACAAAAATGTTAATAATTTGCGTTTATGACCTCAGAATAATAGTGTATGATTTAAACCAGTAGTCCCCAGCCCCCGGGCTGCAGATCGATACCGGTCCTGGGATCAAATAATACCGGGCCACTCAAGGAACAATTTATTATTTCTATTTTATTTACCATAGAGTGTGACGACTTTCCGTAGAAATAACACTGAACAGCCAAAAAAAAAAAAAAAAAAAAAAAAAAAGAAAAAAATTGGTACAGGCATGCGTATGCAAATAAAGTGGTATGGAACCAATCAGAGTACGGTGCTGCGGTCGGCAAAGCCTATATAAGACAACAAGTGTCTGTCTTATATAGGCTGCTAGATAGGTTATTGCTGCTACAATGGTAGATTATCAAGATTTAAGTGAGTTTGAATGTGGTGTTACAGTCGGCACCCGAGAGATGGGACATAGCATCTCCGAGGTAGCGATGAAATTTGGATTTTCACGTACCACAGTTTCATGAGTGTACCATGAGTATCAGGAATCCGGTAAAACATCAAATATACGTCATCGCTGCTTGCGGAAAAAGATCATGCAAGAACGGGGCCAACGATGACTGCAGATAATCATTAAGCGCGACAGACGTTCAACCCTTACGCAAATTGCTGCATATTTTAATGCTAGGCCATCAACAAATTTCACCGTGTGAACCATTCAACGAAACACCATCGATAAGGGATTTCCGAGCCGAAGGCCCACACGTGCACTCTTGTTGACTACACGACACAAAGATTTACGCCTCGCTTGGGCCCGTAAACACCGACATTGGGCTGTTAAAGACTGGAAACACGATGCCTGCTCTGACGAGTCTCGTTTCCAATTGAATACAGGGGATGGGCGTGTACAGGTATGGAGACAACCTCATGAATCCATGGACCCTATATGTCAACAGGAGATTGTTCAAGATGGCGGAGGCTCTGTGACGGTATGGGACGTGTGCAGTTAGCTTGATATGAGACCCCTGATACGTCTAGATACGACTCTGACACGTACGTAAGCATGCTGTCTGATCACCTGCACCCATTCATGGTCATTGGGCATTCCGACGGACTTGGGCAATTTCAGCAGGACAATGCGACACCTCACACGTCCAGCAGAATTGCCACAGAGGGCCTCCAGGGGCAATCTTCTGAATTTAGACATTTCCGCTGGCCCCCAAAATCCCCAGACATAAACATTATTTAATATATCTGGGCAGCCTTTCAACGTGTTGTTCAGAAGAGATCTCCACTCCCCCCCGTACTCCTAATGATTTATGGACAGCACTGCAGGATTTATGGTGTAAATTACCTCCAGCACTACTTCAGACATTAATAGAATCCATGTCACGTCGTGTTGTGGCACTTCTGCGTGCTTGGGGGGTCCCTAAATGATATTAGGCAGGTGTAACAGTTTTTTTTTGGCTCTTAAGTATATATATATTCCATGCTAAATCACTTCATATTAAATTTTGATGCAACCTCATTCCATTCTGTAGGCATATTTAAATACAATTAAACTAAAATTATTAAACAAAAAAAATCTAAAATGTAAGCAATCAACGTCCCCCCCCCCCTACTCAGCGGGCCACGGTAAAAATTTTATCAAACGTTGACCCGTCGGCGGCGATAAAAAAGTTGGGAAGCATTGATTTAAACAACCTCTTGTCACTTTAAAAGGAAGGATCCATCCATTTTTTCTCATTGTATAGATGCAAATATATTATCACACACACACACAATTTCTTACAAAATATGTAAATTATAGTGATTTAAATATTAATACACATTTAGTATATAGTTCGAATATATTTTTTTTCAATCTGTCAATGAATACATTTATATTCAAAACGTCATCTAGTCAGAAAGTAACGACGTCTTCTTTTACGACGCCTTTTGTACAATATTCCTTTAACATTCTTCAGATCTTTGCTAGGTGTATTTGTTGTCATTACTGTATGTATATATAAACTGATCACTGAATTAGAGATACCTACCTAGTAACGAGTTGGGCCTCCTCTGGCCTTGATAACGGCTACCGCACGACGAGGCATTGATTCAACAAGTTTCTAGAAACGTTCCACGGGAATGACTTGCCAAATATTGGCTAAAGCTGTCCATAATTCAGTAAGGTTCGTTGGTTCTGTGGGATGGCTTTTCCCTCCTTGTTTAAAAACATCTCGAAAATGCTCATTAGGATTTAAGTCTGAGCTTTTAGGTGGCCAATTTATGACAGAAAAGTCATATGAATGCTCCTCCAACCGGTCAGTAGTCAACCGGGACTTGTTCAGTTGTCTTGATGGAAAACTCCATCACCGCACGGATTATAGAACAGCATAAACAGATGGAGGTGATCATGCAGCACATCTATGTACCGAATTGCATTGAGGGAGGTTGGTTACCCGCACCAAAGATCCCAAACAGTGCCACGAAAAAACACCCCAGACCATAATTGAACCACCATGCCCTTGTACAGTTCCAACCTGGCATGCAGGATCCATGGCTTCATGAGCCTGGCGCCATATTCTCAGCCTCCCGTTGGCGTTAAGTAGTCGGAATCGAGACTCATCACTCCATGCTACTTGTTTCCAGTCCTCTACACTCCAGTCTCTGTGCTTTTTGACCCAGGCAAGACGTGTAGCCCAATGACGAGCATTGAGCTATGGTACTCTCGTAGGTCGAGAGAGAGCTCCCAAAACCCATACGGTGAAATGAGCGATGCACAGTTCATTTACTGATTGTACGACTGGCACCGGCAATCAACTGGGTGGTAATTTGAGCTAATGTTTGGCTTCGCTGGCTACGTACAATAAGCATGAGCCGCCCTTCACCACGACCTGTCAAGGTTAATTGTCCTTTGCAGTTTGCCCGATCGCTAGTTTTTTTCCCCACCATCCATGTATTCTTGGTATATCGACACTGTCGACCTTGAAAATCCTAGCTGTATGACACTTGCACAAATTGAATGGCACATGCATCGCGCCTCTAGGATTTGTCCGTGATCGAAAGCTTCTAAATCAGGCAATTTACCCATACTGGCAATTTCAACAACTAATTCAGAACAACCACAGTATGCCTTATTTATGCAGTTACCCCAGAACCCTCACTTGCGCATAAATGATGCACAGTACTACACAATTTGAATAGCTCTTGCTATCCCTAACTCAGGGGCACCTCAGTGTAGTTGCTATGTATATGTACCAAGTTGCAATAAAGGGAAGGTTGGTATCACCAAACTGGATTAAACCCATTTTTTGGTCCACAGTTCAAGGTTGCATTTGGTTAATTTATAACTTTTAATCTACTTTTAAAATTTTGTTATTTTTATTTTCATGTTCACCATTGAAATTTTGAATTGGGATTTTGCATTTAGAGATTCTATTAATTTCATATTTTTGTTTTTCCTCTTTCTCTCTCTTTTTCTTGATATATTCTCCATTGAAAATGAATAAATTTTTAGCTCGAGAGTCCCCTGTTGTCACTAAAGATCTACCACATAGGGGCTCAAAATCCTCTCACTGCAATGGTGCGGAAATTTGGAGACAGAGGTAGATATCGTTCTTGTCATTTAACTGTGGTTCAAAATTAAACCCCTCCTGTTGTTTCGTAGTGCGTTTGTAAATAATCCATAAATGAATCTATTTATTTAAATAATATTAAAAAAAAATTAAGCACAAAACACTTACTTTATGCTTTATCTTTCGTAGTATTTCAAATAAGAAGAAAGGTTTTCAAAACACCAATTTTTTCAGAGCAAACAGAAAAATACTCACTGAGAGTTACAAACAGTGGGACTCCTTTAAGCACTTTGATAAAGGTCCCTCATATAAGGGCATTTTAAAATAATAAAGTGAAGGAAAGGGATTCTTTCAACCTAGCAACTAAAAGAATCTGCCCCTTCCCTTCCCCAATGAAATCATGAAACCTTGGAAGAGTTGTATGTACAAATAAAAAATCTCAGTTAATTCATTTTTGAGACTGAAAAAAATTACTTAATGCTCTTCAGAATGGATAAAAATAAGTGTTTCAATGTTTGAGAATGGTGTGGGAGTCGTACAGCGGCCTTCATGTAAGAATGAAAAAAAAAAACATATTAAAAGAAGCGTATTCTACCTCGTCCACAAGCCAAGGTTTATCTCGACTCTGCTTGGCAATAGTGATCAAGGATATCGCCAAAAATATGCGTTATCTTCATCTTTTAGTCCCTTTTCTTATAATTATTAAACATTATCAGATTCGTATAACTCACTTAGATACTGTATGGAAGTGTGTGTTTATATAAAATAACGAATATGTAAGAAATTATTTATTAGGATAATATTAAATATATATATATATATGTAAAATAACTCTTCAGTTGTAGCAGTAAATTTACAAAAATGTTCATTTATCGGTACACTATTTTCAACTTGTTATTTATCATTTATTTAAGTAGTAATTTATGAAATAATACCTTCAGTTTTTTAGTAAAACACATCTGAAAATGTCTTAATATAAAATCCCTAGCTTGTCTTTTCAGGATAAAAATTTTTATTTTTAGAAATCGTTCTTTAAAATTTTTTTTACACTTATTTAATCTCATTCAGATGAAAACTATTTGGATCAACTCGCAACTATTTGGTTTAACTGAGTCAACAAATGCTTACGTTTACATTTAATTGTTTATCTTTCACTTCAACAAGTTAAAGATAAACTGAAAGATATTTTAAGCATTCAAGAGTAATTAATTAGATCTAAATTCTCCTTAAAGCCTCTGAAATTTAAGAAAAGATAATATTTGAGTTAAGTTAATATATTAAGACGCTTGTATGTATATGTGTGTGTGGTAAAGAAAGAGATTGCTAACACTAACTCTCTAGAGATGGATGTTAAAATTACTCTCTCTCTCTGTGTTAAAGTTGATATCTGTTGCCCTGTAAATTTATTTTATCTTTCTTTAAGAATTTTAAATGAGAGGACACTAAGGAGAGATAAAGTAAAATTTAAATCAAAATTGGAAAAAATCACTTCGCACCACCAGTATTTCACACTTTTCAAATTACAATCTTTTGATAAGAAAGACTTAAATAATTCATTTTGTGCAAAACTATTATACTATAAATATGTGAAATAACTATATACATTTTTAAATTTATGTATTTTATTAAAGATGTATATAGCAATTTAAAATCTTTGAAAAAACAATATCTCAAATAGGACACAAGCAAATAGTGAAATGGAACGTTATAAAGATTGTGAATCCATGATATACAACCTCTGATAATAAAGTTCAGTGAATGAAGTCAGAATGGCCTATCTGGCAACACAGGTGGAACAAAACTGTACACATGCGTAGCGACAGGTGTTTACCATCTGCCCCCGTTGTACAGTTGAGCGCCGTTTGTGTTCCGTGTAAGACTTATCTTACAAAGCACTTGTTTAGTGCGTTGATTCTTAACTGAGAACAGGAAAATGAACGAACAAAAGAACAATTTTTAAGTTTGGTTTTAAGATTGGAAAAACACTGACAGAAACTTATTCGAAGGTACGTGTTTATGAAGATCAAACACTGTCCATCATGAGTGTGTACGAGTGGTTCTCCCGTTTTTGAGAAGGCAGGGAAAGTGTTTCTGACAACCCCGTAGCGAACGATCGACTACCGTCATCAATGACGAAAACATTGAGAAAGTGAGTAAATTAATCACGAAAGATCGTCTATTAACTGTGCGCAATAGCTGGACGATGAATGCTGCAAAGTACATTGAAATTTTGACCCGTTTCTTGAAACGTCTACGCAGGGTACGACCCAAATACACACAACAAGGTTCATGGTTTTTTGTTCACGAGAACGACAATGCTCGCCCTCACACAGCCAATATCGTCAAACAGTTCCTGGCAAAAGGGGGGAGCAAATTGAACATCCGCCATTTTCGTAAGATCTCAATCCTCCAGACTTCTTCCTATTCCCATGACTCAAATTCGCTTTGAAAGGAAAGAGATTTGACGCTATTTCTGACATCCAACGAAATGTGACGAGGCTTTTGAACTCCATCGGAAAAGAAGACTTCTTGTAAAGTTTTCAGGACATGTATATCAGATCTCAGTGGTGCAGAGTTATGGGAGGTGACTATTTCACCAAACTTTATGGTCAGAGGTTGTAATTGAGGAATAATTTGTAAAAGATATTTTGTTAATAGATTTTATAAGTTCATTCTTACGCAAGAGAGTGTATTAAAAGCAAATTACATACATATGTGTGTCAAATACAGAATATTTTGAATATATATATTACACTAGCTGGTATACCCATTCTTCGCACGGGTGAACGGAAAAATTAAACAACACAGATTGAAGGATAAAGAAGTTTCTAATGAGTTAATTTTACGTGAATTGCAAATTAAACAAAAAAAAAAAGCGTTTTGCATATCTCAGCTAAACAAAAAAAAAAAAAAAAAAACACCTTTGTTAAATTTTAAGTATGTAGATCTAATAGCTGATAAAAAGGATTTTTTTTATTTATAATTCCCCGTGACAATCTTGAGGGTCGATTTTTGAAAATACCTCCCTAAGCTGATCTCTGCTCAGCAAAAGTAACACATTGTTAAAAGTTTTGTGTAATGAGCGCTTAAAATAGTGTAAATAATTTATATTTGAAAGTGTAATATTACTTTCGGTTGTATTTATTTTATATTAAAATTGTAATATTCGCTGTATAACTACTTTCATAGTTCGAGCTTTATTAGAGCTTTGTAAGACCCGCCGTGTAAGGGAGCGATGCACGTTAACGCTTTATCTACCACATTATGATTTACTGCAGTTTTTATCATGCAATATTTTTTTGGATCACTACATTGATAATTCAGGGATATACATAAACGAAATACTCCACTTTGGGAAAATTAATCCGTTGGAGAAAATAAATTAATTAAAGAGATATTCCACTGTAAAATTAATTATGTACACCGTTCACTTAAAATAAATAGTCAAATCATTTTTTAAGGTCTTCATTAACATACAAAAACATAAGACACTTAAATTTTGACATAAACTATTTTTTCTCTCTCGGGACAAAAATAATAATCTTTCCAATCCGCTGAAAACGGATATCTGCTGCAAAACTGTTCGCCTTCCCCGCTAAAATACTCATCATAGAATCCGTGCTGCCATATATCTTGGAAGAGTGGATTTCAAAGAATATTCCTGCTAGGTATTGGTAGAATATTCCTTCTAAATTGGTGTGGTGTGGTAGTTAGGAGAAGGGGTTGTCAGCTCAGGTCTCGTCCACGTCACTTGACCATGGTTCAAAATTACGTGGTCCGTTGCCAAAAGCCCTCGTGTAGCTGAACAGTGCGACGTTAATATTCACTCACTCCAAAAAATACAGTACAGTAGTTATAATTATTTTTATACTTAAAAATGCAATATCCGCCTATTCAATTAAAATTACAGCGTTATAATTAACTACTAACCACAAAAAAATTATGAAAGTTTGTTCAAATGATGTAGTGTGAAAGACAAAGTTTATCTGCTGTAAGTACCAGAAGCAATAAAAGTATTTATTTTGAAAAAAGATCAATTTCTTACTTCCAAATGTGCATAGTAAAATCATCAAAAACATTCAAATAAAGAGAGATTTATAACAACCTCTCCCTTCAAACCTTAGTTTTATTCTGAAATAAAAAAAAATTAGTGATTATGCTGATCACAGGAATTAATTACAAGCGAGCGCCTTGCGTAACCAAAACAAAAAGGGTTATTTCACAAACATAGGATAGATATATGCTGACGTGGGCTTATTTGCAGCGTACGCCAGAATTGCTTGCAGATGGCAGAACTTTTTCCTATACTTGACAAATATAGTTATATTTTGGACACTTCTCACAATATCTTTTTAAATTATAGCTTATGCTATAAATTATAGCCTATGCGTTATTCTGATGTATAAGCTATATTACTGTGAAGTTTCATTAAAATAAAATAAAAAAATTCAGTTGTTTTTGCGTGAAAGACGCCCAAACATTCTCACAAACTTTCGCATTTATAATACACTCTGTCGCAAAAAAATATATGCACCCAGAAGAAATCAAGCTACAATCACGAAACTCGGCAAGAATGTAGTCTGGTAAGAGATATGCAAATGATTAAAATTTCGAAGCCAATGAGACAAGGCTAAGTATGCTATGCGCATATTAGTTGCGCAACTGGGAGAGTTTAAAAGCATGAGTACGAGTGCCGTACGGCTATCCAAACGAATCTGATGACTTTGATAGACGATATTGAGACTTAGGATGCCTCTAAGACGTAACCGGCGGCAGTACGAGCAGCTGACGGACTTTGATAGGGGCCGTATAATAGGCCTCAGAGAAGCAGGTTGGTCGAATAGACGTATCGGCCGCCACCTCGGTCGGAGCGATATGGTAGTTGCTCGGTGTTGGCAACAGTGGATCACAGAAGGTAGAGTGTACCGTCGCGGAGGGTCAGGACGTCCCAGGAACACAAATGATCGCGAGGATCGTGCAATCAGAAGAGTGGCCACTTCGGCACCAACAACGTCGCTAGCATCGATTCAACGCCACTTACCTCCTTCCAGACATCCAGTGCCATCAAGAGAATCCATAAGGAGACGACTGACCGAAGTTGGCTTGAGGAGCCGACGTCCGCTAAGACGCTTACCACTGACCCCACATCATAGGCAGTGTTGACTGGATTTTTGCCGACCTCGGGCAACTTGGAGTGTGACAGACTGGAGACGTGTCATCTTCAGTGATGAATCCCGATTCAGTCTCAGTGCTGATGACCACCGCACACGTGTCTGGAGGCGCACCGGCCAGCGGTCCGATCCGGCATTTATTGTCGAGCGGCATACAGCAATTTCACAAGGTGTGACAGTGTGTGGAGCAATTTCTTGGGACACACGATCATCTTTAGTGGTCCTTCAAGGCACTTTGACAGCTCGCAGATACGTGGACGATATTTTAACGCCGATTGTGCTACCCATGCTATCAAGTCGTCCAGGTGCCATTTATCAACAGGATAATGCTCGTCCACATACTGCGCGACTCTCCCAACAATGTCTTCAAGGATATGACGTCCTACCATGGCCTGCCAGGTCACCAGATCTTTCGCCAATAGAGCATGTCTGGACGCGCTGGGAAGGCAACTGCAGCCGTCCCGAGATACAGGAGAATTAACTGCGCAGATGCAAAGACTATGGCAGGATCTTCCACAGGGGGTCATAAGTGATCTAATTGAATCGATGCCACGCCGAATTTCGGCTTGTATAGCTGCCAGAGGTGGCTTTACTACTTACTGATTTTTAACCTTTTTGCAAGCTGTAACTGCTTAATAAAATGATATTTTGTTCTGAATTTTTAATCATTTGTTTATTTTCATATACACTACATGCATACCAAATTTGGTGAATGTAGCTCAATTTCTTCTGGGTGCATATATTTTTTTGCGACAGAGTGTATATATCTAGATGAACACCATATAATACTCACACATAAACAAGTATCGTAAAATCAGGCGTATATATAACGCACACTTATACTTCCAAGATGCATTTTTTTAATTTTTAGGTATATTAGCCACATAACGTGTACCTCCTTTTATACGACGGAGTCTGACATATACAAGTACAATGCTATTACGTTGTGAAGTCATTTATTCTAGGTATTATCCCAGGACTTTGAAAAAATAGTATACTTCTAGAACTACAACTTTATAAGTTCCTTAGGTATGTAATTTCCTTTAAATAAGCAGTATTCCGATCTATGTAAAAGTCTAAATTTTTTTTATGCTCTCTCTCATCTCTTTTAAAAAATTTTTTTTTTTGAAGCTATCATTTTTATATTTATACCCGGCGTATAACTCGCATTGGTAAATTTTGATAATACTTTTTGTATTACAAGTGCGCTTTATACGCCGGATTTTACGTTAAGTATTATCTCGAAATCAGCTTAGATGAATAATTTTGACAGAAAGAGCTTGTGTTTCGAAAAAACTTAAAGTCTGATTTATGGCTAAATTTTCCTTTTTGACAGTTGATCGATGGCAGATAATATGGACGTATTTGATGAATGCACGATTCCAATCTCCTTGGGACATGTTATGCCAAACACATGGTTTCAAAACATCTAAAAAATAAAAAAAACTATATAAAAACTAAACTTAAAAAGCTATTTTTTTTGGAATAAAATATATGGATAAAAACTAATGTTTGGGATGTAAAAGTTTGGGATTGCGGATTTTTCCCAACGAGGTTAATCATTGTTAGAGTGTACTGTTTAAAATGTCTGAATAGAACAGAGTTAAACGCAGAACATTGAATTTAAATGAGCTTCAAAGGGAGTGGACAAACACAATGATCACACATCCTCTCCTAGAAAGAGATGTCTATGAGCAAGTATCATGTGACTAATTGTGTTCAAATAATATCTTGTCTTCCAAATGGCAATGATTTCCATCGAACAATAGTTGGCCTTATGTTATATAGTTTATTTTTAACCTGAAAACTCTCCCTTGGTCTTTCCAGTGATTGTGTATAATTGATTTAAAATAAATTTTAACGTCATTAAATTAAGTCATAAAGGATATAATATCAGATTTTTTTGACAGGAGATATGCTGTACCGCTTTTTTTATGGCTGATGTTTCAATGGTAAAAATAAAACATGCCAGACGAAACTTAAAGGTGTTAAATGACTGGTCAAGAAGATAAAAAGTGCCAAAATAATTCGTTCTCTTGAAATCGTCAGTGTAAATGTGTATAAGATCAGAAAATTTGCAACTAAAATGAATAAAAAAACTGTTTGTGTAAATACGCACTATTAGTTGCGCTGGCTTTAAAAATTTTTTAAAGGATTTTTAAAAACAAATGATGGTTGAACCAAAGTTTCGTTTAATTTGATTGTTTGTTTATATCAACTTCGATCTTAGAAGCTATACGGGAGCTCTATCGTATTAAGCTGAAAATCTGCAATTTTTTTCAATACTGAATGATTGTAAATTCTAGAGCTGTGGGCCAATTTCTTGTATTAAAATATAAAGTGGCTGATTATCTGGCTCTATACAGTCTATCTAAAGATGGTAAAACAATTGATGATGATGAAATTCTAAAATAATATTGAAGAGATATTTATCAACTGAAGTTTAAAAATGGTACGAAACAGTCAACTTTTAATTCATGGATTAGTGAAGTTCGAAACCAACAGATTTTCTAGATGAACCATACACTACACACTCCCATAATATAATTTTGTTAGGATGAGTGCAAGATATACATGTAATACACTGGCAATCAGAAAATGGTGTATGTGATAAAACTTTAAAAACTTTAGTAGATTTATCACGTTGTTTTCGAAGCTGGGAAATATAAGATTTAAACTCTAGTTTCTTTTTCTTTTTAATCAAAGATTAAGATTAAAAATTTGATTTTGTCTGTTACATTAATTAAAATATTATTGCAATAAATTTCTGGTTCAGGATAAAATCTTCTGTCTGCAAAAATAATGCACATATGCAGACTTTTTTTTTTTTTTTTTTAAAAAAAGCTTAGTCTAGTGTATTAATTTTATTTACTGCCTGTTGAAGTTGCCGTTGAATAATATTAATTTCTTTTCCCATTTATGAAATTTTCAAGTCATCAGCATGTATAAGTCTTTTTACCGATGTTGATATCGGCTAAATGATGGTATTAGTTTTATAAGGAGAAGTGTGAATCACTCAAAATAGAGCCCTTTCTACCTGAAAAAAAATCATCAGATAAGATTGACCCAATCAACAATATGTGTAACCAAAATTTTTTTTATTAAAATTGGCATGTTGCCCCTTAAGGATGTCTTTGCATAATGTTAAAGAATAGGACTCGAATTTTGAATATTTTTTCAGAAATAAAATTACTCCGCCATTCATATTATATTTTTAACTTCTCTATCTTATACAGAGCAGCATATTCTATCATGCAGCTCACTTTTGTTTGAATTGATTCATTTTTTATGACGTAAAATGTAGCGTAAAATTTTTCTCCTAAGCCTTAACTCTAAATGGCCTATCCCTTTACATGTTAAAATAAAAATTAAGCATTTATGAAATACTTTGAAGTTTTAAAAACGCAATATTACAAACAAGTGAGTGAATTATAATGTTACAAATTTCCATGAAAAGTGAGAATTTCTTTCTTTCTGAAAAGGTGTTCCGCGTTTCATTCAAGCTGTCCTACTTTCAGCGAAGACAGACTTAAATCATAATTTTAAATATGCTTGAGAATACCGTACCTCCACGTTTGACTATACGACTTCGTATCAAAAAAGCTATTGACAATATGGTTATTTGATTTATGATTTTTATCCTCTTTTTTTAAAGTAATTAAGGTATCCGAGAATACGTTCGGAACCGTGATTTTAAAAAAAGCGTATAAATGGATAATTTTCATGATATTTAGTGTCACTTAGATTAGAATACACGTATAAGATTCTTTTAAGGACATTTTGACAAAAAAATTATTTAAATACAATATTTCGGCAAAAAAAAGAACTTTGAATAACCTTTTTTTCAAAATGTTCTCCTTTTGTGAAAAATGCTTCTATAATAATAATATTTTGCTTATATAAAGTAAAGACTTCTCCAGAGAGTCTGAACTAAGATTTTTGAAAAATTCACATTATTTTCAGAGTTACAACCCATTGAAATAATTATCGGCGTTTGTTTCTAAAAATTTCTCCTCTCTGTTATCTAAAAACGTGGATAAACCCACTTCTAACTTGTATATTTCAAAAATTCTAGTTGAGCCTCTGTACAGAGGTCTGAGCTATATACAGGCAAAATAATATTATAATGGAAGCATTTTTCACAAAAGGAGAATATTTTAAAAATGGGTCTCATTCTATGTTAATTTTTTGTGAAAATATTGTAAAATAATTTTCTTTTGTAATACTATTCTTAAAACAATTTTATATTTTATGATCTATAAGTGACACTAAATATCACAAATATTATCCATTTACACGCTTTTGCAAAATCCCGGTTCCGAACGTAGTCGGATACCTTAAACTGACTGTAGATCTGTTTCGTCGAAAGCCTCTATGAAAGGGTAAAAAACAGGAATTGTCTTCTAAAATGTACATAAATCTAGCTTTTACCATATTCTCAATGATTTTACATAAGCAACTCGTAAAAGCAATAAGTTGATAATTATTTATGGTAACTCTTTACTAGGTTTTAAAATAAGAATATGTATGAATGAATGAGGTAGAATGTCTTTTCAAACTCTGTTATAAAATTACAAAAGATTTTTGGAAAAATGCTTGATGAGTTGATATATGATATTATCCGTTTTGGGAGATGATTGATGAACATGAGAAATAACATTTCCTAATTTCTTAAAGGTACTTTATTATATATAAAATCTGGTATGAAGATAAAATTTGTTATTTTTTTCACTAAATTAAGACTTTATTTTTTAAAAACTTTCAGAAGAATTCTCTTAACTAAAGGAATTAAAAAGAGATAAGAGAGGCTATTGCATTTGCAAAGCCGTTTGGTGGGGAAAAAATATGGTTATCATTTTCACAGTTGAAATTTGTCTATTAATTTCATCCCACAACTGTTTATTAGCGATGATTCTGTTGATATCAACAAATCTGATTTATGTTTCTTTTTAGCTTCAACAATGCTGTTTTCGCTTATAAGAAACATAATTTTGTAGTATCTAAGATATCTTATAAAAATATTTCATGACCTCCTCCGATTCTTATGCTTCTGCAATCTTCGTTCCATCCCAGTTTTATTTGTTTTCTAGGTTAATATAATTAATCTACTCAAATTTAGGGAGATTTCTCATACCCACGATGTCCTCCTCCACAATGGACTCTATCACATGTTAACATTAGAAGTAATGAGCACGCGCTGATAGATTGTCCAAAGAGGGTAGTGAGAATAAAATGGTTACTGGCACTTCGCTAATGTATCAAGAACTTTACTCAAATGAATGATCGAAACTCAATTTACTATGGCGTATTTCACCTACGTACCAATGATGCACAGGAACATCCCCTGGCTCTCTGCTGGAAATCAAATGGGAGCGTGGCTCCCAAACTGCTCTGGCTAGACAACAAGTAGCCACCAGAAATGTCTTTCCTATAGTAGTGGTAGAAAATTCCAAAATCCACTCCACTAGTAAAAAATGCTGTGACCATCCAGCATCAACGGATTACAGTCCGGGATGCATCAGATTTTTTAAGTGGGACTTAACATCTGATTCGCGTCAGACTGACCACTTGACCGGAACCACTGCTCATGCACCTCAGGGTTAGGTCACGTATACTGAGTTGGGCACAGTAGGTCTTGGCCCTCATGAGCTGTTGTGCAACTGAGTTAAGTATATATATATATATATATATATATATATATATATATATATATATATATATATATATATATATAACATCCAATTTCCTTATTATTATAGATTTTTTGGCAATTAACAACCTTCTGGAGCTGATCTGACATATGTCAGATCTTTTGAGGATAAGAAATAACAACATATTTTTTTTATAAATACATCAGTACTTTCAATAACTATCGGCTACTTCGTCAGTATTGTCCGAATGAGTCATCTGAATAATTATAAAGGGAGTTTTGTTGATTTAAGTTTGCAAGCTTAAACATAACTGGAGAGTGATAACTATTGTATACTACTACTACTTGATCTACTTGAAATGTGCAGAAAGGTAAAACAGAAGGGTCGAATTGAGAGATTACCAGATAATTAATTCAATCAAGATGAATGCAAAATAATTAAAATAAGTTGCATTTTAATTGCCGGAGACATCTGTGTTGTTGTTAAATGATAATTTTCGCTTGCGTAATTTGCATTACTAAAGTGTGTTTAAACTTTTAGAGCATATCTCGTGATCATCGAATAAAAATGATCTCTTGCCATTGATGGTAGTGACCTAATAACTTTTAAAATCCAAATGAGAGTTGGGGAAATAAACTGTCTAGTTCTGTTTGTTTTAATTCTCAATAATGAAGCATTAAAACTCGTTTGTAACTTTGGATAAATAATTATTGCTGTATCAAATATACATATTTAGGAGCTAAATCTCAAATATAATTAAATATGCCTCTAAACATTTAAATAAGAATATTCTTTTTTATCAGATGTTTGATATTATTTTTCTATTAATTGTAAAGCTACATTTTTAAAAGTGATTTATAATCTTCACATGCCTTTGTACAAATTATATATATAAACTAAATTACATTTTATTCCTGCTTGAGTTATATTAAGATCTCATGTAATAGTAATATTTTTAATAGTGAACAATTTGTGGCAAAAACTTGAAGCTGTAATACAATTATAGTTCATGGCTAAATAACGACATTCATGGTCAATAACAGGTTTAACTCATCATTAATTATTAATAATCACATTTTAAAGTCGATTCCAAAATTTTTATTAATAATGCTATAATCGAAGAAAAATCATCTCATAACTTATGAGGTAGTTGTAGGATTTTAATAATTACAGCTTAATAAATTTATAGTAATTTTACAGCTTTATATAACGTTTTAATGTGTACAATAATTGCTTACCAATGACGAAAAAAAAAGCTTGAGTAACTTCAAGTTAAATGTGAGATGAATGTTGTGAATGACTGCTTTGAGTCAAGCAATACAAATGCCTAAGATAACAAGAGAAAGGAAGCCTTCGGTGATCCCAAAATGGATTTATAGTAAACAAAAGTTTATAAGTTTATTTTAAATTTAGAGTACAACATGAATGTCTTACATTCATATCACATGCAAAACTATCATTGTAAGAAATAATCAAACAATTTAAATAAATATATACAGTTAAACAAAAGCAAAATAGGTGACTAATGCTTTGAATGCATGTTTATTGTTAAGTACTAAATACTGTAAATCGACCCTAGCTAAAGACTAGAATATAGTATTTGATTTTATACAAAGAAAAAATAAAAATTACAAAGTAGGGCAAGTAACATCATTTTCCTTTTTAACAAATCATATTATTACCTATTGTAATTACTAACATAGTAAAAAACATTATCGAATAACGAAGAAATAATACTGAAGAATACTTCTAAATCGGATAATTGTCTGATGCAACTTTATTCTTGCCTTTGAACTATTTCATCGAATTTCAATCCATTTTCAGCCGAGTTTTCATGCGTCATTTACACATTTGATATTTTGTCTCAAAATATCTAATAATTTTCGATGGTGCATACTTACCTTTCTTGAATGTAACAAAACAATTTTTATTGTTCATCTAAAAGGAATTATGCATCTACAACCTTGATATAAATCCATGAAAATGTTTATATCTTTCTAGCACGTGCAGTCTTTCCCTTTAGATTCATTAAACCAATAACTGAAATATTTTTTTCTGTTTTGAACTCACATAATTATAAAGTTTCGATAGAATAAATTCAATTAATATTAATCTTATAATTCTATACCGACTATTTTTATATCCATGGCGATAATTTATTCTTCTGTTTAAAATTTATTTCCTGCATTTAAGTGTTTTAATATATTTAAAAATGTCCGGGGGGAATTTCAAATAAATAAGAAAATCAAGTACTTAATTCTGATGTCTCTGATGATGCAAAATTAGGGCTGTCATTTAACAAGATTAGGGCTGTAATTGTCAAACAAAATCCAGTTCGTTATTATTTTACCCAACTTTTCTCTTCATATACAACGAAAGATTAAGTTAATGCTTCGAAGCAAAGATGCATACCCGTGGATTTGAGCAGGGCATTTAAAATAGCGCTTTTTGAGTTCTCTTTAGTTAAAATAGCGCTTTCTATTTTTGCTCTTCATTCACACACATCAAGGACTTTTGTGGCATTTTTTTGCAATATTCAGTTGAATTCAAAAGCATACTTTTAAAAGAAATAGCTATTATTGCTAATGTAATGGAATTAAAGGATGAATCCTCAGCAGATATGAAACAACGACAATCTCAAGTTCAGATTGCTAAAAACTCTAATGTGGCACCCAGTGTTGCATGTAGTTAACTGTTATTGACAGTTAAATGAGATAGTATATACAGAGAGGGAGCCTAGATAACCTCGTCGAAAAGCCACGATGACCCATGAACAATGATATTTGTCTAGTACAATGAGTCGTAACAAAAATTTAAAAGCTTCTCAGCTGTTTTGTGAAATTCATATGGGCACAAGAACACAAATTTTATGAGTTACTGTTTCCAGAAGACTGCATGAAATCATTTTTTTTCCAAAACCACTTAACTGCGTTTCTCTCCTATACGAGTACAGAAATGACCATTTAGCATGGGGGCAGAGAATATCAACATTGTAGCAAGGATCAGGGGGAGATTGTTCTGTTAGCTAAGAATTTAAATTCTCCCATGCCACTAATTCTCAACGCACCTTTATCTGGAGGGAGTCAGGGATCCGCTGCAAGTTCTGTAATACCTGAGAGAAAGAGACCGGTATTGAAGCCAAAGTTTGATTATCTGAGACAGAATTAAGCTGGACAGGTGCACAAATCTCGTTTTTAACAATGGACTAATGAGATATATGGATTAAATCTTTGAGTACTCTTTTTGCTTTTTCTAGAGTATACTTAGACTTGACTTCATTTTTATAGATGACAACGCTCGCTCGCGTAGGGTTCATTTAGTCAAAGAATTTCTATAAAAGAAAGATGTTCTCCAAATGGATTATACAGATCTCCAGATCATAACCCAGTTGTACATACTTAGGATGTTCTTGGGCGGGCAACTGCAACTTCTTTTCCCACTCTCAGGTCTACCCAAGGTCTGAAAACACCATAATTGAAGGAGTGGAACCAATTGCCGAGGACTCAAATTATATCCAGCATGCATGCACATCATCATCATGCATGTGTCATATCATTTCCAGCATGCATGCATATTGTAAAAGCTGTATTAAAAGGGAACCATACTACACCTTGTAACCTCTCTCTTAGATTTTTCTACGCTGACGAGCCGTACAAACAATCATGCGTGAGTACCATATAGAAATTGTAAGGTAATCTTTTGTGATATATATAAACCAATAAAATATATGATTTACTTAAGGTGTGTCCAGTACTACTGCATACAATCGATCAGAAGTAAAAATTATCATAAATTTAAACACCAGTATATATATACACTGCTTGCCACACAAAATGCAACACCCTGAAAGGAAGCATGCAAACCATGTGGAATTTACATCATGCGTTGGCGGTGATGAAATATACAAATTATTACATCACGGACGACCGTAGCGTTACCCGCAAGAGCTATATAAGGGTAGAACAGATTGGAGATTTGAAATACGGCAATTGTTTTTTCGTGTTCTTTATTTTTGCGTAAGCTGTTTACCTGTTCCTCGTGAAAGACATCGAAGGTCTTTTGAGCAAGTCTGAATTCGACCGAGGAAGAATAATAGCCTATAGGGATTGTGGATTATCCTTCAGAGAAATAGGTCAACGTGTTGGACGAAACCAAGCAACTGTGATGCAGATCTATCATTGCTGGATGCAGGAAAGAACGACGGACCGTCGGAGACGATCGCTCTCACCTCGTTGCACCACTGCCCGTGAAGACAGGTGGATTGTGCACATGGAAATGATGGATCGCGCAGCCACATCACGAACCATAGCACATTAGACGCCATTTGCAACAGAGTGGAGTGTTCGCAAGGCGTCCATTGCTTCCTTTACCCTTGACTGGAAACCATAGACGTTTGTGCTGCCAGTGGTGTGATGAGCGGCGGACATGGACAACGGAATGGAACGACATTGTGTTTTCTGTCTGCAATATCATGATGGTCGGATTCGAGTTTGCAGACACCGTGTTGAGAGGCTGCTGAACTGTTGCATTATGCATCCCCAAACTGGTCCTGCACCCGGTATCATGGTTTGGGGTGATATTGGATTTCAATACCGCACCCCTCTGGTACACATTGCCGGTACACTGAAGAGCCAGCGCTACATCTCTGAGGTGTTGGAACCCGTAGTGCTCGCATACATTCAGCGCTTTCCATCGACCATATTCCAACAGGATAATATGCGATCACACGTGACACGCAATATTCAAGACTGCTTCTTTACCCATCAGATTGAATTGCTTCCTTGGCCTGCTTGTTCTCCCGCTCTATCGCCAATCGAAAACGTGTCCGGAATTCACCACCCACTGATACATCGGATCAACTTTGGCAATATGTGGAAGCCGCATGGACTGCTGTACCCCCAAGGATACATGCAAAGCTTTTTTGATTCTTCGAGGCGTGTGGCACCGGTTATAGCCAACAATGACTGCAACAATAACTACTGATTTTGTCATCATCCACATTTTAAAAGAGGCTGTAATTTTAATCTCGTTTAATCTGTGTACCATATGTTATCTGCCAATTAAATTTCGATGTGATATATTATCTGGTCCTTCTTGGTGTTGCATTTTGTGTGGCCAGCAGTATATATATATATATGTGTGTGTGTGTGTATATATATATGTATATATATACACACACACACATATATATATATATACTGCTGGCCACACAAAATGTATATATATATGTATATGTATATATATATGTATATATATATGTATATGTATATATATATGTATATATATATGTATATGTATATATATATATGTATATATATATGTATATGTATATATAATTATATATATATATGTAATAATTCCCTCTAGTATCCTTTTTGTCAACTATTTTTACTAATATTTAAACGAACTTTTAATTCTTTGGTTTAAAAATAACACTGTAATCTTAATCGTAATCGGTTAGTCCGAAATCCCTATCTCACCCATTCTATCCAATCAGAACCACTATTACATTAGTCACTGCCTGTGTAAAAGCGAAAATCTTGTGTAATCGCTCTTTTTGTCTTTATGTTGTGTCCGTCAAGATGTCGCTGCTGCTTGCCTCTTGTCCGCTTGGCTTTATAATCGTCCAAATAAAAATATGAACGTCCACTGAAGATGTTGTTTTCTTGAAACCACTCGTCAAATACCACACTCGGCCAATACTCTACATATATATATATATATATATATATATATATATATATATATATATATATATATATATATATATATATATATATATATATATATACAATTGGATGTATCCTAGCTCTTTTGATAAGTAATAACATGTGGTAACGCTGCTAAATGTTGTGTGACGTCGCAACTCCTATTTTTATTTTATAAAAGATTAATTTTTTGTTTGGATGTCATGACGACTTCCTTTAAACAGCTGATGATAGTATTTTTGTTTTGTTTTGTCTTTTATTTTTGAGATGATTTTCAAGATCTTGGGATCCGTGAGATAAGTTATATGCTCATCCATTTGGTATCTTTAGGTATGAAGAGTTATCAAGATTTTTTTCTCTCATGATCTGAATGAATGTTTTCCGTAGTCATTCAAAATAATTTTAATATTAGGAATAAGAACAGAGGAAGATCATGTTAAAATGTTCCACGTGAAATATCGAATAATGAGCGGAAGAATGGCATACCCCAAAACAGACTCTAAACTCACATTTAAGGTCCTCTAAACACTAAATTAGTGGCGAGTAGACTTTCCAGGGCTACTAATGTTTTTAAGGTGTTGCAGCCCACATAGTGGTGCAGGTGTGGCCATTCTGTATTAAAATTATATGTTTTATTTCTATGCACTTGTTTTCAACATTGTACACCTCTTTTAAAATAAGACAGGTAACTATTTTTACCACAAAAACATAAGCAACAGAAAAATGTCAGTTTGAATGCTTAAAAAACTATGAGCGACTGCTATACCGTAGAGCGTGGACGTATTCAATGCAAAGAGCAAAGAAAACATACGTGAACCGATAAATCTGAAACCAACGTATGTACTTACATTTATTCACTGCCAATTCCCGCACAATCGTGGGACATGACATGATCTCAAGAACCTAATCCAGTTAAAGCGTGGGGTGTGGGATGTAGCCAAACCTATACTGTCGAGGGAAGAGACACTCATTAACATTTATTCTCCCCTTCAGTGGGGGTATCGGGAAAAATCCATTTCTGTGGCTAGCATCACAGTGATCTCTTTTTCCCCCAACAGCGGTAGTGAACGTGTTAAGCGTCATCATTCGCTTCCAATGAAAGTCCATGTGTGTGTCTACACATTCATCGAATCATTTGCTTAAGGTATCCGACTTCGTGCGGAACCGTGATTTTGCAAAAGCTTATAAGTGGATGATATTTATGATATTTAGTGGCACTTAGATAAGAAAACGTATATAAATTTGTTTTAAAAATATTATTACAATAACAAATGAATTAAGTACAATATTTTGACAAAAAATGAGCATAGAATGACACATTTTCAAAATATTCTCCTTTTATGAAAAATGCTTCTATTATAATAATATTTTGCCTATATATAGCTCAGACCTCTGTACAGAGGCTCAACTAGAATTGTTAAAATATATAACTTAGAAGTGGATTTATTCATATTTTACTACAACAGAGGGGAAAAATTTTAAGAAACAAACGCCGATAATTATTTCAATGGGTTGTAACTCTAAAAATAATGTGAATTTTTCAAAAATCTTAGTTCAGACTCTCTGGAGAAGTCTTTACTTTATATAAGCAAAATATTGTTATAGAAGCCTTTTTTACAAAAGGAGAACATTTAGAAAAAAGGTTATTCTAAGGGTTTTTTTTGCCAAAATATTGTATTTAAATAAATGTTTTTGTTATAATGTCCTTAAAACAATTTTATACACGTATTCTAATCTAAGTGGCACTAAATATCATGAAAATTATCCATTTATACGCTTTTTTAAATCATTTTTCCGAACGTAGTCGGATACCTTAAGTAAACATAATCTCATCTCGCGATTGTGAAACGCCGATTCTTTAGTCTGGGTTGACGTCGGTGTTGTATAATGCAATTCCCCGGTCGATCGCGATCGACTCTTAATTCTCCTCTCTGCACTAAATCTATTACTGAGTTATTTTGATTAACATGGATCTCGGATTAAAGGTACGACAAATAAATTTTTCCCAGCAAATGATTAAAGAGACACAAAATGCCTGTAAAAAATAATCATTCATGAAGGAATAGTTGATAAAAGGATAAACTTTATTTTCTTATAGATAATATCACTTAAAAAATTTCCTGTAAAGTAGTGAAATGTCCAAATAAGGATGTTATTTTGTTTTTCTTTCGTTACAAACTGAAAATTACAGTTTGTAAATTGGTAAAAATACTTAAAATGAGCTATTAGCGCAAAGCTTTATATTAGAGCTCTAAAACAGTACTACTTTTGAAAAATGTGTATTTGTTTATTAATAGCATAGCTCACTTTTCAAAGAACGCATTAACAAGTTTTTGCTTGCATTGTTTTTTTTAGTGATTGTTATACTTGCACCATATTTAGACTAATGGTACGATATCTCGTAATTCTTAGCCCCATTAAGATATTTATGGTAACAGTTTAGCTAGGATTTCTCTCTCGCTCAAAATTTTAAAGGAGGAAGTGTCACTCTCCACTATAATAAATTTATCCGTACTATCATAACAAATTATTTTTGTTAGATAATAGATAAACATATGATTAATTTCTCTGGGGATTAAATAACAAGTGATAGTTTTTTGAAAAATAGGTCTTGTGCATGTTTTTTATTACCCTGATAGCAATGTTTTTCTACACAGCGGATTTCTTTGCTGCCTCAAATTATTCATTATAAAAAGTTCATTTATTACTTCGATCAACATTAATTAATTTTATGAAAAAAAGCTGGTTTCATTTTCCTGCAATAAATTAGTATATTACAAAGCATAAATACTTTGTTTAAATGAAACCAAAAATGTAGTTTTATTTTGTCTAATGTTTTCCATTTAATTCGTTATTACTCACTTATTGCGAAATTTGTTGTTAGGAAAACCGAATTTTTTTAGAGTTGGTCATGTTTGTAAAAAAGTTTTGCATTTATTAATAAACAGCTGATCCGAAAAATTGCAATTATTTTAATACAGTATTTTTTTAATTTAAATATTTTTCTTACATTAATATTTTATAAGTTAATACACTTCAAAGGATCTCTTTTATTTTACATTCATAATTTTCCTCCCAACTTTTCAGTTTTCAGATTAAAATATTCAAATCATTATTAACGCAATGTATGTGCAACATGTTTAAAAACAAAATACGGATTTTGTACGAAAAAAAATGTCTGCAAAATTAGTTGGTTAATAAAAAGATTTTGCTGGTTGTGTAAGTGAGAAATTGTGAGTCGGAATATATTTTAGATGTGTTATCAGTCGTATGAAGAAAATGTTAGTTAGGATAAAAAATGGATTATTTTGAATTGTGTGTTTAGAAGAGATAGAACTGTTCATACATTGACGTACATTGAGAATCGAGGATATCACATTTGAGGTGTCATCAACTTAGCAAAAATAGATTTCAGAAAAAAACGTGCTTAATCTTTATAAAAGATTGGTAAATATGATAATATTTTAAATATTTGTAACTTTTTAAAATTATCGCACAGTCAAAATAAGAACAGATTTAGGAAACTAATTATTTTTTTTTATCTTAAAAAGGTGAAATAAAAAGGAAATGGAATTTTAGATTAAAAATGAGATTTCTCGTAGCGATATATTAATTAATACGATAATTGTATTTAATTAATACCATACATAGCATATGCGAAAATGCATTAAGAAAAACCTATGAAATAAACAAATAATATGTATATAAAAAAATTAAGTCAATTCCTACTCAAAAATTTTATTTTAGTTGCTTTGTATTAAATAATTACAATTAATGTAACTATGTATATATATATACATATATATATATACACACATATATATATATACATATATATATATATACATATATATATATATATATATATATATATATATATATATATATATGACAGAATCCCAATATTAAGTGGCAAAATAGAAAGCGATTTTGCTTGTAATTTTTTCCATTTTCCTTTCTTCATGTGGTGTTGGACTATTATTTTTTTCGTTACTATTTATTCATGGATTAAATGTAATTATTCGTATAAAATAGTATAGTAAAAAAATCACATTCTCAGAAATTGGGACACCCCAGGTGGGATTCGAACACTCGACCTTTAGATTATAAGTCCAACGCGCTAGCCATTGCACTATAGGGACACAACCAGCGGTTTTCTTTTTTATATATGGTGTTGGATAATTATTTTTGTTACGATTTATTCATTAATTAAATAGAATTAATCAATTAATATTTGAAATAACTGTATTAACATCAATTGTCATCCACTACAAGTTTTAAAAAAATGTATTTGACCTTGAATGGATGAACAGAAAGTGTTTTATTAACGATTGAAAATTTGAACAAGATATATATATATATATATATATATATATATATATATATATGTGTGTATGTATGTAGGTAGAGAGTGAACTAAAAGTAGGAATTTAAAAATGGCTAAATGTTTCTTATGGGCACTGAAATGTGTGTGTGCATCGGTATTTTTTACTCAGCATACTTACTCATACTTTATAGTTTTGGAAAGGTTTAATATTACAGGTATGGTTTTAATTATTATATGTGTTGTTAAAATAACATTTAACTGCGTGATTATAGCTTTTTACAACATATAATTTTTAAAAATGCAAAATATATTATTTATTTTATTAACACATTTACAAAAGTTAATTACAATAATCCCGTTTTTATTAAAACTTTTTTTTAAAGCGGCTATTAAAGAATTTGCTCACCATCATTAATAGAGATTCTTCCCAAATAATAAATTTAAAACAACGAAAAGTTGTGATATTTAACTCGAAAATGCTTTAATGACATATCGCATCAAATTTGCAGAAAGAACTACACGAAAAACTGAGTTACATTTCTAAAAATGAACTAAAGAATTCTGAATTCTTAAGTTGTCTGATTCATCAATCTAAAGCTCTGGTGGTCTGTTTTTTTTAAAAGAAAAATTCTACAAATTATTGTAATATTTTAACCAAACTGAAAAGTAAGCAATGTATCATCTTCGGATAATTCAATCAATAATTAGAAAAGAGAAAAATGAGATAACTCATTTATTCAATAAAATCAGTTAACCATTAAAAATTCAGATGCATGTAAACATTGACAAAAACTAGGATAACTAAGAAAAAGTCCAGAGCACATTAAAAATTAAGAGAAAAAACTTTTTTTGAAATTCAAAATAAAGTTTAAATTTTTAAAAAAAATCCTGATTCTCTCTTGCAAAACAAATAAAAATGATGGCAATTTTGTCTCATAAACAGTTTTGAAAATTTTTATATATTTTTAAAAATAGAAATTTTATGAAATTAATTCTTAGTTTAATTCTATGAAATAAACATTAAAACTACTTCGTGATTATTTGTATAAAAATACGTAAATTGCTTATTTAATATCTCTATATTAACTGCAAATGAGTTAATATCTTGAATACTTTATGTTTAGAATTTTTACAATATCTTAATTTTAAAAACATATTTTCAATGTATTATACTTTTTTATGACTTTTATTACATTTTCACATTAACCATTTTTTTTGTATAAAGCAAAAAATCAAAGAAATTAAAAGTTTATGAATAAAAAGTATTTTGCATGTTAATATTTCTGAGCACCTTTATGTTTAGCATAAAAAATTTAACGAATGTGTAGCAAAAAAATTTCATAATAAGAGAATACTCGACAAGAAAGTCACCTAGTTATGTAGCAACTAATTAGTAGGCTCAAACAATGTCACGGGCAATTTGGTTAAATATCTGTGGAGTGTTAACTTTTTGACAAAAGAAAAGAATGCCATCCAGCACTTTTTCATTCTTTTCTTGTATGGTAAGTGCCAAAAATGAAATGAGTGTGCCAATTCATCCTCCACTCAAACAGTTGCCAAATTACGGACAACTGTAAGACAAGACCTTTACTTAGAGAATCAGCCAAAGGCTTCTTATAATGAGATGAGAAATATCAAAGCATATATATATATATATATATATATATATATATATATATATGATAATTATTACATTTCTATAATATTTCTACCTTTCTCTATGACCCAGTGTATAGGCAAATTACAGGTGAAGGTTGACTAGTCACACAGGAAACTTTGTTTAAACCTGCAATCTTCATTCCAAATGCCAAGAGTTTGCTATTGTACTACTTGGCCAATATTTCTTACTGTCTTGAGTGGATATACCTAGGTTTACAACCATTTGGATACATTATTATGTATTATATACATATATATATATATATATATATAATATATTTCCCCTTTGTCTCCTAATATCACAAAGTAGTTGTTTCCTTAGCCAAAAATCAACAAAGGAAGAAATATATTGATAATTTTTCTAAATCAAAATTATTTCAATTTAAAGGCATTGAATTTAGTGTGTAGGGTGTCTAATAAGGTGGCTAATAGGGGTGTAGGGTGTCTAATAGGGTGGCTAACGTGCTATCGTTTGATTCAAACATATTTCTAAGGTGTTTTCTCTTGGTGATTACTATTAATATGTTATTTTTAAAAGAAAGCACAAAATGTTTTGATAGTAATTACAAATCTTGGTGCACAGATACAAAAATTGTTCCAATTTTGAATCTTTTTACATAAATATTTTTTCAAAGCTAAAAATACAATACTCTTGGTTCTATTCGAGTTTTTAAAGTTATTATTGAAAAGATCTATAATTATCTATAATACGTTACAACAACTTAAAGAAATTATATGTACTTTTGAAAATTTCTTAACGGCATTTTTTTAAAAAAAATTATGTAGTTGTGTGTGTGTTTATTGGCCTTCCAAATTAATTCAAAGAGGATCCCTTTGCAAACAAGAAAATAAACTTAAGGTAAATTATAATTGTAATTCATTAATAAATGTTATTTTAAGGTAATATTTTGCTTATATAAGTTTAGGGTGTGCACATTAAAAAAGTTTACATTCTTTGAATTTTTTTAAAAAAATGACAAAAAAAATTCTACTTTATAATCTGTGTTCTATACATCCAATTTCAATGTATGATTCGAAGCAAAATGAGTTCCAATGTTTACTATATTTATTTCTGAACGAAAAACTCAGCCAAAATTTCAACAGCAATGAATTATCTTTAGAACAACGTCCTCATAAGCAGCCAACATCGTTGCTTGGCGCAACTATTTATTTCTTTTAAAAGACAGGTCTCTGTACAAGGGCGATAAACGACTTGGGATATTTCTGAATTAAAAAAACAACTCATGAGAAGTTAAAAGAGAAGGTTTCGTAATTTATTTTCCATCGGTTTGTTTGGATGTGATGAAAAATAATCTGTCTTACTACATTTGCTGCAAAACTGAGATGCAAATAAAAAACATTTAAATATTCCCTATGTATATTAACATCAAAGTATAATTAAAAGTATAATTTTTTATGCTTGAAATCAGTTTAGCGATTCTACTCAAAATAAATCTTCAATTGATTGTTTATTAATGTCGCACTGAGATTCAACTTGTAGTTTATTGGTGACAGATCTTGTTGTTTTGAATTATGGTCAAGTGACGAAGAGGACACCTGAGTTGGCACAATACTGTTTAAACATGAAACAATTGAAAGAAAGGTGGTGGAATTGAATTAACATCACAGTAGAAAATACTCGAAAACTATTGATGTCATGGTTTACAATTTATTACCTGGTCAAGTTATAAGGATGACGTACTGATACCCCCTTTACAGTGTGGTTCCATAGTAACATCAAGACTCGACAGAAAAAAAACTCAAGCTACAAATTTGTGACCATGACTACTAGACTACTCCAGCCATCAAGAAATAACTATCTAAAAACCAAAAAATATTCTTTGTAAAATTATCTGCAAGTTATTTCGTTGATGCTAATAATATGTTGAGAAACCTAACGCCTTAAAAAACACAACGTGATAATGAAAATGTAGCAACAAGAAGCGGTGGCTAGTCAATTTGCAAATTCCAGGGTAAATGTACCTCATTGAATAATCTAAATGATGTGAAATGATGCGAGCACTCCGGCACACATTGAGTGGAATATAAGGAAAGGAACCTACAAAATGGAAATATCCATTCTGCTATTCTGCAAAGAAAATTATTGTGAAATGTTTTTTTCTCTATCAGAGGACGTGCGTAATCCAGGTCGCCGTCAACGGAATCAATTCCAGAAGGCAAATGATTTACGACGGGCATGATGACTGAATTGAAACTGGCAGATTGGTCCATACGTCAAATCTCCGCTGGAGCTCCACGGGGCACTAATTGTGGCAAAGATGGTTGAAACAAGGAAAATTTCTTTTAAGAAGAACGTCATATATATTGATTACATAATGCAGTCAATCCTGTTTGCAATGGTGCTAGGCTAGATCTACGTTGATGACGGAATGGCAAATGGTAGTTGTCTTAGACGAGTAACGTTTCTGTATCTGCAATCTAGTTGCCTCGTACGAGTGTGTCACTGATATGTTGAAAGGTCTAATCCAGTGCTTCTCAAACTTTCAATACTGGCGCCCCCTTTTCAATCACAATTTTTATCGCGCCCCTTATACATTAATAATGTACTGAATGTAATAATAATGCACTTTGACGCTAAAGCTACTATACGCGATCTTAATTATAAACCATACAAATTAATAACATAAGTATTACAGTTTGTATACTCCTTTTGCAAAATAAATAAATTAAGTAAGTAAGACAGTGCTTCTCAAACTTTCACTACTGGAGACTCAATTTTCAATCATAATTTTCATCGCCCACCCTCAATAATAATGTATTGAATGCAATAATAATGCACTTTGAGTATTAAATTTTGTATACGTTACTTTTATATAATATATATTTTAAGCAAATTACTTTTAAGTAATAATTATAATGTTATGTTATTTTTCCTTTCTCATTTTTTAAATTGGGACAGATTGCAAAATGACATTTAATTAAAAATTTATTTCGTCCTTCATGCATTTCTAAAAGTAATATAAAAAAATAAATTTTAAGTCAATTCCTACTTAGGCTAACAAAGAAAAACTTATTTTAGTTACTTTCTATTAAATAGTTTCAATTAATACAAATATGTAATACATATGACAGAATCACAATGTTAAGTGATAAAAGAGAAAGCGATTTTCCTTGCAATTTTTCCTTTTCTTTTCTATATATGGGGTATTGGAATATTCTTTTTTCGTTACTATTTATTCATTAATTAAATTTAATTAGTGTAAGAAAATAGTAAAGTAAAGAAGAAATTACACACATTCTTAGAAATTAGGCCATCTCGGATGGAATTCGAACTACCGTCCTTCAGATTAGAAGCCCAGCGCGCTATCCATTGCGTTACAGGGGACAGCACGAAAAGTTTTCCTTTCTATAAATGCTTTTGGACTATAATTTTTGTTTGTTACTATTTATTCATTTTTTTAATTTAATTAATGAATTAAAATTTGAAAAAACTGTATTAACATGAAGTGTCACCCACTAAAAGTTTTAAAAAATGTATTTGAACTTGAATGAATGAATAGAAAGTATTTTATCAACGATTGAAAATTTGAACAAGATATATATGAGAGAGTGAACTTATAGTAGAAATTGAAAAATAGTCTACTTTATGTTGCGCTCTCTCATATCCATCACATCTGGCATTCTCGCGAGCGTCTGCGTGAGTCTGGCCAAAATATCGGACGTCTGCGCAAAACATGTAATAATGCTGTACCTCGTACAATTCCAATCAGTCTTGGTCCATTCGATGCTTCTATAGCTACCAAATCTATCTTGAATGTACATTTTATAATTTGCGCGTTAGTTGTAATTCACACTATTAAGTATTACTGCAGAAAATTGGAACAAAAAAATCATGGATAAATTTTTAAGTCGTAAGCTAACATTCGACGATAATAAAGCATCAACAAGTGCACAGACGAGCATAGTTCCGAAAATTAAATCAAGGAAATATTCTCAAGAATACTTGAATTTTGGATTTACCATTACTGAAGTAAATGGAGAAGAAAAGCCCCTGTGTGTTATTTGCTCAAAAATATTGGCAGCAGACAGTATGAAACCTAATAAACTTAAAAGACATTTCGAAACGCTTCATGGTGAGTACATTAACAAACCTCGAGAGTTCTTTGAATCAAAATTAAAATCATATGGAAAACAAAAAACATTTTTTAAAAAACTTTGTCAGTGAATGAAAAGCTTTACTTACTTCTTACAAAGTATCATATAAAATAGCCAGATGTAAAAAGCCTCACACTATTGCCGAAGAGCTTATTTTGCCTGCAGCAATTGAGATTGTAGAAACTATGTTTGGAGACAATTTTGCCAAAGAGTTGCAGTCCATACCCCTATCAAATGATACTGTTTCCCGTCGAATTGATGATATCTCTGAAGATGTAGAGCAACAGCTTTTCGGTAAGTTGCGTGATAAATTGTTTTCAATTCAGCTTGACGAGGCAACAGATAGCAATAAAGATGCTCGTTTCATTGCGTATGTTCGATTTTGGGATGGTATGTCAGAGGTAGAAGAACTACTTTTTTTGTAAACCAATAAAACTTAAAGCAACAGCAAAAGCATTATTTGATATTTTAAATAATTTTATAAACGAGGCAAATATAGAGTGGAAAAATTGTGTCGGAATATGCACCGATGGTGCTCGTACAATGTCAGGAAGATTTAAAAAGTATACAAGCACTTGTGAAACAAAAATCTCCACTGTGCATCTGGACACATTGTATGATCCACAGAGAATCTCTGGCTTCCAAAGAAATTAGTCCTGGCCTGAATATTGTGCTAATGACAGTTGTGACTGTAGTAAATTACATAAAAATGAGACCCCTAAAATCAAGAATCTTTTCTGGACTTTGCAAAGACATGGGCGCAGTGCATTCATCGTTGCTATTTTATTGTGAAGCAAGATGGTTATCACGCGGGAAATTTTTACAACGTGTTTATGAATTAAGAAATGAAATTACCATTTTTCTAGAAGAGGAAAACCTACCGGAAGCTGAGAAATTTCGAAATGGTTTATTTCTGATGAAGTTGAGCTACTTAGTCGATATATTTGAGAAATTAAATATATCGAATCTTCAACTTCAAGGATCAAATGTACATATGTTTGACATGAGTGATAAAATTAATGCTTTTGTAGAAAATTAGAATTATGGAGCCGAAATTTAAAGCAAAAAAAACCTAGAAATGTTTGAAAATGCGGATAAATGTGTAAAAACTTACAAAACTGAAGAACAACATGTGGAAGTTATTTATAAAACTATTGAATATCATTTAGCTATGTTAGCAAAAAATTTAAAAAATATTTTTTGCTGAGGACAACTTGATAGCAAGTTACGAATGGGTGAGAGATCCATTTCAAAATACCCCAGAAGGGCTCTCCACTACCGAAGAAGAAAGTTTCATAGATTTCACATCTAGTGGCGAAATTAAAAGACAATTTTGTAATAAAACTCTCTTTCAATTTTGGGCAGAAGTAGATGATGAATTTTCTGAACTGAAAACAAAATCATTTCGTATACTTTTACCGTTTTCAACATCGTACCTTTGTGAAACCGGATTTTCTGCGGTGGCTGCTTTGAAGACAAAATATAGATCTCAGCTAAATATAGAAAAATAACTCAGAGTGTCAATTTCTAATATTAAGCCTTCATTTGAAAACCTTTGCTCTGCAAGACAAGCCCATGGAAGTCACTAATAATAATTAAACTTGCTCTTAAATTAGTATTAATAAATTAGTTATAAAATACATTGTGCAGTACTGATACATTTATAAGTACACTGGCTGAAGGACCCGTTCTGCGATTATTTTTTTAAAAAATAATACATTAATCTTGATATAATAGCTTAATTGTAGGAGTAAAACCAAGTGCACAACAATGCATACAAAAATATAAAATGATTTTTTAAATGAATGCTCCTATTATAAATAGTTTAAAACGAACTGTAATTTTAAGCCTCACAGAATTAGCATTTAGAATTAATATTAAATAAGGAAAACGAATGAAAAATTCCAATGAAGAATAATTGTGTTATTTTTAATATTTAAAGCGAGAAACCTTCAAAATGTTTTAACCCGGAAGCAGGCGCCCACTCCACACTAACGTTAATGGTCGCGCGATCACTTCACCAAGTCACCCCAATCCTTTTTTTTTTTTATAATTATTTTTTCTGTGCTCGATAAAAATCACAATTGCAGTGAATGACTTAACTAAGAGAAAATATACTTACCTACTTTAAAGGACTTTTTAATTTTTCTTTGATGATTTGAGAAAAAATCCAATAAAACTAAAGAAACCGTTCCAAATGCGCGTGACCTTAATAAAGAACATAAATCACAGACACTTTTCACTAACAATACAAGAACGTTATTTGCAATCAAAACTGTCATATTTTGCTCACGTTATTGTAATTTTTCAATTCATTGATGATCTACAAATAGCATGTGTAACCTTTTCTTGCTTGTGTCTTTTTGACAAGGCGAAGTGTTACATTTATATGGCTTCTTAGTTTTCTTAATATCTTAATTTTCTTGATAGAGTTCTTTAGGCAGCATTTGAAAATTACAATTCAACTCAAACGTTTCATGTCTATCACTTTTGTCATATTTACTTTCGCTATCACGATTAATATGCATTATTTCATCAGGTTCTTCAATTGCTTGATTAGTTTCATCTTCCTTCAATAGAGAGATCACAGATGCCCATTTTTTTATATTCTGCTCATTTACATTTATAAACCATAATAAGTTGTACAACACAGCAATTAAAACCACAAAGTTAATCGTAGGGGAAAGTATAGCATATTCATAGAAAATATTTCTGAACAATAGTGGTCGTGAAGGGAACTCGATCAAAACAAGTACCTTGATTGTAAAAAACCGTTTGCCACTCTCAAAAAAGAGGCATAAATGTGACAAATTCATTTTAGTTTCCATTAAGACTGTCATATCGGAGGATACTGTCAAGAAACTGTTAACGAATAAACAGTTTTACCAGAATTTGGAGTGATTCAGCGCCTCATGCGACCGCTCCCATGTAAAAAATGTATTCGATACAAAAACATCGATGTCAGTTACAAAAAAATAATTGTGTAAAACGTTTTTTATAATGCAATTTCAGATTACTCATAAAATACATCTTGGCCAATTAATCCTTCAAAGTGCTCAATATGCTTATCCATATATCATGAAACTCATTTACATGGAGGAAAAAGCAACAGAAAAATATTATTTACAACTTTCCCAAAAGAAAAGTAGACGGAGTTAAGCATACCAGTAAGTTTGAAGGTCAAAGAGATGATAATCAAAAGTACTATTCTAGAGGTTACAAGAAACGTAATAAAAAAAATCTCTCATCGCGGGATTACAGCAAAGCAAACAAAATATCTTTTTTTATTTGGTTTTGGGATCAAAGATAGCTAATGAGCGTTTGAAGTGGAATCTTTTGAAAGTGGAAAACCAGATGATACATATAATTTATATCAGTGTAAATGTGTATTTTTTATTTTGTCAGAAAGCATTTTGTTTTACTTCATTCCAAAAAATAATTTTTAAGCCTTTTATATTTTCAAGATGCTCGCGCCCCCTCGAAGGGTTATCGCGCCCCCAGGGGGGCGCGCCCCACAGTTTGAGAAGCACTGGTCTAATCTAACAGCATCTGTGGAACTGCCCTTTTGTTTGGGTAGTCATCGCGTACGACAATGACTCGCATCCGGTTCGTATTAATGGCACTATACGTCCCTACCATACGTGGATGATGTACTTAATACCCTTCATTAGAATAATGCCCGACAGAGTACTTCACGCATCAGCCAACGAGCTCTGCAAGATATACACGGGTGCTTCCCTAGCTACAAGTCTTGCTTGATCCCTCTTCAATCAAACACGTCAGGGGGCGTGATTAGATAACGCTACATGCGCTGACACCACCAAGTTCAGAAGATAAATTATGGCAAATGGTTGACAAGAAAGGGAGGACCAATTATTAGGAAGCCATCCGTACTTTTATTGACTTTGTATAGTTAGCCATGTTTCTTCATGTGTCGCAGTTCGAAGTAGTCCTACAACCTACTGAACTAACTTTGTTCTCGCTTTATGTTGCTAGTGTCATTTCAAAATAAACGACTCTTATTGCTTGTTGCAGTCTGTCTCTCACTTTTTTGAGTTACTTCACTTTCTTGACACTCCTTCATGATGTTGCTTTTTCAATGTCACATAGTGTAAAACTTAGGGAACATTACTACTAAAGTAAAGCAGTAAGTCCTTTTTTTTACACACGCACGCATACACACACACATATATACTATAGATATAATCTTTACAGGATAATATTTCAAAGCACAATGTGCACTTTTATATCACTGACCAAGGTATTCAAAAAGTAAAGATATCCATAAACAAAATAAATAACAACAAAAAAATAGCCACGATTCTAGACTGATATGTATTCCAGAACACAGAAAAGTAACGCTTAAATAATTAGCGATTGAGAACACAGTACAATTGAGTTTCAGTAAACCTTATGGATTCAATATCCTACCCCTTTGTAGAAGAAAGAGTTTGTGCATTACATGTATATATTTGTGCATTATATGTACACATATGCACCTCAACTCTATTTATACACAGTAGATACGTTCCTCGAAAAACCGTACAAATAAGTGAGGAAAATTAATTTTAATTTTTCATAAATGCATGTATTCACATTTATATAATTAAAAAAGAATAAAAACTTTTAGTAGAAAATAGATTAAATAAATCAATATGTTTCATTACTTATTAATATTCTAAGCGCGTTTGCTTACGGCAAAATAAATCAAATATCTGTCCACACTAGAAAGATCTACTTCCTCCACTCTATGTTTGAATTCAATGAAATTTTCAACAAGTAATATATATATATATAACGTTTTGAGAAGGTAAACTGCTTTCTGAAATAAAAAAAAACACTTTTTTTATTTATTAATTGCTCTTTCAGTTTTGTCGGTTTGTACAATCCTTGGGCAGTTAAATAAATCTTGAGAACTTGTTGAAATTTTAGGGTGCGTTCCACATTTGAATCAATGCTTAGGATATTACTTTTCAGACCTGTACAAAAAGTTTAAGCCCTCAAACTAGAAGTTATATGTATATAATTATACACTCCCCACTTAACTAATTTTGAAATACCGTGTCTTTTATATTGTCTGTAATTCATTCTGTTCATTGGAGACATATTCTCGCATGGTGGTAAAAAATTTCAATAGTGTTATGAATTTTGAGAAATGAATACTTAAAATAACGTAAATAGTTTATATCTTGTTGTGTAATACGTTAATATTACTTTCTGTTGTCTTTATTTTATACTAAAATTGTGTAACATTCGCAAGCAGCGCCGTTCCTTACATTATAATGTCGATTCAATCAAAACTTGGCGAAATCTTGGTGATAGAGCCAAGTTGGTATCTTTTTTTGGCTACCATTTTGGCGAGCTCACGACCATATGGATTCCCCTGGAAATTGCTGGAGAAATCTACTAATATCACGACCTTTGACGTAAGTGGTATTGTTTTGACAGTTGGAGCTGACTAGCAATTAGTTAGGCTGTTGAGTAGGACGAGCGAGTGCTTGCGAATAATCTTGAACATACTAGTATCTTAGACACTGATAGTTGTATCTGAACACCGTAGAAGGTGTGAAGGCCTTCTGAGATTTATTCTGTGAATATTGCTGTTGTACCCTGTATCTCAAAGATTGTTTTTCAACAATAAATTTCCTTCGCGCTCTTGAAGAATTGTCTTGTTCTTTGAGACTGATAACATAAAATCCTTTTGAACCCCGATCTGCGTAACAATATAAAGTATTCATTCATATTCTTAATTTTCAATGTAAATTATAATGAATGTATAACAATGAAAATTTATGTTGTGAATAAAGTATCAGTATGTAAGAAATAGATGATTTAAGGAGGGGAATACAATAGTCCACAACCATTTGTACGTAGATTGGTACAGTTCTTTAACGTGAATGAAATTTTTCTTTTAAAAATCGCATTAATTTTAGAGCATACCAATAAAGTGTTATAGAAATATCTTACGATTGAATTTAAGTGAGTGAGTGCTTTTTATAGACGCAGTCAAAAGCAACGTGAAGACTATTGGCAAAGAACTTCAATGATACAATTAAAATCTCTTAAAAAAATTCATAGCTCTTTTTTCGACAATAAACTAAAAGTTGCTACAGACTAATTAGAATCTTACATTGACGAAATTTTCATTCAAAATATAATTGATAGTTAATTTTAAGAGAGCTTTATATAAAGATGTTTTCTCATTTTGAAATTGTGAATTTATATATTTTAACTACTATTTTATATCTACACTACAGAAAGAAGCTATTCTAAAATCGTTGTTCATGCGCAAAATATTGGGTGTTCTTATATTAGCACTCAGGTGACTGATATTTTTTCTTTAAACTAAAAATAAATTATGATTCTAGTCTTAAATAAAATTCTTGAAAATTAAGAGAATACAAACACATTTAATTTTGAGTTTAAACAGTTTTAAGGCCTTAGGCCACCCTGGAATTTTCGAAAAATCGATTTTTTAAAAATTTTAAATGGTCTTCTAGGATCTCACAAAAATGATGTCCCAAGAGATTAGGGACGGGAAAGTACTCGGTTTTCGAATTTTAGTAAAAGACCGTCTGTTCCGCAGCGAGTTCCTTTCGTGAGTGCTAGAGGGAAGGTATGTTAGGGGACTAGAGTTGGTATACGGAAGATATTATTGAATATATATATATATATATATATATATATATTTCCTGACTAGTCTAGAGGAGTTTAGACTTGTTGAACACCTGTTTAAGTCAGTTAAGCACAGCCAAGCATTTGGGAAGAACGCTAGTCGACGAACACTCGTTTTTTTCTCGATACTTCTGTGAACTTTCATTTCTTTTCCCTGTGTAATTATTGATTTATCTTTACAATGAGTAACAAAGTGGTGTACAGTGTGAAGAAAGGAAGAAAAACGTCATTTTGCAACATCAAGAGACCAATATCTCGAAGAAGACCATTTAATTGCCATGAGTTAGAAGCACCAGATGAGACTTGAATGCCAGTACATTGGCAAACGAACTGAAGCAATCGGAAGATCTGTATAATAACGAATTGAATCCAACGATTGGTTATTGTATTATTAAAGGTTATGCAAAATTATTCATGATTTTCTACAACTCAAAACTTCAAACACTTTTATCTCAAAACTACATTTCTTAAGTGGGTCGGACTCATAACACAGACAATTTTCAACCGATTCACTTGAAATTTTGAATATATCTTGAAAAATACATTGTGTCTATGGAAGTACATATAGGAATTTTTAAATATTGCATAGTTCTGTTAATAACAATTGTCTGACGATTTTTAGGCAAATTTTTCACTTCCCACTTTAGAAGTGCGTCATTTGGTCAAAAATCAATATATCGCAAAAATCCTACGTACTTCTATAGCAGTTATCATATATAATCGAAAAAAATTCATTAGCTCATTATGATTAAAAATTACAGGAGCTGTTAGTATGGCCGTGAATCCTGAAAAAACGGAAACGTCCTCTCGAAAACGCCGCACAGTCGCCATTTTGAAATTAATCGCTTAAAAAAATATCAATGTGAGCAGTCACTAATATGTATGATAACACCCCGGTTTTATAATTTCGATTTGTTTCGTAGTATTTTGGAAAAAAAATCCCCCAAAAGCCTATTTTTCTCGGCCTCTAGAGTGGACGAAGGCCTTAAATCGTTTTTTACTCATCCAAAATTATTGAATATAAAATACATTCTTTTTCCATTCAAACGAATTTCAATATCTTATAAAACAATAAAAATCTAATTATTTACAGTATACTATAATTAAAATTGCTGTATAAATTGGCATTTTAAATTTGCTCTGTATTTTACAATACACACATATACACGAATGCATGCACACACACAGATACTTATTTGAGGGCTGTAAATTAAGTAATGGCAACATAGGCGTAAATCAATTTTTAATGAACTTACTACGATTGCATTACATTTTTTCTATGTAATCACCAGCAAATCTTATAACCTTATGCCAAATGTCGGGAAGCCGTTGTAGACCTTCGGCAAGGTGTTGCTTATAGATGTTAGCGACCAAGTGCCCTACCGTGTAGCGTACAGATGAAACGACATGAAATCAGCAGCCTCGGACTGAAATCAACAATAGTAGCCTGTGTTGATAGTTTGTCCTGCACGCATTGCTGGAATTACACCCTCCCAGTCGTAATCCACAATCTCGCATAAACTGCACCCGACTGGGCTCCAATCGAAATTTCTGTGGACGGGACAAACCTTGGTGACGTTATTCATTTGATAGACGTTTTTGTTCAAGACGGTCAACTTATACGTTGCAAATCCGCAGTCTCATTCTAGCACGAACAAGACGCTTTAACCCATTGTGCAACCCTCCTATACTGTAATGCATTTCCGCCATATGCTTCTGGTAATCCTCGATAACATTCCATTCCCTTTTTCCATTGATAATCAACGACAGCTGCTCATTTTTTGAAAACAGGATTTAGAGCGATGGAAACTAAACTCTTCACTTTAAAGCTACACAATTACTTTTCTAACTAGCTCGACTGTTTTTTGCAATGTACACATCGACAACAACGCCTATTTACCACCCCATATTCTATTTGCTGATGTCCTCTCTTATGTGAGTTTCTTGATTAAGTTGCCACTATTTAATCAACAGCCCTCGTAAGTACAATCATTAATCATATACTAAAATACTATAAATCTAAATCAAAGCTAAACAATATATTGAAGCTAAACAAGATAGTTTTAGCCATATAGTTACAATAAATAACTGCAAAAATATATTAAAAATCTTTATGGCTTAGGAACTAAAATTGTCAAATTAAACATTGTTTTAAGGCCCCAACCTTTCCCAATATTTACCAACATATATATAGAGAGAGGGGATTTCTAACGGACCTTTTCCGGAGGGGGAGTCAGTGGAAATTTTAAGTCTATTGTGGCTCAATAACGTATTTTTCTATTTTAAAATACTAGTTAATATTTAAGGATTGTAATTATTAGACAATAATATTCTTTTTAATATATATATACATATATATATATATATATATATATATATATAAGTGTATAATATAGATTTGCATATGATGCAATATAAGCATCTAAAGTAAAATTTCATAGTATATATATATATATATAGGCCAGGAATTTGTCTTTATACTATGTGCCTCCTTCCTACTTCTAGTTATCTTAGGTATATAACTATATGATTATTTTTATATTTTTGTTTATGTATATGTATATGTGTGTATAAATTTATATATATGTGTATGTATATGTATATGATTATATATTGAAAAAATTCTTTTATATTGGATTATATATTTATATATTTAAATGTATTATATATGATTATATATTTAAATGTATTAATTTTCTTTGAATTTTTTTTTATATTCTGAGTTAAATTGTTATCTTTAAAAATTTTTTGTACAATTATTAACATTATGGTTACATTATATATTGTATATTATTGAGAAAAATGTAAAGAGGTCTTTGAAAAAAGTTGGTGTAGGAAAATGTTGAGGAAACCCTGATTTTTTTAGAGTATAACATACTTCAAACTGTAGAAAATATTTTTAAAAAGAATTCCTAGTAACTATATTAAGAAAGTCAACAAGTATTAAAATGTCACTGCATTTCGTTTCTGTTTCTCGTAGGATATTAAAAAAGTCTTACATAATTGCGTTTGTGCTTATGTCACATAGTAAAACAAACGAAGTCTTCAATGGTCTGATGTATTCTTATAAATATCCTTTTTCTTTTTTAATATATATACAAAGAAAAATAAAGGTTAGTAAAATTTGAGAAACAAAAGGAAATTTGTATTACAAGCTTTCGAGCTTTATACTTGATAATACTTTTTTAGTCGATATTTTAGATGTTTCTCTGACAATGACAGGTATTTTTAGTTTTGAGTAAACTTGCCGTATATTTTCACGCATTACTGACATTTTATTTATTAAAATTGTTTCCAGTTTATTCATTTTAATACAAGAGACTTTTCACTTAGTGTAACATTTGAAAATGTACGAAAGTCAAACTAAATTTTTCTGTTTCGTAATAGAATCCAAGCTAATATACATGATGATTTTTTTCTTTTGATACTTTAAAAGGTTTTCACTTTTCATACAAGTAAACGCTTTTCTTATATGTAAAGGAGCATTTAATAGAAATATATTATTAAAAAAAGTATTGCTTTTTTTGCACAGATAGAATTCCATGTTCTCAAGCAACTACTAAGTTAACCGATTACATTTGTCTGAGAGAGAAACATAGTTAATATACTTCTATGAAATGGTTGAATGGTGTTACAAATTTTCTCAGTTACTGTCTATTAAGTATTAAAAAAGACTGTGCTCCCCAAATATAAAATTTCTACTAAAATTTAGTCAATTTTAAAAGGGGTTACACAATTTAGATGATATCATGTATGAAACAGCATATTTGGTAATTTTGGTTTGTAAAAACCTTTTCACGTATATATTTTCAGCAAATATATATAAATATTTATGAATTAAAAAGAATATTTTGAGTCGAGTGTAGAATCATAATTAGTAATGGTAACTAACTTTTATTTGGTAATTTTTTTTTGTACTTAACATCCATTTAATAATTGTAATTGCATAACTTTTGATTTCATATGACAAGTACGTGAAATAGTGAAAACGTAGTAATTTCTTAACTATCATATGATTTTCAAGAAAACTGTAAAGAAATGATTTTTTATTCAAGAAATTTATGTAAAAATATATAAGTGTAGTTTAAAATATTCTAGTAGAAAATAAACCATCTCCAATTACATTACAAATAATCCTGCATTCTCATCAGACATGTAAAACAGAAAATATAATTTTTCCGGATATAAGAAATGGCTTTTCTGATGCATTATTTTTGAAGCCCGGAAATATCACAAACTCGAGAAATATTGGGCAAAACCTCACTTCATCATTTTGATGGAAGTTAGAAGGAAGGAGTTAATGTCTGGAATAACATTTTTGAGTAACTGAAAGAGACAGAAGCGAGAAATTCGATTCATTTTCTGTCAAGTGGCTTAAAAGGTCACAATTGCTGTGATTGTAAGAGTTTCTCTCTGTGAAGGAAATCTCTCGCTAATTTTGTTATAAACCGAAGAGTTACACGCGATTCTTATTGTATGGGGGCGATTCAACTGGACGCTTGGAAGCTCCTCTAAATTTTTCTTTCGTCATATGAAAATAGAAACGTGTATCATATGAATTTCTTCTTCAATGACGGGCTCTGACCTTCTCCAGAAGTCATCTTCAGGCATCACTACTTTTGGCAACTGTTTTCCAGTTTTGACCTATAGAATATTTAGATCTTTTTCAACACAATCAATTCATCTTAGCATTGGTCTATCCCGAGTTCTATTTCCCATGGGCTTTTCCAGAAAGATTTCTTGCCGTAACGATTTCTTGCGACATTAATTCCTTCTAGCCAGATTGTGACGACTTACGCGTCTTTTCTTAAATATAGTCTTAAAATGGAGAAAAAAATTTAAATGTTAGGAGATTATCTAATATAAAACAGGATGGAATGAATTATGGGAAGGGGTTTACTCTTCAAATCTTATGCAAATTTTGAAGCAATTAATGTTAAAATGAAGAAATAAAAAGGTATAGTTTTACGAAAAGCCAAAAGGTAAACATATTAGTATGTATGTATATTACTTATAATTAATTTCCAACAATATTCATTAAAAATCATAAGAACAATAAAAATTAGAATTTGTTATTGACATAGGAAGGCATTTTCGAATCGAGATGGTGTAAGATTCTGAAGTAGAATCTTTTAAAAAAGATTTTCCAATTTAATCCCTAAAATCTCCAATTCTTTTTTTTTTTGTCCAAAGAAAAGTTTTAAAATTAAGGAACAATACATTTTGCAAAAAAATCTACAGTGTGCTAATTTATTAATAATAATATTAATAATTAGAATGATATGATAATATGCGTCAAGTAAGTAAAGTTGTATGAGATAAGTGCTGTTATCGTTGACCTTTTTAGTTGTGGACACATTAATCGAGAAATCATTATCAAGTCAAGCTTCAAGCTTCGTAGATTAGAACGTTCATGTCAAACGACAAAATGTGTGGGCGGCAATGTTTATGTCAGTGCTTCTCAAACTTTCAATTATGACGACCCAATTTTCAATCATAATTTTTATCACGCCCCCCTGATACAACAATAATGTATTTACTGCAGCAAAAATACACTTTGATGCTAAGGACACAATGCGATCTTAATTATAAACCGTATAAGTATTAAATGTTGAAAATATTACTTTTAAGTATAATTTTAAAATATATATATTACTTACTTATTATTATGTTATTTTTCTTTCTGTAATATTTTAATTGGAACAGATCGCAAAATGATATATTTAATTAAAGATTTATTTCCTTCAGCATCCATTTCTAAAAGTACAAATGTCATTAGAAAAATAGTCTAGTCTATGTTGCTCTCTATCATATCCATCCCATTTGGCATTATCGGGTACGTTTGCGTGAGTCTGAGCAACCTATAGGACGTCTGCGCAAAACATTTAAAAATACTTTTCCTCGTACAATTCCAGTCAGTTTTGGTCGACTCGATACTTAAATAGCTACCGAATCTAGTTTGAATGTACATTTTATAATGTGACCGTTAATTGTAATTCACGGTAATTAAGTATTTACGGCAGCAGATTAAAATAAAATCATACAAACATTTTTAAGTCGTAAGCGAACAATCGACGATTATAAAGGATCAACAAGTACACAGACGAGCATGGTTCCGAAAATTAAATCAAGGAAATATTCTCAAAAATACTTACATTTTGGATTTACCACTACTGAAGTAAATGATGGAAAAAAGCCCCAGCTCGTTATGTGTTAAAACTTACAAATCTGAAGAACATGTGAAAGTTGTTTTTAAAACCGTGTAAAATCATTTAGCCATGTTGGCAAAAAAAATTTTAAAAGTATTTTCTTTAATGAGGACAAGTCGGTAGCAAGCTACAAATGGATTAGGGATCTATTTCAAAATACTCCAGAAGGGCTCTCAACTTCCGAAGAAGAAATCTTCATACATTTCACATCCAGTGAAAAATTAAAAGGCAATTTTGTAATAAATCGCTCTTTGAATTTTGGGTAGAGGTGGATGAGGAATTTTCTGCACTGAAAACAAAAGCACTTCGTATACGATTAGCATTTTCAACATCCTACCTTTGTTAAACCGGATTTTCTGCGGTGGCTGCTTTGAAGACAAAATATAGATCTCAGTTAAATATAAAAAATAACTCAGAGTGTCAATTTCTGATATTAAACGTTCCTTTAAAAAACTTTGCTCTGCAAGACACAAGCCCATGGAAGTCCCTAACAATTATTAAACTTGTTCTTAATTTAGTATTAAGAAATTATTTATATACCTTCTTCAGTAGTGATACATTAAACGTATACTGGTTGAAGTACCGGCTCTTCGCACGAGTTAATTTTTTAAAAAAATAAAACATTATTATTGATATAATAGCTGAATTTTAAAGAGAGTAAAACTGCGTGCACGACACAGTATACTAAAATGTAAAATGATTTTTAGATGAATGCTTATATTGTAAATAATTTTGAAAGAACTATAAATTTAAACCTCACAGAATTAGCATTTAGAATTAATGTTAAATCATGAAAATATATATATAAAACTCCGATAAAGAATAATTGTGTTACTTTTTAATATTTAAAGTGAGAAGACTTCAAAATGGTTTAACCCGGGAGCAGGCGTGCACTCGATACTAACGTTAATGGTAGTGCTGGGTGACTCAGTCACCCCAATCATTTGATTATAATTATCTTTACTGTACACAATAAAAATCGTAATTTCAGTGAATAATTTAATTAAGAGAAAGTATACTTACAGGCTTTCGAGGACTTTTCAATTTCTCTTTTATAATTTGAGAAAAAATCCAATAAAACTGAACTAAAATGATTCAAAAGTGCAAGACCTTAATAAAGGACACAAATTGAAACAAATCAGAGTGACAAATCAGAGACACTTTTCACTAATATAACAGGAATGTTATTTGCTGGCAAAGGTATCATAGGTTATTGCAGAGTTTTACAGTGCTTTCATAATCGTGTGAGTGAATATTAACGTCACACTGTTCAGCTACACGAGGGCTTTTGGACACGGACCTCGTAATTTTGAACCATGGTCAAGTGACAAGGACGACACTTCAGCTGGCCTCTTTTAACTACCACACCACTCCAACGAGAGAACGTTTGAGCTCTCGACAAATTTAACATGCATCTCTACCCTACACGACGGGTCTATAGTGGTACTGGGCTCGAACTCGTGACCAGTACGAGATCCCTTGTTTCTCTCTTTGGTGATCAACAAATAGCAAGTTGAACTTTTTCTTTCTTGTGTCTTTTTGACAAGGCAAACTGAACCTTGTGATGCACTTATGGCATCATATTTTAGTTGATGGAGTTCTTTAGGAAGCATTTGAAAATTTTTCTTTCGTTTCAAGTTCATCGTGTTTCTCAATCATAAATAATATGCATTCTTTCAGCAGGTTCTTCCTTTGCTTGATCAGTTTCAACTTCCTTCAATGGAGATCACAGATGCCCCGTGCCACCGCTCCCGGGTTAAAAGTGTATTCAGAATAAAAATATGGATGTTCTAAAAAGAATTAGGATGTTTTTCACTATGCTTTAAATGTTTGAGAATAATCATAAAAATAAATCTTGGACAAATAATCCTTCAAATCAATCTCAATCTTTTTCCAAATATCATGAAACTCTTTATTATTTACAATTTCCCTAAACGATAAACAAACACATAAAAGATGGGACAGAACTAATATAGAACTAACGATACCAGTAAGGTAGAAGATGATCAAATGATCAGCAAATATATTATGCTGCCTGGCTGAAAAGTGAATCAAGTCTTGCTTTTCTCTCTATCATTAATGTACAGTATTTCAACAATAATAGCAGTGATGAGAGAATTTTTATCTTCCTAGAATTTTTTTCAGGGTCTGGGTTTCGTTTTTTCTTTAAAAGAGTAATAGTTTAGGTTTAAGAAGAAAACGCAATAAAAAAATCTTTCATCGAGGGATTACTGCAAATCAAGCAAAATGTTTTGTTAACTTGGTTATGGGATTAAAGATATCTATTTGATGACGTAACATCGCCAGATCATGTACATAAATTATATCAGTGTAAATGTGTATTTTTTATTATGGAAGAAAGTATTTTGTTTTACTTCATTCCAGTTATTTTTTAAAAAAATCTTTTAATTTTCGATATGCTCGCGCCCCCCTTGTAGGGTTATCGTGCTCCCAGGGGGCGCGCCCCACACTTTGAGAAACGCTAGTTTAAGTCTTGATTTCATTAAAGATTACCCAGTGTAAGAAATAATGCCTTAGGTTAAATGGAATTAAGATATAAAATTTTCCCAATGTGTTAATTGTGGTAGCCAAGCGAATGAATTAACAGTTATCTATTATGTATTGTTTTTGTCAAATGAGAAATTTTGTTGCTGCTCAAAATTACGAGATCCGTCATTAATAGAATTCATGTAGCTCTAAATCGAAGTTAATTTAAACCAGATACACACACAATAGCTTTCTGAAGCTATTACCTTTACAAAGGCCAGACTCTACTTTGTTCAGGATCGTATGACTTTAAGATCTCTAACTGTCTGTAACTCCTGTGAGAATCTTTCAGTTGCAATGCTATTTACCTACTAGAATACGCATTCAAAAAGAAAGACAAGATTGAGATCTCATTTGTAATTAATAGCCCGGGAATAAGGCCAACGTTTTGCTTTGATGCCCGTGAGGAGAATGCTGTACTTTGATTCATGAACTTGGACTTTTCACAAATTTATAAGGCTGAAGATCATTTGGTTAAGGAAATGGATTTATATTTAGAATGAGGAAGCAGGCAAGTGTAAGGTGAAAAAAAGGTTTAGCACAAGATGTGTAAAAAAATTCTTAAGTAAGAAACTCTTTTAGGAGAAAATAATGCTTTACTTTTTATTTTAGAAATATATTTACATAGTAATTATGTGAAATAATACTTTTAATCATTTATGCAAGAATTAAAAGAAAAGTTATTTTGTCTAGTTTTGTTCTTTAACGTTAAATATATGGTAAATTCTTTTAGAATGTCATACATCTCGAAATATTTCTATTCAGGATTTAGTTTGCATTCAAAACAGTATTGAAAATTAATTTCGGTATGTAAGAAATCAGTTAAAATCAAATCATCAGAGTTTTTAGAATCTGGAATAAATCTCAAATATTCGGTTTTTAATTTCCATTTCAGTTATTCTCATTTATCTCAGAAGGAAATTGATTTAAATGTGAAGAAGTACTTGGCATACTTCTCTCTCTTTATTTTTTTACTTTAATTTTTTTATCTACCTTGTGTAACATGTTAACGTTTTAAATATTTTTTAGCTTAAGTATTTGTCTTAAGAACGCTGAATATTATATGTGCAGAAATTTTTTTCTCCATATCACACACACATTATATTTTTCAATGTTTGTTGAGATAAATGAATTTTGTATATGGGATATTAGGTAGTTTGAAACAAATTTTTGATACTACGTATGAACCCTCAATCAATTTACTTGAATAATTATATGAAATTATTTAAGTTTTTATTAATAACTTAGGAATAAAAAATATTGTCAGCTCGTGCATTAAAATTCTGGAATTATTCATAGTAAAGGTAAATGGGGAAAAAAATCGAAATTTATTATTCTTATCTTCTTAGCTTGCTTAGATTTTGTGAAATGAGCAATTTAGCATGTAATTTAATTATAAATTAATAAAAGATAAGATAATTGTAATGTATATATATATATATATATATATATATATATATATATATATATATATATATATATATATATATATTTATATATATATATATCTTAAATCCACCGCCATACTTAAAAATAGTACATCTCTTATTGAACAAGTGAAAGATAAAAATATTTATTCAGTCTATAGTTCAGAGTTTGAAGATCTTTTTAACTCTATTAATATTGATGATATGATTAATATACTTGTAAATTTGCATAAAGATAATTTATTTAATAATGTTAATTATGATAGATTTAGTTCACTATTTAGGTTTGTACTTAAAGAGAACTATATATTTCAATGGGTAACCATTATCTGCAAATTAAAGGTTTGCCACAAGGTGGCCCAGCGAGCAACTGTCTTGCCAATTTATGCTTACATTATTTTGAAAGTAGTTACATTAAAAATTCTAAATATTATATTTATCGTTATATAGATGACAATCATTTTTGGAAAGCAAGTCAATTTTATACCTAATACTAATTTTGATCCACAATATCTTAATTTAATACAGACAAATAGTAACAACAATGAAACAAATTTTCTTGAAATACATATCAAATTAATAGATAATGTAATAGTTTCAAATATTTATGATAAAAGAGAAGATTTTAATTTCATTAATATAAAAGTTCCACATTGGGAGAGTAATGTACATATTTCTATATTCAGAAATATTGTTATTAATTATATACAACGCAATAAATTTCTGGTGTCAAAAAAATCAGAAATAATAAATAACTATAAAAATTTTACTAAATATTGCTTAAATCAGAAATACTCAATTAATTTTATTAGTAGTTATATGAATAAAGCTATTCAAAATTGTAAGGATTAAAATTTCTTGGATTAATAATAGTTTAATGCTATAAATTTACACATCTCATAGTTATAGTTACCTCCGTATTCTATTATTAGTTAAAATTACTTATTATTTAATTCATATGTACTCTAGTGTCACTAAAGTTATGGTATTTTGTGTAACTCATTAATTAATTTTTTTTCTATTCTTTTTATACTTTTGTTAAGTGCTACATTTCAGCCATTCACATGCTTTGAATCTGCATTAGGGTCCAGAATCTGGCAATAACTTATTTATTGCACTAAGGTTTAGCGCGGGCTCTGCATTTTCAATTGCAAGTTTTAGGTAAGTTACCTCTATTTTGTAATGGATTTAGATATTCCTATCCATTACTTTCAATAGGTTTTTGCTCAGTATTATTTACATAAAAGGGAGAGATTGTCTGGCCAAAAAACATGTTCAACTCCACTTTTACATAAATTATTTGATATATTAGCTGTCCTAAGTCATCAATGTTTATAAAACTGCAGCATCCATAATTTTTAATCTAGTGTCCTTCATTGTATGATCTCTTTACTGTCTGTGTTTTTTTCGAATGTGATTGATGAATGTTTATCTCTTGTTTATAGAGAATTAGACTATATATATATATATAATGGTCCCCTATCACTGCTAGTGATAAGGGGTCGTTGAGATTCAACACAGCGTTCCGTATTACCGGCCTGAAACCATCGATTCCGTATTCTACTAACAGTCATTGGATCTCGACCAAAGCGAGCAGCAATACTGTGATACGATAAACCGCAATCCCGGTAAGCTACAATTCGATCTTTATCAAAGTCCTAAGCGTGCTGGTACGCATTTCTGCTTTTTACGCGAGGCATCACAGTAACTTTTCACCAGACAACAACGTTCAAATGCAATTTGTGTATGAGAAACCAGCTGAACCATTTCCTCATTTAAACACATTGTAAGCGTTGCTACTTGCGCGAATTTTCTCTGAATGCGCTGAAAAGCTAATCATTTATATATTACACCACATTCTTCCTGTCGTTTAAATTTCACGTCTGTAGCATGTCATATTCTTGGTGTAGCCGGAAGGCGATATGCTACAGACGTGAAATTTAATAGCCAACAGTATATATTAAAAGGGTTCGTGAATGTGCAATCAAAATTGAACATTACTTTTCCCATAAAATTAGATTTCATTAAAAATGCACTGGTTGCAAATGAAATAGTTTATTTTGCTATAGTTTTAATCAGTTTAAGGTCTGTAAAAGACTTAAGCGATTATGAATATATTTTTCTCACACAAAGACTCAAAATACTTTGATATTTATCTTACAAGAAATCATTATGATGCAAACAACGCTGATATTTTTTTACCTTATTATAAAACTGTTTAATCGCAACATCTATATATCAAAATACGTTAAAGATCTCTCTAGTCTATGTGAATATGACATATCACACACGGCGCGCGAAATTAGAACCCATGTATTCGTACTGCAGTAAACTATGCCATTTTATCTATTTGATTTGATATTTATGTAAGGAAACCCTTGATTTTGTTGAAGTACTTCATAAAAATACACAAATATATGTATCTGAAGATCTTAGTCGTAAACGTGTTTTTTCAAATTTCAACCAATTGTAAATATATGAAGTTAAGAATTCAAACAGTAAATCCAAAACACAAAACATTAAATTACTAGAAAGTAATTTAAAAAAAATTTCATAGCAGTGATGATTAATATATATATGTACATATTGCGGAAATATAAATTACAGTCTGAAGGGGTGTAAACCTAATGTGTATTACGTTTGCATACGTGATATCATATCCAGCATTCATTCTAAAACTGGCATGAGGTACAAAACGAATAAAACGTAGGAGTCAGTTCAAATAAATATAAATCAAAATTTTAACCACTTTAAAGTAGTAGAATTTACAAATTTTTAGTTTTGGGTATAATATATATGTGTGTCACAGGGTTTTTCTATTCTTCAAATAACTTACGTAAAACCATCTTATTAAGGTTTCCTATTTTACCCCTAGATGCAGCATTTTTCAAAATTCGTCTTTTTGCAAGCATTGAATTACTGGTTTTGTGCAATGCAATTAATTGATTGTTGATTATTTTTTATTCATTCGAAACAATACGAGGTCTATTCGTGACGGTTGATTGAATGATTGTTTTAATAACGTCGCACTCAAAAGCAACATGAGGGATCATGACAATTTCTTAGTAAGTTTGAGCCACGGTCAAGTGGAGAGACAAAGCTATTTAAGCTACAACCCAATTCACTAAATTTGCACACCACACTAACCGGAAAATTTTCGACCTTGACAGATGGTTTTTAGAGCTCCAGATCCCGAACCCATGGTCATAATTTTGCGATCATGGCCATCCGGCTATTTGTCATTTTGAATCAGGGTCAAGTGATGGGGTACAGACCTAATCTGTCACCTCACTGTCCAACATATGTAAAAAGTGGTTGAGTTGAATCAACGTCGCATTCCAAGTTACCCGAGTGCTATTCATGATTGGCTTGATAATTTCCTACCAGGTACGATTACAAGGTTGGTATTTGCGCTGGTTATTTTCCTAATGTCCACACTATACCATAGGATGCTTGATGCTTTTAAAGCTGGATCAGATATGAAATCACGAGGGGAACAACTCGTGACTTGACCATAACATTGCCAACAACAAAGCTCCGACCACAAAACAATTGTCTACAACAGCCAAAGGTGAATTTCAAAATGGGTGCATGGGGTGTAACAAATAAAGTTAAGTAAATTGTGTAATATGCATTGTAGATATCGCTACATCAAGAGGCAGTGCAACGTTTACAAGCAATGTAAAAATTAAAACTAGTGTAAATTTACAATTAGTTATTCGGCTTATATACTTCTGAAACGAAGCATCCATTTACACTTCTCATTTGTGAAGTATTATGTTTAAGAAATGGTGACATGTTATCAAACGTAAACGAGTGAGTTCATACTTGATATTTTTAAATTAAGACAGTCTAAAACCTCCTAATCCTATTCTCTATTTTTAATTAGTAATTAACGCATGATTTATTAAAATTAAATATTCCGTTTTTAAATGAAAAGGAAAATGTGTTTTTAATTACTGATTGAAAGGGCGGATTTTTCAAAGAATTTTTTTTAACTACTTACCCATTTTTTACTTCAAAAATATTTTGCATTCAAATAGAATACATAATTTTAAAAAGGTTATCTCTAGCTTAGATACTAAATTGTCTCAGCTTTTAAATAATCCTTAATTTCTGCTTGCAGTTATCACTCAGATAAATTTCCAGTTTGTATCATACTTAATAACCTTGAGAAAGTAATAATAACAAAAAAGTTCTCCCTTTTCTTAGAAGAATATAATTAATATTTTCATCTTTTCTCATATCCTGATCTGTATTTATAACAATTAAATAAATTCCCGTAAATTAATAGAAATTAAATATCTATAATATAAAATCAAATTCAATTAATGATTATCGATAATAAATCAGTAGTTACTTTTAAGAACTCAACATTTTTGTTTCCGATACGGAATAGCAGTTATTTGGCAGCTCACCAAGGTATTGTTCTTTTAATTAACGTAATAATCTTTTTTAATGATGCATGTTCACGTTGTAAAGAACATTCATTCTTATAATCGATCGAGATGTATCTTTTAAAACACCGATGGTGTTTGAAAAAGACATTTATGATGGGAAAAAAGAAGAGCTCAATCTTTCAATAAAAGAGATAAGATAGTATGATTGCTTTGCTATTGAAGCAATATTCTAAATTAGAATATTTATTCGAGAGTATCATTCATCATAGTTTATCTTAATCTTCTTATAAAAGCTTCTGCCCCTTGAGTTCTTTCGATCCTTTTGCATTGGTACTTTTAGCTATGTGTAAGTTCTTAAAACTTTCCCTGTCGTTATTTTTTGTCTGGACAAACAGCCACACATAACGTTTTTAAAACTACCTTTAAATTTTCAAAAAAAAATTTCCTTATTAAAAATAAATGCGATACATTTTAAAGTCGATTTAAAATACCCTGATGATTTTTTTTGATTAAAAGAAAAATTACTTTAGATTTTTAGATTATTTCTAAATTATCTCTTACTAATAATGCTATAACTTCATACATCTGAAAAAACCCTTTTTTTAAAGTTTTAAAACCGAAATTTTGTTATTTTTTTAGAGTACTGCTTCATAAAAACATATGAATTCAGTATACAATACACGAATCTAAATGCTTCATTCATTTATTTATAAACAATTTTTTTGTAATTTATTTTAAACGTTTATTTTGTGAAATGAAAATCAAGATTAGAAAAACATTTTGAATTTAATATTTCACATCGTGTCCTGTAATAATATCAACTGCCAGCACTTATTTTTATGTACATGTTTCCAGATTTATATTTCTGATTTAGAGAGGAAATCTTCATTGTTTCATCTAGAATAAAATAAATATTTTACCTTAATTGAATGATCATTTTGATAAAAAATGTATTTGGATAAACTATAATCAATTGAAAACGACACAAAAAAGAATAGAATTTTTAAAAAACCAGAAAAAATAATACATCAGAAAACTGTATTACAATAAAACACTTTTTAGAATGGGTTTTTTGTGTTAATTAAATATAAATCATTTTGATGAAATTGAATAAAGGAAAATAAATGTTTTAATTGGTATATTTCCTTAAAAATATGAAAAGTAAATATTTTTAGCAAATATGACTTAGTATCTTCTGTACTACGTGTTTTATAATTCTGCTTTGTTATTAACTCTGCATGGAATATTTCTTATGAACTTTTGTTATTTTTATTTACAAAATGTGTTGGCTTATTTTATTACAATATATTATAGTAAGATAAATCAACTATACTGCATATTTTATTATAATAAGTTTATTTTATAGCAAATGTCTTACTCATCATAAATTGTAGTTGTTATAAACAAAGCTATCCGAACTTGTTCGATATATTAGAATAAATCTAAAATTCATTACGGTAATTTTTCTAAAATATTCATACTTCAGCTTTTATATGTTTATAAATTAAGTTTGTATGCTTCATACGAAACCATTTTTTTAAAAGTTTGATAATTTTAAATTTTTTTAAAAATTGGCTTATATGAATGCAGAATTCCAAATACTACTATGAAGTTACCTATTATAGTTGAAAAAAATATCATAAATGCACTACAATACTATAGAAAAATAAAAAATTAAATTAATTCCTTTTCAATTTAAAGCTTGTGAATTTATTCAGGTACGTCTTAAAAAGATGTGTTCTAAAACACAGCGAATAAAAATTTAGAAATGGCAAAGATACCTTAATATAAGGAAAATAGGTTAGTTTTTTAAGCATTCAAATAATAATTGTGCAGTTATAAATAACTCACAGAAATATAAATATAATCTGGATGAATTTTTTCATTCAAGTTTAATAAGTGTCATAGCTTTAAGAAGTGATACTCTGAAGCATAAAGAAATCTTTTACTCAGGGCCAAATTCCTCTCTTTTAATGAATGAATGAGGAATTAGTGAATGAAAGTCTTTGTATGCTTCCCTTAAGCAACTCCGACCATAAATCTATGGATCCATATGACCATGAATCTCTGAAGGATGGAACTAAAAGGAGTAAAGATAATCGGCCCTAAATGTGGTCCTTTGAGGTCACAAGTCAGGAGTTCATTCACAGTTGGACTATTAATTAAATGAAATTGGAAGATGGCTTTTTATCTATTTCTATGACGTAAACCCTTCGTTTGGGAGAGGGACCAATGTTTAATAGATTTTAAAGACCGCTTCCTAAAGTCTCAATTAATTGTCATTTTTCCACTTAGTGCTCACAGCATTCTAAGAGTTTGACCATGAATCGTCTTTCACTTCCATCAAAGAGATAACTGGCTAACAGCCAGTTGCTAAGAAAAGGATTTCCGTCAATCTCGTGGTACAAGCTCCAAGTTCTTTCTTTCTTTATAATTAGACCGCCTTTTTAAGGGAAATTATAATGTAGTCAACGAAAAGACCACACACATATTCCTAATCTTCTTAAGTATCACTTTGGGCAATGTTAAAACAAATTGCAGAGAGGTTTAATAACATCTTCCTATTTGAAGGAGAAAAGCATATAAACCGTAAATATTTTGTACATAATATACATAAATATCTTCAATCTTTAATAAATATACATAGAGAGATGGATTATTTTTCTTGAAGTTTAAAATCTTCTTATGAATATTCAATTTTGCAGTTAATAACAAAGAGATGACAATATAAAACAAACTCTAGTTGAGCCGAGACAAATTTTAAATAAGAAAAAACTATAGAATTATATAAGATAAATTAACCAGAAAATTTAACGATATTTTCAACTAAAATTCTCATATACTTCTCATGCAATAGATTAATAAAATAAACTAATGAATGAAAATAATGAATGTAACTGAACTGATGTTATTGTTTTCGCATTAGTAGCATTAAAAACTATATAGGACCTCCCCCCCCACACACATACAAAATAAAACGATAGAATTCCTTAAAAAAATTAGACTACTTGCCATACATTTTTATTTCTTCCATACAGGAAATTTCTATTAGCTGTATATTAATAATAGTATTAGATTACTTTTCGATAATGCTTTGAAAAGTTAAATAATATACCATACGATTAGGTACAATTTATACTACAGGTTTACTCACATAAAATATCAAATAAGATTATTTGCTTATAAGGTTATGTAAATGGCATATTTCAGTTATTTTTGTAAGAAACAAGAAAATGATCGGAATTTCTAAATTCTTATTTGTGAATACTTTATACCAAAAAAAGAAAAAAAAGAAAAGAGAGCACTATGAAGAACTCTAGACAATTTAAGTAATGATACATAAAAATAATTTCCGCAAAATTCTAAATACTTTCGCAAGAGATGTATATATAAATTTTAGATATTTTAACATTACAGATATTTTATTTTCTTATCACAGGTAAAAACTCTGTAATTAATTGAACTGTTATATAATGTAGAATATGTAAAATATGTAAAATTTTGAGATAAAATTATGTACGAAGAAATGCTGCTGTATAAAATTGTTCGATACATTATGTTGGAGCGTGTTCTTATTTATGTATCTACATTAATCGGGGCATGCATGTGTGTACGTGTTTGTGTATATTATTGAATTCTAAAAGACAAGCAAATACCTTGGATTAAAACGATGGAAAAGGGAAGAGATATGATGGTTTTTTATTCTTAAACTATAGTATGATTGTTTATGAAGAAATAACTATTAACATTTTGCATTTATTTATTTTTTATATTGGTGTTTGTAAGACATTTTGTTTCCATATCCTTTTGTGTGTTTCTGTATATAAGGTAATTTATTATGGTAATCCATGCAAATATCAAATAGGTTTGTTTTAGATTGATCACTAATTTAATGATTCATTTGTCTGGTGATTATTTACAAGTATTGATATTTTCGTTTACACGAGCATTCCCAGAGAAGTCAAAGATCGTTAGAGCACCTATTTGATACTGCCATATCCAGTAATATGTAGTTATCTATCTAAAATAATAAGCTTATTATGTATACTCATATACAAAATTTATTGATTTAAAATTTTACTACTGATATATAAATAATTGCTGAATCGCTTTGTTTCTATTACTTACCTAGTCATGAATTTGAAATGAATGTTAAAAAAATGCACACACAAATCTGCCTAGGTATTATTTTACTCATAATTCTGCTCATAATAATAGGTTAATATTGGAAGTTCAATATTCCTCGTGAAGTTCTAGATTACCATTAATTTAAGTCAACCACTCCCTAACAATATCTAATTAAATATTTTAAGCATTCAGTAATTCAATTGTATCCTTAGAATTATTTTTTTTCTGTTTAATTTAGAAACAATTGTAATTCACATGTTCAAAGATTAACTAAATTAAAAAATTTCATTGACTTATTAAAACGATGAACGAGTTAAAAGAGCACCATTTCTTTAAATTCTTATGAGATTAAATTCTTATTTCTTTAAATTACATTATATTCTTTTATTTTTCATTTGATTTTTGAATTAAAGGCTCTTCTAATAAAATAAACAACAAAGATGTTGTGACAAAGACTTTCTTCCAACCCTCTCACTGATTTCCGTTAACAACTTTTATTTTATTTTATGGATCGAGAGAAAATTCTTCGTCGATCCGTGCCTAACCTCTATGAACCTTTGAAATAGAGGAAGAAAAGACGCAATATACACAGCGGATGTATTCTGTCCCATTCTAAACCTTGAATGTCAGAAGCTTCTAATGACTGAGGACGTGGTTGGTGATTTCCTGCTTCATTCAGGATGAGAAGCTGTGATAGGGCAACTCCTGTGTGAAACGAGTTCTATTGTCTGTTGATAGAGAATGAAAGGGGACCTCACATCACAAGTGACCAACCAAACTACAGATCTTTTGAGAAAGCCTGAACGGATAATAAATCAAAGAATGATCTTTCGTTACTTTTTATTTGTTAAAAAAAAACTCGTTCAATTTATTTCTGATTTAAAGTCGAGGCATCAGTTTTTTTTCTAATCAGTTATTGATGAATTTCGTTGAATTGCAATAATTTTATATCATTTTTAAAAAAACTGATTGCAGTTTTAAGTTTTTTAATTTTTGAAATGTGTGTACTTATAGTCAGGGAGGATGACAATTTTTAATTATCAATTAATATAATATGTATCAATACACAACTTTATTTTTGTTTTAACGTTGAAAAAGAAGTCTTTCGGTTAAAATGTAGATAAGAGATTGTTCATACTGATTTAAAGTTAAAGGCAAAAGGGATTAAAATGCATGCAATTATTACAAGAGTAACTTTTAAAATAACAGTAAAATTGATAGCAAAAATTATTTTTTGAAACAAAATAATACATTTTCAAACTTTAATCTTGTTACCTTATTATGAATATAAACTTTTCTTTATACAGTAGCTTTAGTAAGAGTTATCTTGTCTTGTGCATTTTGTATTTGTTAAAATAAAATATGGAATACACACATTCCAAAAGTATTGTATAAAATTTCTATTAAGATCAGTAATACTGCAAGCACGTAAATTCCTCTTTAACTGTGCACTTTATATACACCCGTATAATGTTTAGGTCTGTTATTTACTAAACTTTCTAATTTTAGTAGAGCCAGTTTGTATGTTTCGTTGTTTTGGAATTCAAAAATTCCACATAGAGTTTGCAGTGTAGCTTTCAATCGAGTACTTTTGATTTGTAAGAGATTGCGAGATGGTGTAATGATGCAGGAAAATTCACATTTACTCAGGATTTATTTGATAGTATTCAAATTTTCACCTTTATCTATGTTGATATATAAGTTTAAAATATCACTCTCATAAATAGGAAATATAAGAAAAAAGAAATTTCATTCGGCACTATTTGATTATTTATTTACGTTGCAATTCGAAACTATACGAGGACTCGTAATTTCAAACCAGGGGCAAATGATAAGAAGGGCACTTAAATTGAGAGCGTATTCACTTAACTACCCCATCACAACAATGTACATATATTAAATTTCAACAGTTTTAGCGTGCAGAAGCCCCTATACACAAGGAATCTTTAGAGACATCAAGACACGAACACATGCAATTCAACAGAAATAACGTGTTCGTGACCATCACTACCTGGCAGCCACTGCTTGTCACCAAACAGAGAAATAAAATACTGTTCTGTGTTAAATCAGATGAGCTATTTTCTGGGGGGTGGGAAACTATTTCGTATTAGTAATTAAAACGCGTCTTTTTTCTAACAAGGCACCCACAAATAGCAATTGGGACGCAACTTTACATGTTTATGTGTAACATAAATATACTTGTCTAAGTTCCTCTATTAGGTAATAATGTAAAAAAAAAAGTTGTTTTGAAAAAAAAATGCATAAAGAAAATTCAGAATAGATTTTGTTATAAGGGGTTTTAAGAATTTCCAAACTACTGGAGCATTTTATTTTCAGCTAACTAAATCTTATGCGAAAAACTTAATTTTAAAAGAAAATATATTTTAATTTTTTTGAATAGAGTTTTTTGAGAGTAATATTTTTGACTGAAAATATTTTGAAGAAGAATACACGATAAAACATGCTTTTTTTTAAAAAAAAAAACAATCCTAGATATTTCATATTTTTTTCTATTGACCATAATTTGAAATATCTTACACGGTTCACAACGCAGTTTTTTAAAAATCAATATTTGTATCATTCAAATATATCAGAATTCAGAATTTTAGAAGTAGGGAACTTCGGAGAACATACTCACAAAATCATTGGATTAGGAAATACAAAAAGAATAATTTTTCTTGACTATGGCTTACAAAGTGTGAAAAATTTGAAACGATAAAAAAGAATAACTGACATAAAAGTTCATAAAAGAAGCAAACATAAATCATCTTTTTCAATTGTAAATGAAATGTGAAAAATTTGCAGTCATTTTTTTGCAATTACAAAGTAATTTTTAAATGAAATTATAATTATTTTGTTGTATAAAAAAAGTAGGATGAAAATATATAAAATATATTGATCCATTGTTTGTGTAATTTCTTTCCATAAGATATCATTAAATTACTCAGAAAGAAGTGTTCACACAAACAAATACGTTGCGTTTGTATCTATATCGCAAACTGTTAAGTTTTCGGACGAAAGGATGTCCGGTTTAGATGGATATCATAGTTTCTTTTAATAGAAGTTTAGTCCAGGGTAAATAAAAGTTTTTTATATGTTTATGATCTTTGAAAAATTCAGTGACTATATGGATCGATTTTACAAGAGTGAATTAATTGATTATAAACATCGATTCTGAAGCAACACGAGGACTACTGTCAACACGTCTCATAATTTTAAACCGTGGTCGAGTAACGAGAGTTATACCTTAGTTGGAATCCCACTTAACAAACTTCCTCACCACGAGACAACTTGAGCCTCAATAAATTTAAGGTACATCAGTCCCTCTACACAGCGGGTCTTCTTGAAACCTACGACTAGGTTAAATCACCGCTAGCTACGAGTTTAATGACCTTGACTATTCGGTTACCGCGACCACTTTACAAGCTAGATACACACAGTCGAAGCATAATATTATGACCAGTCCGTAGATTAACGTGATCACAATTGTCGCCAATCACAGGTAAGACGGTTAAACCTGTTTTTGGAATATATGCAAAGGTAATTGCTGAACAAAAAGCTTGCTTTACAATAAAAGTTGTTGTAAGAGCTATATTATGCGATTTAACAGACTTTGAGAAAGTCATGATCATTGGTTATCGAACACAGGGTAGAGTCATTTCTGAAACCGCAGCTTTCCTGAAATATTCCCGTAGTGCCATAGTGTCAGAATACAATAGAGTAAAAAATGAATGTGATTTACAGTTCCGGCGTGCTAACTATGGAGTATTACGGTTAATTAATGTGAAAGGTGAGCGTCGTCTGAGACGCCCGATTAATTTTGTTACATTGACCACTCCCTGATACACTGACAGCTCAAATGAATTTGAAATGCACGAAAAAGCTATCGAGGGCTACAGTGTTATTGCGTATTAGCCGACAGCCGGCATATGATTACAGAGCCCTTATTGGCAAGCATTAATAGTAAGAAATATCACAAATTTGCATTTCAGAGCAATTATTATTAACCCGTAAAATAGTGGTAAAAGTTTGCTTTTTTTCAAATGAGTCTCAATCGAATTGCATCGGATTGATGACTGTTGTATTAGAGATGAGACAGTGGAAAATAAGCTTCCATATTAACCACTGATGAACGCCAAAAATAAGGAGACAGTGTACAGGTCTGGGGAATGCCTGAGATCAGTGCTCTTCAAACTATGTTCCACGGAACCTTGGGGTTCCATGAAGCATACTCAAGGGTTCCACGAGTCGAAATAAAAATTCGAACAGAAAACTATTAATGGGTCTAAGCAAAAAAGATTCATGTTCTGCATGGAGTTTTTATAACCACAAGTATCTTCAGCCGTGTTTCTCAACTTGGATTCCACTGGGGTAAACTTAATAAATTCGGCACACAACAGTCTCTCTTTAGTAATTTCCTGCTACTTTTATTATAATATAATAAAATAATATTATAAAGCGTTTTTTCTTCATATGTAATACCTAGACTGTGAATACTTTGTTCATGATCTTGGGCACTATTAAATAACTTTATACTTGTTAGAGCAGTGTTTCTCAAACTGTGGGGCGCCCCCCCTGGGGGGCGCGATGACCTTACGAGGGGGGCACGAGCATATCGAAAATAAAAGATTTAAAAAATAATTAGTTTACTGGAATGGATTATAACAAAATACTTTCAGACATAATAAAAAATACACTTTTACTCTGATATAATTTATAGGCGCGCGAGCGCTATTAAGTCAGCAAAAATAAAAACTTCAATACCTAATTAGCTATCTTTGATCCTATAACCAAATAAAAAATTTTTTATTTGATTTGCTGTAATCCCATGATGAGAGATTTTTTATTACGCTTTCTTTTTGAACCTAACATACTACTCTTTCAGAGAAAAACAGATCCCAGACCCAGAATCGAAAAAATTTAGGAACATAAAAATTCATCACTGTCATTATTTTTGAAATACTGCACATTATAGCTGTAATCTGTTTGACCTTGTTACACTTATTGGTAAGCTAATTTAAATTTTGCAAAGCTAGCAGTGAAATTTATGTGTCGAGGAGGCATGAAGACGAAAAACAGTTTCTTAAAATTGGCCTTTAATAATCAATCAAAATCACTTTGCTCGTTACTGGAGCGATAAAATCAATAAGTTCAAAAAGCAACATTACCAGAAACATCCGATTCGAACCGTCTTCTAATATTGTAAAACTAATTTCTAATCTAAAATGGTGATGCAACCTGCAGTTGCATTGCCAACCAGCCTTTCTCTCCCTCTAGGAGTTAAACCACTCACATACTTCTTATATTTCCGTTTCTCCTTCCTTTTTAAAAACTAACATGAGCCGAGTTTAAATACTAGCTCGATTTGCATGGCAGTTGCTGCCAACCTCAAATCACGAAACTCAAAAAGATCGGGTTCGAATCGGTGTGCTTCCTTTCATTGAGATCATGGAACGGGATTGGAAAAACAACAAAAGGAGATCATAAAAATTTGGATCCGACTTTTTAAATGTCTAACAGACCTTCTAAGTTATTGGTACAGTTAGTTATGACCCCTCTCTTATGTGTTTCTCTGTTGCGCTTTTTTCCATGCAAAAGAGTTTTATGATGTTTGGAAAACCACTGAGAGAAAGCACTATGAAGGATTACTTTTCCCAAGACATATTTTAAGTATTCTCAACATATAAAGCATAACGAAAAACGTTTCACACAATTTTTTTAACAGTAACATACATATTATCATAATGAATATACTTTTTACCCGGAAGTGGTCGCGCGGGACACACAGATTACGAAATCGTTAATTCTGGCAAAACTGTTTATTTATTACCAAAGAAAAATTGAAAAGTCCTTGAAAGTAGGTAAGTTAACTTTCTCTTAATTAAATTATTCACTGGAATCATGATTTGTATCGTGTACAATAAAATAATTATAGAAAAAAAGGATTGGGGTGACTCAATAACCCCGCTAGACCGTATCGAGTGCGCGCCTGCTCCCAGGTTAAAACATGTTGAAATTATTTTCGCTTTAAATATTAAAAATAATACAATTATTCTTCATCGATATTTTATATTATTGATCATTATTTAACATTAGTGGCGCACAAAAGGAGGGAGGTCCGGACCCCCCCCCCCAAACCCTTGATTTTTTTCCGATTGATTATAATTATAAGTATATAGTACGCAAAATTTAATTAAGTATTTGTTATTAGTGATTAATTTTATTAATTAATGCTAATTATTTATTCAAGAATTAGTTTTAACTGTGTTTTGTTCCCCAAAATCGACAAAATCAAAAGGAACCTGATACAAGATTGGTGAACTTTCGACACCGGACGCCCCCCTTGAAAAATTCCTGTGTGCGCTACTGTTTAACATCAATTATAAATGCTAATTCCGTGAGGCTTAAAATTACAATTCGCTTAAAACTAACTATAATTTGAGCAACCCTTTTTAAAAAAATCATTTTACGTTTTTGTTAACATTGTCGAGCACTTCGCTTTGTGCTCCCCTTACAATTCAGCTATTATATCAATAATGTTTTATTTTCTTATAAATGAGCTCGTGCAAAGAGCGGGCACTTCTGCCGGTATACTTTTAATTTATCAGTGCTGCACAGAATATTTTATAACTAATTAATTAAAACTAAATTAAGAACAAATTTAATAAGTATTAACGACTTCTATGAGCTTGTCTTGGAAAGCAAAGTTTTTATAAGGAATGCTTATGGTTAGAAATTGACCCTCTGAGTTCTTTTTCTATATTTAGCAGATATGTATATTTTGTCTTCTAAGCAACCACCGCATTTTTCCATATGTTCAATTTAAAAATTAGAGAAAGGAAAAATAACATAATAATTATCCTATTAATTAATTAATTTTTTTTGCTTAAAAGTAGTATACAAAATTTAATAATTATGTTACTAATTTGTATGGTTTATAATTAAGATCGCCTATTGAAGCTTTGGTGTCAAAGTGCATTATTATTGCATTCAGTACATAATTAATGTATAAGGGGGGGCGCGATAAAAATTGTGATCGAAAAAGGGGGCGCCAGTATTGAAAGTTTGAGAAGCACTGTGTTAGAGTAATGCTTTGTGAAACTGAGTGGAGAGGAATGAATTGAATTTAAATGACAATTAAAAATTATGCAATAAAGGACTTTTTTGCATATGTAAGAAACCTGCCTATAAGAGAACATTAAAAAATACCTAACACATGTAGAATATTTCCCAGAGGAGAAAACCAAGCATGAATATATTAATCAACCAAAGAAAAAAGAACAACTTAAGGATCTATCAATTGTTCGATGTTAAAATCTAAATTTAAGCACAGAAACAGTTCTTAAATTTTAGGCTGCAAATTTATCGAATACTGAGACGTTTCTCTTACTCAGTTATTAACATTTCATTGCCCTTCTGAACAATGTATTTAAGTTAAAAATATTTCTCAATGTGTTTGACAACAAAAACAAAATATGAAAACAAATTAACACCAAATATGAAATGCGACTGCAGATAGCTTCAATAGGCCTAGAATTCGAGAACTTGTGTAAAAAAAGTACAAACACACATTTATCCCAATTACTATATAAGGCAAAAGTAGATGATATCTGGAGCACGAAATAATGCTATTAATGAGTAAATTACATTCAAGTGCTAAAAAAATTTAATAAAAAATACATTTACCTCTTAAGTTGTTTTTACTTTAGTGCCTATAGCAGGGGTAGCGAATCTTTATGCATCAACGTGCCATTTTTTTCTTAAGAAGTGTTTAATGAGGTATAGACGTGCCGTCAAATAATTTTTATTTGTGATTATTGGGAAAATAATCAAACTAAATACTTATAACTCAAAACTTTTTTATTTACAACGAAAACATACATTTTGCACTGTATAATAGAAAATGATTTAGTTCTATGTGTAATTCAAATTATAAAATAACATTAGTGTGACTTATATTGTTGCAGATTAGATGACAAATATATTAGGACAGAATGCATGCTGAATTGGAGTCAACCACCAAACGGTTTCTAAGAGAGTCTTTCATATTATTCATTTCTGAAAATTATGACTCGCAGGCATAGGTAGATGAAAATATGATTAAAATAGCATGAGCCAGCTTCATCAAACAGTTAAATGTGTCTGAAATCCGTTATACAGGCTATGTTCTACATAAAACTGTTACAGAACAAACACCACTTTGTCGCCTTTACTTATCATGCCATGTTTCTCAGTACACCAAGTTTGAAATTCTCTGTTACACTTATTATCTAGCACTTTTTTTTTAATTTTTTTAAATCGACATGTTAAATAACGGCTAAAAACCGTAAATATAGCGCTAATAAACTTTAAAATACAGTTGAGTCAACTAAATTTATTATGTTATGCTTAGATAAGCTTCGCATCATTTGAAGTTGTAACTAAGGCAAGACAATAACAAACGAGTCTGATGCCCGCCACTTCGCGACCAATCTCTCGCGCTTGTTCGTAATACTTCCCAGTGAACTTTGTTATTTTGAATTAAAATGCAAACCGTTTTGATCGATGGAGGGCCCAAAATATTGTGTCGGGTTCCATGCAAACACCTTATTACTTTTAGGGTTCAATGAAAACGTATCCTATAGCTTTAAAGGTTCCACGAGTAGACAAAGTTTGTACACCACTGTCTTAGATAAATTAATTCCTCTGGAAGGTACTTTCAAAAGCCATGCACACTTTTTCAGCATAGCTGGTCAAGTACACCCCTACACTCTTCGAATGATGGGGGTTTTCAACAAGAAATAAAACAAGCCATGTAGCGAAAATTGTCGATGAATAATTGAAGGTACTGAGGACTATTTCCACTTACTACCCTGTTCACTTAATTCCACAGATTTGCATCCCCGTGATATTCCGTGGGAATATCTGGATTGGCACATTAGACAATAAGACTCTCAACTTCGAAATTTTCATGAGTTATGCGATGCTTTGCTGTTTTCATGGTCAGATATTCCCTAGGAAACCCTTCACGCACACATGTACGTTAAATCTGTAGTTGCCCAAAGTTTTCACGTTGACGTGGCGGGGAAGTTTCGAGAGAGGGGTGACAGTTCTGGTTTCGTCTTTGTTCATAGACCGTGGTTCAAAATTACTAGGTCTGTCACCAACTACTCTTGAGTAGTTTTATCATCAATGAAAATCAAAGAAGATATAGAAAGAATGAAGAAAATTACTTTATAAAGACTCATAATTTTTCGAGTGTTCTGTAATTGAAACAAAATAGTAAAACTAGACAGTACTGCAAAATCTATATCATTATATTTCGCTACATTTTATTTCAAGAGATATGGCATTTTTTCTTATTGTAATAAGACCTTTTAACTTTAAAGTTCCGGTCTTTTTCGACAATTAGGAATTCTAACATTAATTTTAAATTATTGTGCAATTATAATATGACACATATCCTTTCTTTCTTTGAAATTCCTTCATGTCCTTTAAAATTGCCGATTTTAATTAAAATCGGATGGATTTGAGTTTTTCCATTACAATCTGCGACAACCAAAGTTACATAACGGGAACGAAGCAACTCTACTTAAAATAGAAAAATGTGTTTTAAAAGATAATACTCCTGAATTACACTGGTGTGCAAAAATTAAGGACGAGACGGTTTTTTCAATATAACTTTGTACAAAAGCTTTCCAAATTAACACATTTAATACCGTAAGATCCCCAATACTTAAGGACATGTGTAATGTAAGCAACACTTACTAAAAGAGAAATCAGAGGGATAAAAAGAAGCTTGATTGAAAAAGTAGCATGGAGCGCAATGCGACTGAAGGCCGAAACATCCCTGTGATGGGTGTCCAGCAAGAAACATCCGGTCTTTAGTAGGGGATATGATCTCCCCTGACTGCTAGGCAGGTTTCACAGCGTCTGCCCATGCTGAGAATGAGGGTGTCAATGAGTTGCTGAGGCATTGCTGCCCATTCGTCTTGCGGCGCCAATAGAAGCTCCTGAATCGTTACTGGTGGTAAGGTACGAGCTGCCAAGCGTCTGCCTAGAAAATCCCATACATGCTCGATGGGATTGAGATCCGGAGATCGTGCCAGCCAATCCATACGTTCAATATCCTCATTCTCTAAGAGCTGTTCGGCAGCTACTGTGCGATGGCATGGTGCATTGTCGTCCATGAAAAGGAACTGCAGACCCATAGCGCCTCTAAAAAGACGCACATATGGAAGAAGAATCTCGTTACAATAACGGGTCCCGTTGACTGAACCTGCGTCGAAGATGTGAAGGTCTGTACGACTACCAAGCATGATGCCTCCCCAAACGAGAACACCGCGACCTCCATACCTGTCCCTTTCAATGATGTTCGAGGGATGATAGCGGCTTCCCCGCTCTCTCCAGATGAGTATGCGATGAGAATCGCTACTCAAACTGAATCTGCTCTCATCTGTAAAGAGTACTCGTCCCCGCTCATTGTCTCTCCAATTCCGGTGTTCCCGGCACCACAGAGAACGCCTTCTCCGATGGTCAGGCGTTAAAGGTACACACCGTACAGGGCGTCGTGCAAACAGACCACCACCGTGCAGTCTTCTGGCCACGGTAAAACGCGATATTGGTCGTCCAGTCGCCTGTGTCGTGTGTCTAGCGATTTCTCCCGCTGTCTGCCGCCTGTTTCTTCTGGCCTGTAAGACAATGTACCGGTCATCTGCGGGTGTGGTTCCTCGTGGACGACCACTACTGAACCCCCGGATAGCTGTTCCTGTAGTTTGAAATTGTCTCCAAAGTCGTGAAACGATGCTGTGAGCAATTCCGAACTCTGCAGCCACACTTGTCACACTACGGCCTTCCTCCAACTTCCCAATGATTCGATCTCGGGTAAAAGCATCCAGATGTCGTCTAACAGATTGATTATTCGCCATTTCTCGCGGAGGCAGCAACTCGGTGTGATTTTAACTGCTATACGGCGTGCAATCTCTTTGCCAGAAATACTGATCTTACACCGACAACATGCTTTATACAACTCAGACACTCCTCCATTACGTCTACCTGCATATCTGCGCATGTGTTACCGTACATCACCTTACTTAATCTCCTGATTGGTCTTTCTGTCCGCTCTGCCTCTTCGTTCAGCTGATATGCTAATTTTTCGACTTCATCCTTAATTTTTGCACAGACTCCGCTTCTTGTTTAAATGGCCTCCTACATACTCGTATAAACATCAGATAAATAGTGTGAGAACAAACCGAAGAGGAAGGAAGTCGCAAGTAAACGTATAAAATTCAACAACAAAAATAAACAAAAGAGATAAATGTTCTAAAATACACATCTCAGTTAAGAGAAAAGTTTACGATGACATTATTATTGAATTATATTGAAACAATAATTTATGAAAACGTCGTGCTTTATTTTCAAAATCTCAAAAGAGCTTGTAACAAAGAGATACGTTTAACATATTTTCAAATAACAGCGCTACCGTCATTTTGTGTTATCCTTATTTTCATCCTTCAAAAATAATTTATTCTGACGGAGTTACAGCCTTTAATTCTAATTATTTTTAAATTAAATTATTTAACGCACAAACATATATACGAGCATAAGATAACATGCAGCCATATATTCATTTAGTATATTTCGAAAAATTGCAAGTGGCCGCAAATGAACCAAATAATCATGGCCGGGAATTCGTGGCCAGCATTTGTTGAGTACTGGAGCCTCTAAAGACCCACCATGGAGAGGTATGATGCACATTTAATCATTTGAAGCTCAAAGTCCTCACATTGGCTTAGTGCGGAAGTTTGGAAAGTGGAATGTCAGTTCAGATGTCCTCGTTACTTGACCTTGGTTCAAAATTGGGAGATTTGACCAATAGCCTTCCTGTTTGCAAAAGAATGCGACGTTATAAAGATCGATCAACAAAGATGTAGCAAATTTCATCGTGTGCATCAGCGGTACTCAACCTTTTTATCAGCCGGGCCACATACATATGACAACTATTTCTCGCGGCCCGCAAAGTGAGGATTAACGGGGAAGGGGAGGAGGCGGACGCTATAAGATCAAAGACAATTAAAATGCAGAAAATGATCAAAATATTAATAGTTTTGGATATTATTTTAAAACTATATTAAACATCAAACTCAACTCACAGGAAAAAAAGGGTTTAATGTGCATTTTTTTACACTGTTATGGGGGAATTTAGATTTCCTTTCAATAATAATCGCAAGTACCCCACCCCCAAATATTTTATAGGCAAAATAAGGAGGCATTGAAAGATCTGTACAAAGTAATATAATGACAAGCAAAATTATATTTTTTGAATGTAAAAATGAAAAATGACATGTAATTAAACAAGTTGTTGACCATGTCTGATTTTTCTACGAAAGAGTCAAGATCCCAATCGTCTTGAAATAACAAATATTCTTTATATATTTTTCGTTTGAAAATCCTGAGAGTTAATTAAAAATTAGTTTCACCCATAAAATAGTCGCTATTCTACTGTTATTTGTTAACACTAACCGTTACAATTACAAAAGATAAAAATTATCCCGCAATCATTACCAACACCACATCGATAGCAAAATCGATATATGTGATTGCTTGAATGATAGAATTTCTCGCTAAATTTTTAATTCATTGTTCTCTTGAACAATTGAACTTGTTAGTGAAACGGGATATGACCGGGCCTTTTAGAAAGGTCCGGCGGGCCACATGCGGCCCGCGGGCTGCAGGCTGAGTATCTCTGGTGTGGATTGAAATTTGCTCTCTAATACGGTCTATAAAGGAAAATAATACTAAGAAAACCTAGCATATGTCCCACACTGAACCTATAGATTTAAAATTTATTTTTGAATTAAAAGCGACTTTTAAATGACAGTTCTTTCAAGTAGCACATACATATATACATTCTCGTGATAGTTCTTATTTAATATTACTATTTTCGTCAATATAATATATATTTCCTCATCAAACATATAAATAAATAAAATATATATATATATATATATATAAGAGGGAATAAAGATATTTTTGAAAAATATTCAAAACAGTTAAAAAGTTTTCACTCAATCAAATAAGATTTCATTAAAAATATTTCTTTGATAGAAAACAAAAAAAAAATGTTTTTAATTATATTTCCAAGTTAAAATAATATGTAGGCTAATGGAAAAAAACTTGTTGAAGAAAATATGTGATGAAACTCAAAAGATAAAATTTGTCATTTTTGTTTAAATTTTGCGAGTGATTTACAATGGAGGAAAAACACAAGTCAGAATTGTTAACTGCAATTTGATTAGAAAAGGTAACAGTCCAAAGTGTAACAGTCCAAACAATCATTTTTTGAAACGTTGAAGCGTGATATGGAAATTTGGTGAATGAAACGCTAGAGTGCAGAAATCGTCGTCGACTTGAGCGAAGTTCAAAATGAGGCGGTCTGTCGCCAATAACTTTCGTGTAGATACGTACGACGTTTATAACCAATCAATTCTCATATGCCCGACTGAATGATCCCCCTACTCTGCATGTTTTTCAATAAATTATGTAAATATCAGTTTTAAATGTGAATACTTTTCTCTTCCATAAACATTTCACCGTCCAGGTAGATTTCATTGCATTTCAACAATTTCTTTTTGGTGCAACTTTTTTTTGTCTACAAGTACATCAAAGAGTTCTTTTCAAAGCAATTTCAAATGAAGTTATTCAAAAGCCCTTCTGCTATTTATTCAATAAATTTATTCTAAAAGCAAAACTATTCACAAAGGTATTAAAAAATTTTATAACTTTCCTTAAAGAAAATTATTTAAAAATAGGTCAAGTAGCATATACTTAGAATTGGTAAGTTTTAAACTTGTATTGTTTTAAATATCTTCAAGTTAGAAAAAAATAACACGAAAGGTTAGAAAATTTCTAAGACTTACTAACTATATATCTGCGTCTTATAGAGACAGTTTACGATTGTAAATATTTTTACTTTTAGTTTAAGAAATCAAATTCTAGATATACAAAAGAAAATAATGCCTTCCCCTTTTATTTTCGGATTGTTACAAAATGAATTGTTAGGAATATTTCAATATATTGCAATTTCAATTAAAGGATTTAAAAATGCATAAATTGTTACATTACCTAATTTTTTGAATTTATGATACATTTTTTTAAAAAAATTTCCAGTATTTGAAAAAAGGTATATTTTTTCGATTAAACATATATACATACATATATATATATATGTATATATGTATATATATCTATGTTTATACACACACACACAGATATATATATATATATATATATATATATATATATATATATATATATATATATATTTGTGTCAATTGTAAGCTAATTACAACTGAACTATTACAGCTGTATAATTCCACAACATGAAAAGGACAAATTTAATACTTTATTCTACTTTCTACTATTTCTAATAATATAAGAAATATATTTTAAATAACGTACTTTTTCATTTAAAACCTTGTTGAATTGATTTTTTACGACGTCACACTTTGTAGCTGCTTGAGGGCTATTTGCAACGGACCGCATAATTTTGAACCCCTGTCAAGTGATGTGAATGACATCTGAGTTGACTCTCCTCCCTTCAAACTTACACAACATGCCTATGTGAGGACATCGAACCTTGACTGATTTAAGATGCATCAGTTCCTTTTTACACGGTGGGTCTTTTGTAAAAGTAGAATTCAAACCTACCTCTGAACAAAGCCCGCTACGAGTCCTCTGATGTTACCTTTGAACTACGATGGCCTAGGAGCTTTCTGATTTATAATTACACTATCTGTATCACCGAATTATATCATACGAGGGTGAGTCGGAAAATAAGTTTTCCCTGTCGACTGTGGTCAGATTTGTGAATGAAAGTCAAAACATAGAATGTGATATTAAAGATAAGACAAAACTTTATTTTTCCACATAAGTACCAAGTACATTGAAACATTTATCATACCACTTGATAAGCTTCAAAAAGCCCTCCAGAAAAAACTCAGGGCTTTACATACGGAAGAAGCATTTAACAGCTTGTTTGACTTCAGCATTTTTTCCACAGCGCCTTCAAGCAAGATTCTTCTTCAAAGCCGGAAATAGATGAAAGTCACTTGGTGCGATATCAGGACTGTATGGCAGATGGTGTAGGTGCTCTCAACTAAGAGTTTGAAATATGGTTTTGCGTTGCCGTCGCCGAGTGTGGACTCGTATTGTCATCCAACAACGGAATGGCAGATTTGAGAAGCACATGCCACTTTTTCAGGAACGCCTCTTTCAATTTGCCTCGACAGGGTGTCACAGTACCAAGTAGCATTGACGGTTCCAAACTCCAAAAAGTTCACTCAAAAGCAAACGCTTCTTCCATATGCAAAGCCCTGAGTTTTCCTGGAGTGTTTTTTGAAGCTTATCAAGATGCATGACAAACGTCTCAGGGTACTTGGTACTTTAAGGAAAAATAAAATTATGTCTTATCTTTAATGTCTCATTCTATGCTTTGACTTTCATTCACAACTCTGACCACAAACGACAGGGGAAACTTATTTTCTGACTACCCTCGTATAATATTTAAAAACTACCTTGAATATAGTTTAATTTTCAAAAAACCGTTATAATCTTAGTATTATACGTATACTTGAGCTTTCTCAACTGTTCTAATTATGTTTAATTTTAAATGTACAAAAAGTGCATAATGTATATCAAAAGTTGATGTAAATATTCTTAAAGTTATAAACTAAAACGCAGTATGTTCCTCTAACACAAAGGTATAAAAAAATTCCTTGTACTATTCGTAATATAAATAATATATGACTAATATATCTTCGTTAGATCTAGAACTAATAGGAATTTTATTCCTAATAACGACTTTATTACAGTGAATGTTGGAAAACTTTGCTAATAAATTTATATAAAAATGGGCTTAGTAAAGAAAAATTACACCGGATAGCCTTGTGTGACAATGCTAGTAAAATTGCATTGAAAATATTTGTAAAATTTTTGCTCATACCATTGCAGTTGATGTCCGTTTTAGATACTCTTAATGGTTTTGTATCAAGACATTTTGATTGTTCAGCCTTTGTTAGCAAGTGGAAATTATTTCAGCTTTAATTCTGCTATTATCATTCACTGAAATTTATAACTTTTTAAAAAAAATGACATAATCACTTAAACTTTGACTCTCAAAATAAAGCTGTCAGTAACATGGACAATCAAGAAGCTATAACATGAACTATTAACCAATAAAGAAGAAAAACTCAAACCTAAATAATATAACCATTATTTATTTGCTCTTCGTATCAGTCACTTGAATTACCAATTTCATTTATGATGTACTTTATATTGATTAGAATTAATAGGTTAATCTAAATTTAGTTTAAGATTAAATTTCAAACTGAATGTGTATGTAGTATTAATACATAACATGCATAAAGATCCTCAAAAAAAACTTACAAACATAATATGTATGAAAATCATCATTATTTTTACAGAAATATAAATAGAGGATACACAAAACATGTCATTTTTTAAAGGGATCGGAGCACATTCTTACCCTGGAAGCTGTTCCAAAAAAGTTTACACTTTAATTTATCAAGTGTTAAGTTTTAGCAAATAAACAACGTTGAAAGAAACGTTATTTTTTGGGAGATGGCATTTGTAATGTTTATATAGACTCCATTCCTTGGTGGAGCGTAATCGGGTAAAAAAAACATTTTAAGAAACCACGCATGGAAGCTGAGGTTATTAACGGACTCAACGCATTCCAGAAAACTGGGCCAAGTTTTCTTGTCGTTGAACAAAGCAATAATAATATATTTTGGAATTGTTTAACCAAACAAACAAAACAACAGCAAACCTGATTTCTGATATAATTCATTTTTCTAATTAATATGTCGGCTTACTTATTCATTATGAGAATCTGAAATCGGATTTTAAAAATTCCTGTAACTTTGCCGAATAATGCCGGACGACCATTAATTTACGCGGACTGCCACACAGGCTGAACTTGCGAGTACAGGGGCGCAGAAAATGGGTACCCGACGTATATTAGAGCGGCCGATTCGAATCTGCAATCCAATTCTAGAAATTCCAGTAACTTTGCCGGATGTATATTTGTGAAGGTCCCCTTGGACCTCACTTTGAGAACGAGAATAAATAGGAGTCATATAAGAACCAGTAGCCATTTTTATAAACAACTTTCTTTATTTGGTTATAATCCAAATAGAGTCAAAGACTTATTAACAAATATATCTAACTAGTATTACGAGGTTTTAAAGGTAATATCCTTTAAATTAACTTAATTAATTAATGATCCAATTAATTAACAATTACATAACGATCACGCAGAGATTACCACGATAAGAGATCCCAGATTTATACTCAATGTTCTTATTGGACATTTAATTTTAATTTCATTCGCAATAATAAGACTAATATTTACCACACTGCAATTCAGCTCAGCTCAGCTCAGCTTTTATCTGAGATTAAATCATCCAACAAGAAATCTTCAATTTAACTTCACTATAACTTTCTGCTTCAATCTCTATCTCCTACTGCTCTAACTTTACTATTCCGTTTGACTTAAATACTTTATCTAATCTGCATAACAAGGAATCCTGTCCGCTTTTTGGAGTTGATTGGAAATAGGTAGGGAATTAAATTTCCCTAAAAAGGACGACTCAGAAGGTTAGTGATAAAGTTCCGTATAGATTTGTCACATATTGTAAGATGAATATTTTCGTAATGTTTGGTTAATAAGACGTATTATGAACACTAAATAAGAAAATCTTAATACAAATTTGCTTTAAGCAAAAATATCCCTAAAAAGTACTATAAAATATTTATTTCTCTTATCGTAGTTGTTAATAATTAGAAGTATTTTTTCAATCTAACGTAACATATCTTATCAGAAATATTTTCAAATATTTCTTAGAGAATTTATAATTTCAGATTAAATATTTTAAAATACAGTAATTGCGAAGGAAAGACGAGGTGTAAAAAGCTTAAACATTTCATTTTTTCATATCTTGTTTAATCTTAAAATTTAAAAACTAAAAATATATTTTGAGAGTCAAAGTTCCTGTCTCCTGCCTTTAGTATACCGCAAAACCACAAAAACATCATAATAGGTGGTATTACAATTACTATATGCTATCTACTTACACAATTTCTCTAATATGTAGAAATGTAATTTTCAACCTTCATGTTTTAACCTTTAATACCTCAATCCTTTCAACTGATACAAATATTTTTTTCGCTTACATCATTCAAATATTTTTATACCACCCATATATCTTGGAAATATTTCTGTAGCAGAAGGAGAAATGATTTATATGCACTAAATTGACACACTTCATTGACCTGAATTCCAACAGTAGTTAATTATCTAATCAATAAAGTTAACCACAGACACGCTATCGGAAAGATTACTATTCATTTTCTATAATTCAATTGATTGAAATGTAATGAATTCAATTAGTTTTTACTCTTTTTTCTAGAATAATATTCTACCATAAGAAGTCAACAGGGCAAAAACTTAACAAGTTAATAAAATGTCAATACGAATATCTGGTATGTAGATATTAGATTCATTAACTGATGTAATGCTTATTTTATAAATATTTCAATTTTTGTGCTTAAACAAAACTAGAGAAGCAATAAAACCCAATTGAGTTATTCACAATTAATATTTTTTTTTACGAAACGTGAATTTCTTACGATTTAGGTTTCATTGCACAATATTATTGGAAAAAAATGACTTATTGAATAATGTGTTTATATACATATATTAAAAAAACGTAAAAGGTAACTGAATTGCAACACGTTCCATATCTTCCAGAGTGGTTCCCTGACTCGTAGAAGAATAATGTAGAATATAATGGGGAATTCTACTCATTAAATAAAACCGAACCCCAGAGACTTCATGTAGCATCTTGGGGAAGTGTTAGGTGCTTGATATATTTCTTCTGCTTAAGTATTATCTTCTCACCAGACCATGCTCAGAATAGCCCTTCCGTTGTCAGAGCGATATCAATAAAACCTAAAATAATTCGAAAGAAGTTCGAAGAAGAGTTGCTTAAAAATTCAAGACAGCAATTTCTTGACTATAGTAAACTTCGTAAAATTTTAAAACTTATTTTAAGTTGCTGATTATTATACTTATTTAAAATTAAAGTGTTAAACATTCCATGAAAATTTAAAATTATAAGAAGTCGCTTCTAGTAAGGACTAAATAACTTACTTATTTAACCTCGGAATAAGTATAAAATTGTTTATTTTGATACTGCTTTGTTCATTTTATCTCCTGTACAATAATGTCAATTTAATTAATAAACTTCAAGCGCTTATTTCAATTTAAAAGAGATAAAATGGATAACTATGCGTTTTGACTAGATGAAATTAAACTAGTTAACTACTTAGGCGATCTTTTGAATTGCACGTCTGTAAGATTGCGATATTTATAATGACTTCAAACATATAATAAATATTCTGAATTCAAGTAAATAATTTTGTAACTGTTATCAATCAACCCACAGTATATTTAAAAGTAAGATTATGACAGGAATGCATGATTGCACGGGTAAAAAGTTTTACTGTATTTTACGCTTATCTAAAATTATTGACGAACGTTGACAAATAGAAGCTGTTATCATGAATTTTTTTACAATGGTAAGAATTATTTTCATTGATTAATTTCTATATTTCTTTTAACATTGAATTACTAGGCTTATGCTCTTAGGAAGAGAACGTGCGCAATGTGATAACCGTAACAATTATGCTCCTCTGTACGCTCTGTAAGTGTTCTTGAACAATCCGATAGATTAGTTTAGACATTTAAGGCCAACATATTAATAAAAGGATGAATATATAATAAATATAAATATTCGAAGCTTTTTTAGAACGAATTAGACATTATCAATATCTTTGTTAACATGAATACAATTCGAGATTTTTTTTCTTTGGGTAAAGAATGCTCTCGTTATATATTCTGTAACATTAGTCCATTTTAAGAAACAAAATTACTGATAGTTTATCTAATTCACTTTTGGCAAAAAAATGTTTCTTCACATATAATATAATGTTTTAGTTAACGAAATACGAATAATTGTTTTAAGTACAAAAAGATACAATTATGGTACAGATAGTACGCATAGCTTATATAAAAATTAATTAGAATTGTTGCCAAATTAATTATATAATTTTAAAAAACGTATATATCACAAAATATTACAAAAATTTCCTTAAAGGGAAACAAAAGCTACTTCTCAAAATACTAAAGGCTTTCCATCCAATTCTTTAAAATTTTTCAGTGGGAACATCTGTCTTCATTTAATTATGTTTTTAATAATAAGAAAATAATATTTTAAGACTTAAACTCAAGTAAAATCATAGCTTGTGTAAAATATAATTTATTTTTAGTCCTCTATTCAACTCATTTCACAGAATTCTGTGTGTATCAATGATTTTAATTATACCAATTTACTAATTTTAATTTTCAAACACGCTTACACAGATTTGAATATGTCTCTTCAATTTCTTTATTTTGTAGAGTTTGCATAACTTGCTAGTATGAAAAGTTATCTTTTTTATAAGGTACAATGTGTAATTTAAATGTAATAACCTTAACCATACTTAACTGATTAATGTAGGAAATGTAAAATGAGATGTGCTACAAAATTTTTAATAAATTTTTCACATAAATGCAAACGGAGAAAACTGCAGCAAATTTTCAAATATTCGACATTTTATTAATATTTCCTTTGAAAAAAAAATTTGCTGCTTTTGTACTATTAAATGTGTTTTAATATTTTTACTTACAATTTTTGGGAGGAATAAGACAATTCATGCACATATATATTAAAATAATCATTTTAAAAATCGAGTTCAGCATATATAATCGTTGTATTTGATTTTTGGAGCACTGATTATGTAAATGAAAACAATACTTGCAATTATACAGTTTTTAATTGTTATTTCATTAATAGAAATTGCCATTAAGTAGCAAATTTATTTAATAGAAAAAAGAAAAGTATATAAGAAAAAAAATAAAAATAATTCTAATGTATTTTTAATAACGTTTATCTATTTTTTTATTCGCCGATTTTTTTGAAACGATAAAAAAAAATTAATATTTTTTTAGATGCTTACTGACACATCTTTATGAAAGATTGAAAATTTTAAAATGAATGCTGCGTAACTAAACGTAGTTCAGTAATTTTTCTTCCAAATAAAAATACATAAAACTTTATTACTGTTAACGTTATGTCACATACAAATATTGTGCTATTTTTTATATGGAACTTAATCTTATACAGTTAAAATATGAAAATTGTACTTGCAAACACCGAATGCTTACATTGTTTTGAGTGATACCGTTTTAAAGCATGTTCATTAACTTATAAATTAATAATGATAATCTACTGCAGTTAGCCTTTTTGAAGCAATAAATAATGTCATAAAGAATATTCAGGTCAGAAATCTCGTATTGAAAGAAGGAAAGCCTTCAAAGAGTAGTTATATGCACAATTGTCGTTCTTCAAAAATTAAGGATAATTTTAAGTGATGAAGGTGTGAGATGTTGTGAGAAATTATATAAAATAAATTAGGAAGTAGATTTTCAGAAACTGAAACTGTTGCATTCACAAGCACCTGTGGTGTACAATAAAAGGTAATCGCAGCAATAAGCACCTTGCTGAAACTCCTTTTTGTAACAGGTGGCTCCGAATCGTATGGCCTGATACGGATAGTTGTGCAATTTTTCAATGTCATACTTACAGTACGCCGGTCATCATTCTCAGTGATGTGATGAGACTGGCGTAATCCTCGCAGCAGTTAATCCATCAATCGTGCACCCCCCGGTTCCATATTCTCTCTACTGTAACTTGATTTTGTCCAAGATGATATCACAGAAAGGAAATCCACAATTTCTATAAGCCCCAATTCAAACTCAGAAATGTACTTGAATGATTTCCGTATTCTTCTACGAAACAAACTGAAGTTTCTCATACAAAAAGCAGCAAACAAACACAATTCCGATGTTTAAAAACAGCTTTTTATTTATGTATAGTACATTTCTTCAAAAGCATCCTCTAGCCACTTTATTAAATATAAATATTTTATCAAATAAAACATTATACAGTTGGTTTATATTAACCGCTAAATTAAGACTGCAGTAAAACTCTTGAAGTGGATCGAACCATTAAATTACAGGGTGTTCTACAATACGTCCTAATATAATAGATCCTTCGGGAGTCTCATTTTTACTATTCTTAAGAACTTTTTTTTTATTTATGTACTAGCTGTGTTATACCCGTTCTTCGCACGGGTGAATTGAAAAATTAAACAATACAGATTGAAGGAAAAAGAAGTTTTTAACGAGTTAATTTTACGTGAATTGCAAATTAAACAAAAAAAAAGTTTCTTGCATATCTCAGCTGAACACAGAAAACCCCTGTTTGTTAAATTTTAAGTCTGTAGATCTAATAACTGATAAAAAGGATTGTTTTTACTATAATGACCCTTAACTCTCTTGGGGGTCGATTTTTGAAAACACCTTCCTATGCTCATCTCTGCTCAGCAAAAGTAGCGCATTGTTACAAATTTGTAGAATGAACGCTTAAAATAGTATAAATAATTTATATCTGGAAGTGTAATACGTTAATATTACTTTTTGTTGTATTTATTTTATGTTAAAATTGTAATCAGCCTCACACTCCACCTGTTCAAGCTTCTGCAGTTTCTGGCACCTGGCGTAGACAGAACAAAATGCAAAGTTTTGCTTCACACATAAAAGATAGATGTATGTTGTCACGGGATTTTTTGCAGATGGCAGAATTTTTTCCTACTTTTCTTGAGAATTATCGTTATATTTTTGACACTTCAGACAATATCTTTATAAATTATAGCCTATGTGTTTTTCTGACGTATAAGCTATATTATTGTAAAGTTTCCTTAAAATCCATTCAGTTGTTTTTGCGTGAAAGAGTACCAAACATCCACACGAAGTTTCACGTTTATAATATTAGTAAGGATTATTATAATCATTCTAAAAAATTTTTTCTTCACAAAATTTTAATTTTATTATTCTTAATTCATTTTGGGATAAACATATTTCACTGCCTTAAAAAAGAATTATTTTAAATATGTCAGTTTCTAGAGCTGTTTAATTGCTATTTAAGTATTATTATATGCATTGTATTTCAAGTTAGTACCATAAATATGATGATGAGATGCATATTCCTTCACCAAAGTGATTCCATATTCTAGAATTTATCGATATTTCTAGAATATGACGCAAAAAAGTAGAATGTATAAACAAATATAAAGTGTTTAAGGCTTCACTTCTGTTTTACTTCGACTGATGGAGCTTTTGCCCTGTATATCTTTGATTAATATCTAAGTGTCTAGGTCAGGGGTGGCGAAACTTTATGGATCAACGTGCCATTTTTTCTAAAGAAATATTTAATGAGGTATAAACGTGCCATATATCAAATAATTTTGACTGGTTAATTTTGGGAAAATAATAAAAGTAAATACTAATAACACAAAACTCTTTATTTACTACAGAAAAATATATTTTGTATCTTACAGTAGTAAATGTTTCACTTACATGTGTAATTCGAATTATATAAAGTAACAACTGTGTGACTTCTGCAGTAGCAGATTAGATAACAAATAAATTATTGGATAAGATGTTACTTTTAGCGGAATGCATGCTGAATCGGAGTCATCTACCAAATGGTTTCTAAGCGAATCTTTAATGTTATTCATCTCTGAAAATAATGACTCGTAAGCATAGGTCGATGAAAATAGGGTTAAAATATCATAAGCATGCTTCTTCAAACAGTTAAAAGTATCTGGAATTGAATTTAATGTTTCCGAAATTCCGTTACCGGCATTTTTACTTATATTGCTTGTTAATCGTTCTGTTTCAATCAATTCTTACTTTTTTCCTTATTTCAATACATTTTTGAATCCATATTGAACTAGACTAGAAATCACACAGTTGCATTTCAAATTCTTCAATTTCCAACCAATCGAATTGGGGCAAGTTCAGTTTATCAGATGGCGTCACATCAGGGTACATAATAAACGAGCTTTTCTGAAAATTCTTTTAACCGAGAAAATCTCACTGAAAATTCCTTGATTGAAGAATCAATCACGATTAATCGTTTCGATCGGTGGCATGCCCAAAATATTGTGCCGCGTGCCATGAATGGCACGCGTGCCAATGGTACGCCATCCCTGGTCTAGGTGAAGTGAGTGAGGGAGTGAGAGTTATATTAACGTCGCACTATACAGTTACAAGAGGGTGATTGGCAACAGTTCTCGTAATTTTGAACCATGGTCAGTCTAGGTTCTGAGCAGACTCTCAAGAAATCAGTCTAAGAAATTAATCGTTTCTTTATTTATTAATCATATTTGCAATTCTCACGTTGAGAGGAATAACATAAAGAAGCTTCCATTTGATGTGAATAAAATAAGAGAATCAAGGTGCAAGTGTTATACCTACATTAAAAATTATATTTAGATTAGATTTGTCAATGTCAGCGACTAGTAAACCGAATTAAAATAGCTCCAACACACGGCCTCAAATCAATTAATATCTCCTGTCTCTAACCTACCATCTCTACATGCGACTTCTTAATGAGTAATCTAACAACAAAAAATGGAATAATGTATTTCTTTTCAGTTCCATCTGCATTAACTATAGAGAAAGATCGTGAATTTTCTGGAAAACACAGAAATGCAAAAATGAACATGATTATTTGAGGAGAAGGGCCGTCAAATGGCTGGAAATAGGCTTATAACCAGTTGATAATGCTTAATCGCCTAACGACTCTCACAATGTATTCAAATGCTTTGAAATCGAAATTTTTAAATTCGATTTCAAGATGGTTTGTTTCAGTTATTATATATATATAGTGTGGGCCAAAACTGTGGATACTCTTTTTAAAATTATTACGTTTTTTTAAGTTTGTATGCTTATAGAAAATGTTAAGTAGCACAAAATGCGAAGTCTTTCATATCACTTTAAAGATAATTTAATACTGAATTCAGTACAAAAAACAAAATTCAAATATTTGCAATGAAAAAAATTAATGTGGCAATAATTTTTGAGAGATATACATTAGATACTGATGATAGCAGTGAGCTATCAGTACAAGATGCTAGAAAACAATTATATCCTCAATTAGTTCCTTTTTATTTCATGGGTACCTCATTTGGACAAGAGTTTTCAAATGGAGCCACAAGTTTTCGATAGGATTGAGGTCAGGACTGTTTCCTGTCGAGGACAACAACTCAATGATCTTCAAACGATACCAGTTTTTCGATTACTTTAAAATGTGGCAAGGAGCAGAATCTTGCTGAAAAATAAATGAAGCATTGTAGTTAAATAGATCCCTGATGGAAGGTAGAAAATTGGGTTTCTAGAATGGTGTTTATGTATTTTTGACATTCAGTGTCCCTTCGATGATATGAAGGCGCCCTATCCCATCTGCCGATATGCATAGCCAAATCATAAAACTATTTAGGTACTTCACAATTGCCTAGATGCAGTCATGATTTCTACGTATTACATGCTTTCGGCAATCATTGCCGAATAACGATATCTTAGTTTCATCCCTCCATATAGCTTGTGACCACTAATCATTTGTCCAATTAATGTGGTCCTTTGATCACTGTAGTCTTATTAAATGCTGCTGTAAATTGAGATAAGGCTTTTTTCGTAGATGTCTACCTTTTAGTCTAATATCTATAATCGTCTCCTGGTTGTTTTTGAACAGACAGGAACACCAGCAACATTCAGACAACTTCTGCTGAGCGTTGATGACATTCTTTTATCTTCGAGACACAGTGTTTTTCTTCTTCTGTCATTAATAGATGTGGTACACCTTTTTAAACCTTTTCCTGCTTTGTTTTTTATGAAATTTGTCTCGTGACATCTTAAACAAATCTTTCAGTCTTCAGCTGTAGTCACTGAACCACCCACCTGCCCAATAATTTTAACATAAGAAATACCACTTTTTCGTCACAAATCTCTTTCTAGGTGTCCAATCTACTCTTTTACTTGATGTCATTGTTTTTTGACTGAATATCATTGTTTTCCTGGCATGAAACTGTCCTGACCTCAATCCTATCAAAAACTTGTTTCACCGTTTGAAAACTCTTGTCCAAATGAGGTACTCATGAAATAAAAAACACTAATTGAGGATATAATTGTTTCCCGGTGTCATGTAATAACGAAGAAAGAGCTTAAAACTATTTTCCGCTCAATGAAACATCGATGTGAAGTTGTAATAAAAAATAAAGGCTACCCCACTAAGTACTGATAGCTCACTGCCATCAGCCGTATCTAATGTATATTGATAAATATTGCCACATAACTTTTTTTGCATTGCAAATATTGAAATTTTGATTTTTGTATTGAATTATCTTTAAAATGATATGAAAGACTTTGCATTTTGTTCAACGCAAAATTTTCTATAAGCATACAAACTTAAAAAACGAAACAATTTTAAAAAGTGTCTTCAATTTTGGCCACCACTATATATATATATGTTTGTGTGTGTGTAAGGATAATTAAATTAGATTAAAAATTAAATTCCCTATCTAGCACTTAACTCATATTTTTTCATTTGACCTTCAAGTATCAAACTAATCACACATTTATTTCTTCCGTTCTTCCGAACATATGGCCTAGCCAATAAACATGTCTAATTCTAGATCGTTATATTTAATAGCCCTTTATGTCGGCATTAACTTTCAAGTACACTCATAAAATCCGCGATACTAGCTGCATCTGTATTTTAAGTGCTAACCCACTTAAAACACACTGTGGCGTTCTTTTTTTCTCTCTCCTCTCAGCGTCAGAAGAGATTGAGAAATGATCGAATAAAGATTCTTTTTAAAACTAATTCTGATTCTGTCTCAAAAACATGTCAGAATTAAAGCCGGCAGGATTCTATCTGCTAATAGATTTCGACTCTTTAACTTAAAACTATTCTTAATAGAAAATAATCTTAAAATAAAAAACAAACGCCGACGACCGTAATAGGTGACATGGAGAATTTGATGGAACACCCACGGTGCTCTACATATCTTTGCTGAAGACGTCGGGTTGCCGGAATTAAAAGGAATTGTACGTAAAAAAAAGAACCACGCTAGTAATCCCAGGAAAAATATCGCTCTTACAGCCAAAGAACTAAGATCATCGTCTTCTCCTAATAAAATTTCAGAAATTTATATTTAAAAAATGGAAGCAAGAAGAGAATATAGATGCAGATGAAGAAAAATTAAAACAATCTTTAACCATTATAAAAAATGATATTCGATTTGAAGATCTACAGACTTTCTTCCAAAAATATAACCTGGAAATGCCCATCCAAACATTCCTTAGAAATTTTGAAAGTACACGTGATTCCTTCGATATAACAGAAAAACAGAAAATCCTATTTATAACCAAGTTGGTAGATGGAGCTGTGAAGACTTACATCAAATCACAGTCGATCCCTAAAAGTTTTTACGAACTGAAAAAAAATTTAATACGTGAGTTCGGAACACAAGTCAATACAGGGGATATTCATCTTCAATTATCTAAAACAGAAAAAACATCGAAAAAGAGAGCCCCCCATAGAATACTTCTACAAAATAAAAGAAATCGCATCCCGGATAAACATGGAAGAAGAAGCTGAAAAATATTACATCATAAAAGGATTAAAGGAAAATAGATCCATAGAAATACAGTTGCAAAGCTGCAGCAACATAGAGGAGCTGAAGGAAAAAATGAAACTTTTAGATATCCAAGAAAAATCAAAATCAAATAGGAAGGAAGTTATATACCCAAAGTATCCAGAGACAAGAATACCTCACCATATGAATCAATTTACCCATAGACAACAGTATGGAAAATGGAATTGGAGAAATAATCCATCTCAACACCCGGATACCATAACCGGTTCAAGATACAATGTATACTCTCCTCGGCTTCCATCACCTTCTTATCATCACCCGTTCTTTTCTCTTCAGCGGCCGACCATGTATCCGAGAAACCAACGATTGCCGCAACGACCAGCAGTTTTGCGACCGGATGCTCCAACTTTCTACCCCCATAAAAGAACCCAAGAAAATAATACAGTATTCCAACCTCATCGAACATGAGAAATTATGATCATCCAGGGAAGAATAAACTTCAAACAAGTTGAAGTCCTCTTGGATACAAGATCAAGTGTCAACACTATTCCAAAAAATATAATATCACAAATAAAGGGACACCACAATGTGGAGTATATCAAAACAAAAACTGCCACCATCAATGGACAAATTAAGATGAGTGAGGCAATTACTTTACAATTGAAAATAGGAGAAATTATTAAAGATATTAAATTCCTCATAGTAAATGTAGAACTGAAATATTTAATAATTTCTAATAAAATTATGAGTATTTTTGAATTAAATATTAATTTTAGTGAGACTATAAAGTTTTTCCAAAGAGGAAAAAAAATTTTTAAAAATTATGAATCTAAGAAAAGTATTAAAGAAAATGAAACTCTTAAATTTAGTAATAATAAAATTATCACTAAGAAAACCGATAACATATATATGGTTAATATAGAAATAATTCCTAACACTGATTATGATATTATTAATATGATTATTGATAAATAAAAACATGTCTTTGCTAAAAATAAGTTTGTTGTGGGCGAATTAAAATGTAATTTTCCTATAAAATAATACTTACCTCAGAATTACCCATTGCAAATTGACCATATCGGACATCTTTTAAAGATGATACGGAAATAAAAAAGCAATTAGATGCATTATTGAAAGCAGGAATAATTAAACCATCTTATAGTTCTTACGTTGCCTCTATAACATTGGCTTTTAAAAAAGAGGATAATGCTCGTACACAATTATGTATCGATTACAGAAAGCTAAATGCTATCACAAAATTAAATGCAGAACCAATTCCCCGAATAGATGCAGTTTTAGACAAATTAACACATGCAAAATTTTTCTCAACGATCAACCTCTGTAGTGGTTATTGGCACATTAAATTAGATGAATCTGAAAAACTTTCATTTGCATCAAATTACGGTCTTTTTCAATTTAATCGTTTGCCTTTTGGATATAAAAATTCCCCAGCTATATTTCAAAGAGCTATTAGGCAGATTTTAAATAAATACCAAATAAAATTCGCATTAAATTACTTTGATGATATAATAGTATTTCGGAATCAATTGAACATGCAAAACATTTAGAAGAAATTTTTAAAATTTCTGAAGTAGAAAATATTAAATTAAAATTCTTAAAGTGTAAATTTGGTAAAGATACAAATGATATCTTAGGATATGAAATAAAACAAGGATCATACACTCCAAATAATACGAATGTCGAAATAATTAAAAAACTCTTACCCCCTAGAAATGTAAAAGATTTACAAAGATTTCTTAGTAGTATTAATGTCTATTATAAATTCATTCCTCAATATACAAAACTAAGAATACCCTTAAATAATCTTCTTAAAAAGAATCAAAATTGGAATTGGACCTCAGAATGTCAACAATCTTTTCAAAAACTTAAAGAGAGCTTAATTTCAAAACCCATTTTAGCTATATTTAATCCAAATTACCCATGTCATCTTTATGTAGATGCATCAAAAACTGCGATCTCATGTATCCTCAAACAACAAAAACCCAATGGAAATCAACATCCGATTGCATTTCATTCGTGACGACTGAGAAATTATGAAATTAATTATACAATATTTGAATTAGAATGCTTATATATATAGTTATAATTGATAATTTAGATACATTCCATTGCTATCTTCATGGATCTCATTTCACAGTTCATACCGATCATAATGCATTAGTTTGGCTTAAAAATTTCAAAAATCCCACGGGTAGACTTTTAGAGAGGGTCTTTAAATATATATATATATATATATATATATATATATATATATATATATATATATAAATATATATATAATATGTATATATATATATATAATATTGAAACTGATATGTTAACAAGAAATCCTATTGCTTATATAATTTATACATCCCCAGAACCTTTATTAGATATCATTGAAATAAGTCATTTTCAAAGTATACCAAATATATCAGCTCCTAAATGTTTTAAGAGAGATGGTGTTTTTATAGTAAAAAGACAAGGGGTTTAGCTAAAATAATTGTACTCAAAACTCTAAGAGTGAAGTTAACGAAAGCAACTCATGAAAAATTTGGCCATCCTGGGGTAGCTACCATATTAAAATTATTATCACCACAATACTATTGGATAAAAATTATTACTGATATACGAAATTATGTGAAACACTGTGAAACTTGTCAAATAAATAAGAAGTCACATCAGAAAAATACGGACTGATGCAATAACTTCCCCTGTGTGAAAACCCCTTTGAACTTTTGTCAATAGATAGTGTAGGTGGTTTAAATTATTATAACTCTGTTAAAAAATGTTTGCACATTATTATTGATCATGCAACTAGGTACATTTGGACTTTCCTATCAAAAAATACAACACAGATACTTATATAAATTGTTTAAGACAAATCTTTCAGAATCATATACCGGAAAAAATTTGAAGTGATAGAAATACTGCATTCATCTCTTCAAAATTTAAGCATTTTTTAAAACATAATACTTTCACTCAATTATTAACTACTTCTCACAGACCAGAAACAAATGGAAAGGTTGAATGTGTAAATCAAACCATCATTACCCGCTTAAAGTATGAAATTAGTAATGGTTCAAGTAAAGTTCCATGGATAAAAGTTCTGGAAAAAGTAACCCATCAGTATAATCAAACTCTACATACAATGACAGGTTTCCCTCCAACCTACTTAATGTATGGTAATTTACCTTTTAAAATTTCATTAAGAGATAATGAGATACATCCTCCCATAGAAGAAGCAAGAAAATTAGCCAAAGAAAGAACCGAACAGTATTATAAAATAAATAAGATTAGATATGATAAAAAATTTCAGGAAGCTGATTTCAAGGTTGGTGACTTAGTAATGTATATGAAGAATTTCAATACCCCAATACAAGAAAATTAAGTCCCTTTATTCAGGCCCTTATACAGTTTTAAGAAAATGTTCTGATGTATTATTTAAAATGAATAGACGCAATGCACTTAATAAAACTGACACTGAATTGGTTCATTCTCAGTCCATTTAAGGCGTTTTCATCCATCTGAAAATTTTCAGTTGAATTACATTCAACTAAATACCCATAATAAAAATAATAAGAAAATAACTAAAAGAAACCTCTTACGTAATACAGAAGTAACTGAGTTCTGCTTAACAAAACTATTTGGAGAAGAGTAATGTAATATAATATTTAATTTTATAGTATATTTTGTATTAAAGGAGAGATATTGTGTGTGTGCTTTTACTTTATTTGAGAAAGCAGAGTGTATGTGTTTTATTATACAAAAGTTTGAGAAATTTTAATATACTTCTCAAATTTTATTTTAAGATGTCGAATGAGTTAACATTTTTTAATTGATATAGGTGCTTTAAAATTGCAAGATATAAATTAAGTTATTAGAGAAATGACTCTAATGTGCTAATACTAATGATACTGATTTTGATGAGAAACTAAAATAACATCATGTTGCATTCTTTTTCTCCACTGAATTTTAGTGTTTTCTTAATTATTTATTCAGCAGTAACCTTTTTGAATGTCATTTAATTTTTTTCATTTTGAAATTGTGTGTTTTGATATACCGGCCATGTATCAAGATTCACTATTTCTCGAAATTTTCCTTATCTAAATTCAAAATTAATTTAATAACTTGAAGGATATTCTTTGATATTATACAGGGGATATGGGAAAATAGAATCATTATAATTTTGTATATGTCTTGAAACATTAAGAGGACAAATGTGCTTAGTTTGGTATGCACACCTCTTATTGTGTTCTTATTAGCATCCCTGAACATCTGTGAGTTGATCATGAAAATTTCTCAGAGAGATGTGTTCAAAAATAATAGTTTATATTAATTAGTATGTGATGTTAGAGAAAGTAAAGAATTTTGTCTATGAAATGAACATTTAGTAGGTTACGGAGAGATTCAAAATAATTTTGTATGCGATATTGTTAAGTTACAGTGAATATTGTGAAAATTTTCATAAATACTAAAGGTGATTATAGAAGTGAGTCCACTTTTCCGACTCAAAAATAATAAAAAAGAGCTCTTACATATTCTTATAATCTTATTTTCTTTTATTCTTTCATTCCTATATATTCTTATATAATTCTTATATTTTTATATTCTTACATTTTATATCGCATATAAAATAAAATACTGTTTATTGTGTTGAATAGTGCATATAATTTGTGTGTGTGTTGTACACCGTTTTCATATTATTAAAAATTTCATTTTATTAGTGTCTATAATTTTATCTTTTTAAAAAATGTGTTTCATATATGCAAAATTTTGTGTAATAATATAAAGTATTACTACGATGGCGCCAGAGTATATTTTTATACAAAATTAGTATTTTAATATTTATATGATACCATGTATTTTTATATTTACTATCTTATTGTTTGATATAATATTAATTTCCAATATAAATTTTTTTTTGAATACATTATCTGCTAGCTATAATACGAATCTATTATTATGAAGGAATAGGAGGAAACGCGATCTCATATTCTGGATGTCGAATAGATTTGAACAAGCTAAGGGTATATGTATATATATATGTATATATATATATATGTATATATATGTATATATATGTATATATATAATATATATATATATATATATATATATATATATATATATATATATATATATATATATATATATATATATATATAGTTCACATGTTATAACAATTCTTTATACCTTTTCTAGCTCTTTTTGCGTGAAGAAATGAAAACATCACTACACCTCATCTCATAGCAGTCCAATTTTTGCCAAATGCAACTAGTAATTCGGCTATTACGGTCCGAAGACATCTTCATAGGAGAGACTTGCAAACAAGGTAATAGCTTAAATGTGTCCCATTAGACCAAACAGAATAAAAGGTCTGATTAAATTGGCTTAGGGAGCTGTTGTTTGGACAAGGAATGAATGGTATCTACATATTTACTGGTGAATCTAGGTTCACTTTAGAAAGTGATTCTAATCCTGATCTGATTTGGAAGAATCAGGTGAGTGGAGGGAGGTGAAATGATGTCGTGGGCTCGAAGCTCTTTGAAAGACCACTCTGACTTGCATATAGAAGTACTTTGAACGGACAAAGATATCGACATGTGGTACCCTATGCTGTTGTTTTTGGGATAATTTGGGATCGGTCACGTCAATTTAGGCTTGTTCGACAGATACCATTTTGATGAGTGAATGAGGCGAATTGAGTGTCCATCTCGCTCAACTGACTTAAATCCAATCCAGTACCTTTGGTACCATATTGGCAGAGCAATTACAACATGAAAATCTACCCCTTCCCGGAGCATATAAGAGATGCAACAGGACTTGCACTGTGTATTATTTTCTGTACCGAATCATGTGTCCGATAACTTAATCTTGTCAAATTAAAAGCGATTCCTTTCGTGCATTATGGTTAAGGAAGGACATATTTCCTAATTCCAAAAATTAAAAAACATATTCAGTTTACAATTTATGCCAAATAATGTGTCATTATTTAATAGGTGAATCATTAAGACCACATAAAATGTAACATACTCTAAATGAATGTGTAAATAGTAAAGGCTTTCGTTTTTTTAAAATGAACCCTTTATCTACCGACTGTACTTATAAGTGCTACTCACTTTAAAATTACATAGAATAACCATTCTTACGAATACTCTGACGATACTTATAGCAGGAATATTCTTTTAAATCCACTCTTCCAAGATACATCGCTGCATGGGTTCTATGACGGGTATTTTAGCGGGGAAGGCGAATAGTTTTATAACAAAAATTGCGTTTTCAGCGGATTGCGAAGAATGTCATTTTTGTTCCGAAAAAATAGTTAATGTCAAAAGATGTCTTATTTTTTTGTATATTAATGAAGACCTTAGAAAACTATTTGGCATTTTATTTTAAATGAACAGTGTATATAATTAATTTTACAGTTGAATATCTTTAATCAATTAATCACCTTTAACTGATTAAATTTCCCGAAGTTGAGTATTTTGTTTATGTATATCCCTTTATTTTCATTGTATTGATTCACAAAAAAAATTGCATGAAAGAAACTGAAGTAAATCATAATGCGGTACATAAAAGGTTAACTTAATTTTTTAAAAAGTAAGCTCGATAAACCTTCTTCCTTGGTTTTTGTAGGTCTCTGCACATTAATTATGTATATAAATTTTCAAATCCTTACTGAAATTTTTCCTTAAATATGAAGTGAAAATTCACATAAAAATTTATATTTTGTTTATTCAATTAAAAAATTCAGAGATCAAGTAATTTTACTGAGAATAATGAAAATATGATCAGAAGTAAATAGCGAAATATTCTATTACATATAAGAAACTATAATAAGCATCAAAAATAAACATCGAAAATTCAATTTAGATGCGTATTACATACATACACACATATATACATGTATATATATATATATAATTTTCTATTTTTATAATTTTTAAGACTGAGTTCTTTAAATGAAATTTATTTTTTGCTTTCTGTTGCTTCAATTGCTACAACAAAAAATTATTTAAAGAATGTTTAAAAATAAATATTTCAATATCTTGTTCATATTTTATGTATTCTTCCTTCTTTTGTAACACCTTGTTCAGGTATTTCAGATTTATTATTAATTAGTTTATATAAATGAAGTTTTGAATTGGAAACTTAAGTAGTATTAATAAAGATCTGATAGTACATCTAATTTTTTTTCATATTTTGTTGCAAATATTCTGCACAATAAGATAGTTCTCTCTCTCCTGCTAAAATCAAACTTTGTGCTGTTAATAGATGTTTTTTTAAATTAAACAATATCTTTGGATAAAACAAACACGAAATTTAACAAATTACCTATTTTTGACACTATTTATGTGCGAACTTAGATTCCACTTTTCGGGATTTTGATTTGAAAGCCTTCAACTTTTATTGATGATTAGGGTACCCGTGAATGAGCAAAAAATGTTTAATGGAGATAACTGAATTTTCTTTGGTTTTGAATTTCATGATGATAGACAAGCAATACACTTTATCTAGTTTATATTTCATTTGACAGGTTTCCGAGAATTACTTCGTCATCACTTATATGAGGAGTTTCTGCAACTATAGATAAAAATTTGTTTTTCTGAATATGAAAGAGGATAATTAGATACTAGTAAGTACACGCAGACAACTTTTAATAAAACTTGTATTAAGTAAAAACAATTTAAATTAAGTTATTTTGCGGGTGTTTTCATTCTACGTTTTCCTTTCATCTCTTCAATTTTACTCTTTTAGAATTATTTAAAAATATAAGAAAAAGATAAAATTTATTAGAAAGATTCGATAATATTAAATGATTCCGACCTCCTTTAAATTTTTTATAGCATGACATGCTAGTTTATTACGAAGAGGTAGGGGGACTCTACATATGTACACATAATTAATGGCTTTGAAACACTTTTTCTTTCTATGGAAGTCAAAGAAATTAAGAGTAGAGTAAATTTAGTAGCTGCTTTATACCACAACAACAAACCTAACATTTTCTGAAAATTATAGAGTAAAACCTGACACATATCTAATTTTTTTTTATATGTTTTGATTTTGCCAGTACTCTAAAATAAAAAAGAAATATCTTATTTTTGAATGTTTATTTTTTACTTATAGAAAAAAATACGTGACCTAAATTGCCAATACATCTGGGTAAATGCACTTATAACAAAAAATTATAAGCATAGTCCTAACGACAGCAATATTTTATGCATCAGTAATTTTTAACTTTCTTAGAAATTTAGATTTAATCTTTTAACCTTCCATGCACTTATTTTTTTAATTTAACATCTACACAATAACGACATTACAGAATAAACACTTAAATGTCAAAGATGTATATATTTTATTCAAAGGAGAATTTATATATATATATATATATATATATATATATATATAGCAATGAACTAATTGGTTTTCTTAAATCCATGTTTCCAAAGTTTCTATACTACTGGCCATTAAAATTGCTTTGAAGGAGGGATGATATACAAACGTTAAATTTTCACGAAAGGAAGAAGATTCTGTTTTAGCATTTAACAGCCATCGAATGACACAGGAGGTAGAAACGGCATCGCAAACTTTAAACAAAAGAAAAGTTACGCAGTGAGTTTTATCATTCGAAAATCGTACTTGGATGTTGGTTTATTGTGAGATCATGATATGCTTCGCATAAAGAGAAACGGCTACCAGCAAGTATCGGAATTTAATAACGGCGAGATCGTTGCCTATCGAGATTGTGGTTTATCGTTCCACGGCATTGCGATTTGCATTGGTCGGAATCCAAAGACTGCGATGCGATATGTGATCGATGGGTTCAGCAGACTTATTTTGAATGCCATGCATATTCTAAAAGGCCTCCCTTTAATAATACCTCAGAGGGCAGACATGTTGACGCATCACAGACCTTGTCAGAAACTGGGTTTGTTTGCTGCATGAACAGTGCGACGACTTTTGGAGCAACTCGGACTGTTTGCTTGGCGACCATTATGACAGTTTCCCTTGACACTACAGTATAGAGCAGGGATGGCGAACCAATGGCACGCGTGCCAATGATGGCACGTGACAGAATATTTTGGGCACGCCATCGATCAAAAACGATTTGCATTTTAGCTTAAAATAATTAAGTTTACTATGAAGTATTATAAACAAACGCGAGTGATTCGTCGCGACGCCGACAAGTCGGGGAGCAGACTCGTTTGTTATGTCTTGCGTAAATACTTCGTATATTATAAATTGCTAATGATGCAAAGTTTATCTACGCATAGTGTATGTATGTAACTATTTCTAAATATATTCAAGTTGTTTAAAAAACATATTCTAACGTTTACATTAATAGTTCAGCTTGTATACATCTAATTTATTAATGCGATCTAATTCTTGTCTTGCAAGTCTAATCGGTAAAATAACTATCACTGCTTTATTTTTAAAAATTTTAATGACCTGAGACAAAAGTGAAAGAGCAGACACTACAGAAATCTCGTACAAGTATTCAATTTCCTAAAAACAAAAAATCTGCCCATGAGCCCGCAGTCGCGCGCAGTCAGTAAAAAGGGGGTTTTTGGCGGGGGGAATCAAGCGAGAGCACATAGAATAGTCAATTTCAGCGACACAACTGTACATTTAAAGTTTTGGGTTAAATTTACGATTTTTAACTGCTATTTAACATGGCTAGTTCAACACAAAAAAAAGTGCAAGATAGTAAGCATAGCAGAGAATTTCAAACTTGGTGGACTGAGAAATATAGCATGATCAATAAAGGCTACAAAGCGGTGTGTGTTTTATGTTCTGGAACAGTGGTATGCAGAAAATCGTCTGTAAAACGGCATTTTGAAACAAATCACAAATCCTTTTTTGTGAAAAAAAGCGAACAAAGCAAAAGAATTAATTGCAAGTGTAATAAAAGATAGAAATAAACAGTTGACGTCTATGTTTAAATATGTAAGCAAAAATTGTCACACAAGTGCGGCAAGTTACTCGGCTGCAAATGCCATTGCTCGGCATGGTAAACCTTTTCAAGAGGGAGAGTTTTTGAAGGAAGCTTGGTTGGCATGTGCGCCCTCACTTTTTGATGATTTTGATAGTAAAGATATGATAATTCAGCGCATCAAAGATGTTCCTCTATCTAGAAACACAATGAAAGATAGAATCTTGAAATTGGCAGAAAATGTTACTGATCATCAAAAAAATGACATTAACTCCGCTTCTTTTATATCGCTATGTCTTGACAAAAGTATTGACATTACTAAATCGGCACGTTTAGCTGTCTTTGCTCGATATTGTGTAGGAAACATCATTAAGGAAGAATTAATTGCGATAACATCGTTGTTAACAACTACAAAGGGCACAGATATTTGTACGGCAGTAAGAAATTCGCTTGCTGAGAAAGAAATTGATTTGAAAAAAATTGTTTCAGTAACCACTGATGGTGCTCCAAATATGATAGGCAAAAAAAAAAAAAGAAATGGTTTCATTTCTTTATTTAAAACAGACGTAAGACATTCGGTTTTTGAATGCTACTGCATTATTCACCAACAAGCCTTGTATGCAAAGAGTAGTTTAACATCTCTTGATAATGTAATAACTTTAGTCACAAAAATACTCAACTTCATATCGTCGCAGGCTTTAAATAAACGAAAGTTTGATGCTTGGTTGGATGAAGTCAATTCGGTGTATAATGGCTTACTAATGTATAACAATGTTCGCTGGTTGAGCCGCGGGAACGTACTTCAAAGATTTGTTGATTGCTTGGAAGAAATCAGACTGTTTCTACAAAATGAGAGCAAAATTGAACAATACCCACAGTTGATGGATATTATGTGGCTTTTAAAATTGATGATTTTTACAGACATTGCCAACATTTCAATGAATTGAACATAAAGCTTCAAGGCCCGAATAAAACAGTTATCGTCATGATGGATCTCATTCGCGCTTTTGAAGCTAAACTATATGTTTTCAGAAACGATATTATTACAAAAAACTACAAGTAGTTCCCAAACTTGAAAAAAAATATCAAAGATTTAGATGCCCAAGAGAAACGAAATGAAGAAAAAGTTATTGATGACTTTATTTCCATAATGGATTCTTTAATCAAAGAATTTTCAGCGAGATTTTTCAGTTCAAGGAATTATCGGAAACATTCAAATTTATTATGTACCCTGATGTGATTTCGTTTGATAAACTGAACTTGTCTCAATTCGATTGGTTGGAAATTGAAGAACTTGAAATGCAACTGATTGATTTCCAGTCTAGTTCAATATGGATTCAAAAGTTTATTAAAACAAGGAAAAAGTTGGAATTGATTGAAGCAGAAAGATTGACAAGCAATATAAGTAAAAATACCAGTAACGAAATTTTGGAAACATGGAATTCGATTCCAGACGCATTTAACTGTTTGAAGAAGTTGGTGTATGCTATTTTAACCATATTATCATCTACCTATGCCTGCGAGTCATTATTTTCAGAGATAAATAACATCAAATACTCGCTTAGAAACCGTTTTACAGACGACTCTAATTCAGCATGCATTCTACTAAAAGTAACATCTTATAATCCTGATATAAGTTACTTGTCATCTAATCTACAACAGCAGAAATCACACTAATGTTATTTTAATTTAAATTACTAGTATAACTAAAACATTTACTACTATACAGTGCAAAATGTATTTTTTCGTATTAAATAAAGAATTTGATTTGTTCGTATTTGGTTTTATTAGTTCTTCAGTAATAACAAGTCAAAATTATTTGATGGCACACCTATAACTAAATAAACGTTTTTTTAGAAAAAATGGCACGTTGACCCAAAAAGGTTCGTCACCCCTGGTATAGAGCAAGGTGAGTAGTAGTATCCTCAATACACAACTGGATACAAGAGTGACACCACATCCTTTTTTCAGAGGAGTCCCGGTTATGCGTGCAGCATCAAGACGAACGTATCCGTGCCTGGAAGCACAGAGGAGAACACAGGCAGTCTTCTTCAATTCGATATCGTTCCCTACACCTGGTATGATGGTATGGACAGCGATTGGGTACACGGCAAGAACACCTCTTGTTTGCGTCGTCAATAACCTGAATAGCATGCGTTACATTTCACAGATCTAAAAGGCGGTGGTTATGTTCTGTCTTCAAAGCCTCAGAGACGTCATCTTTCAATGTTATCCGTCAATTCCTGACCAATTTCGACAGAAAGGATGTTCGACTATTGCCCCGATCAGCATGTTCTCTATATCTCTCACCCATTGAAAGCATCTAGTCTTGAGTCGGTGAGTGACTGGGTTACCACCACTCCCCGATTGTTACGATTGATGAATTGTGCAATAGGTTTGGAGCAGTATGGAATGAGATTCGCCCGTATCTCTCATCCAAGTTCAGTTCAACTTCTTGCCTAACCAAGTTAAAAGCGTTTAATTGCCAGAAATGGCATCGATGTGTACTAATTTCAGACCTTGTATACCCCTAATTGCTTACAAATGTAATCATACTTCCTTCCTACTTTGCTGTATACGTACAATATTTAAAGTTTTGTTATCTGCTTTTCTTCCTGGTTTTGTAATTTTAATGGTCAGCAGTTTAGTTAAAACTGCACACATTTAAAAAAAATTTACAAACCGAAGTAGAATACACTTAGTATAAATTTCTGTTTTTACTTCCACGATACATTAAGAAACATTGTTACGTCAAAGTCTTTACGTCAGCTCAAGTTCTCGATTCTTTTATAATGTTATGATGGTTAATAGAGCAAAAAGTTACACTCTTTATAGTTAATAGTTAAAAGACTATTTATAAGTGAACATTATATATTTTCAAAAATTTAAATTGATTCAGAACTTTTTTAAATTAATCCACTTTATATTAAGAATATTAATACTTAAACATAATTTCAGACTAACTTTTTCATTTAAATATATTTCACTGTACCATTATTAAGCATGTAATGCTTTCTAAAGCATCTGCAACTTTACTAAACTCTTTTTAAATAATATACACACACGAAATTCCTGTTTTCTCCCTTAATATATTCTTCCCCCAAGCACACACAAAGAAATTCTTTATTATTTTTGTTTTCCTATTCCCTCTTCTAATATTTTTTTAAAACACATTCCTTTTTTTTCTTATAAAAAAAAGAATACCTCCTAGCACAATTTTTTAAACTATTACAAAAGTTTAGGATTGCAGAATAATTGAACTTTTATTTTATAGTTTTTTGTATCTCTTTTTAACTTTAAAATATCTCTAAAACATGAGGATTAAATACTATTACATTTAATATAAAATGTGGAGTATTTATGAAAAGCTAATATATTAATTTATAAATATAAAAAGAATTAAGAAAGAAAATGAGAAAATAAACTTGATATATATATATATATATATATATATATATATATATATATATATATATATATATATATATATATATAAATATATATATATATAAATATATATATATATATATATATATATATATATGAATATATATACATTAAGTCTATTTTTTTATTATTTTTTAAAAATTCTCACAATATTTACATATATATATATCTATTTTCTTCGAAACCAGTTATTCAAAGTACAAAAAACAGTAAAGAATTGATTAAAACTCTCTACTATTACTATATAATATTATATTCAAAAACAAACGTAGATTGTTGTACAAAATAGTAATAAAAGCTAAAAAATAACTTTAAAAAGTTTTAGATTTGTTTATTGAAATAATTTCTCTAAAAATATTAAATTTAGGATATTATTATCCTTTAAGCGATGAGTATTTTCTTATAAAATATCGTTTTAGAAAATCTAATTAACAACATCAGAACACGAATATTGTAACAACTCAAATGTATATATTTCATGTTCAATATATTTCAAAGACAACATATATATACGTTATTAGGCATATATTTCCTCTTTTTCTGGCTTAAGAATATAAATATATGAATAATTCCTAATTTAAAAGTAAACAATTTTTCAGTGTTGTTTTTATTACATTAGTGTTTATTGACATCAATCTAATTATAATACCAAAAGTGAGACAAAGCTGTATTCTTAAAGAATGAAGAAACATTTTTCTTCTAATTATAAATATAATTAAGTTATTCGTAGAAATTATTCCACAGAAAGAAAATTATGAAAAGAAAACAAATGAAAAGAAAATTATCTCCCAGCCCAACCTGGAAAACTCTTTAAAGATAAAAAGAAATATATAACACGAATAATGTATAAATTGAATGTCTTGTTATACAAAAATAGCTGGTCTGGCGGATTCTTGACTTGACAAAAAACTACATAGTCAGATAGAAATGCAATCTATATATATATATATATATATATATATATATATATATATATATATATATATATAAAGTCAAAGAAAGTATACTAGAATTCGTACGTGTTGGATTTAGAGGACTGTAAATCATCCACAATAAAGACAGCTTTCAAGTCAATTTTTTGGACGAAAAACTTTCCTTAGGGACTCTACATAAAAAAATACATCCTACTCGGTGAAGGGGATCAATTATTGAAAGTAAATCTTTGAAAATAAAAATGTGGAGAGCAGCTTTTGTAAACTGTACCCCAAAAATGATTCAGTAAAATTTGCATTAAAAAAATTCATTTCTTTACGTAAAAAAGTTCGAAGCTATTGTATGTGAAGTTGCTAATTCTGTTACTAAAATAAAATTTTCATGTTATTCATAACTATCATTAATTCCAAATTACTCGTACAACACTTTATACCACTTATCACATAAAAAATTATTTTCGATTAATATTTCAATTACTTATACTTGTTTTTAGTATTGTAAAAATTATAAAATTTTTTAATTGTTTGAAAATCCTGCGAGTGATTTAACATCTCTTTTGAATCATACAGTTCTTGGAATTTAATACCTTTTTACGAATCCCTATTTTTTGGAAACATACTAATTTTTAATACTTATCTTAAACAAATCATTTTTTGATTTTATGAATATTAGTTTTAAAAAAAACATGTATCCTATCATATCCTGCGCTATGTCACTTAAATGTTTTTGTATTAGAACAAATTTATATATTTCGTTTCTCTTTATAAGGACATAAAAATCCGGAAACTTTTTTCTTTTTCAGAGTTACTTGCAGCAAGCTAACTATATGTATACTTAGAAATAAAGATTTATTTTTGTAACCCTAATCTCATCACCAGACTGTCCTTGGAAGTAAATTTCATCGCACAGATATCAATGTATAGAATTTGATATGATATTAAGGATGATACTGCGTTGCTGGTTTAAATTTATATCTGAAAGAGACAAGACATTCATCTTGAATGAAAGAAAAATAAAAGTCTAATTTTTCCAGTCCCATACTATATAAGAAGGCTTACATATATATATATATATATATACTTATTAATATTTAATTCTTTTTTATAGGATATTTAATACTGAATTAATTTTTTAATTAATAATTCCTGGAAACGTAATTAAACATATTTAATTAACATTTCTTGTGGTGAGATTTTTGTAATTTATTTTTAATAACTTTGTTTATGATTTATAACAGAACTAGAGCATGAGAAAGCAAAACAGCATTTATTTATTTAAAATAAATTCATGCATTTAATTTTAACTATTTTGTATTGTTTCTTTTTCCTCTTGAAAAACTTTAAAATGAATTTAAGATTTTATATAAGAGTTTTTTAAAATTAGTTTATGTAGTTTTATTAACAAGACTAGTCTCTTAAAAATTTATTTAAAGCAATAAGTAAATCATATAAAATTTAAACTTATTCATTTCCTATTGTAACGCAGCTTTTTCTAGAATTTCTCTTTGAATGCAAACTTTTTTAAATCTTGAAAAATGATTTTTTTCATAAGATATTATGAAAAAAAATCACACACACACACATATATATATAGTGTGCGTGTGTAAATTCTCTACTAATGAGAGATGAACATTCACAAACAAAACCTAAAAAAATTGAGATTGTAAGAAACCAGACATAGAAGGATATATGAGAAGTTAAAATTATAATATATATATATATATATTAATACTAGAAAATTTTTAAAAAATCTTTCTTTCAATGACTTCATTCTTCGTCTTTTAATTTTCATTGACAAATTAAAAATTTCCCTACAACACTTCTAGTATGTGTATATGATCATGTGTTCGATTAATCGAGGCAGGAAATCTAAATGTGTGTGTGTGAATTAACGAGAGATATCATGATACTACAAAAAATGTGTTTATAGGGTTGAGTATGATCCCCTGTTAAGTTACACAGATTTCACAACTGAAATTCATCGATGAAATGAAATAGCCTATGAGTCCCCTTAACAGTCGGACTAATTTCCACAGTAATGCTGTTTTCAGGGTATGAGTAGTTCTGAAAGTGTGAATGCGAAACGCAATTGTCTATACAAGAGCATCCTAAATGTACCCCATTGGGTTAAATTCTGGAGATCTGGATTACCAATTCATTTGGAAAATCCTCACTTTCCAGAAATTTATCAGCTATCTGAGCATTACAAACCATAAAAATGGAATCTGATCCAATTGCATTCTGAAAATGTGAATACAAGGCTCCAAGAATTCCTTCACATACCGCACGTCAGTCACAGAGTTCCTAAGAAATACGAATAACCCCTATTTAGAATTTTACATGCCCAGAATATCCAATCTGAGTTGCCTTAACGATCTCTCTCGAATGTTTGAAGTCATTTAGGGGTTCTTTGGATAAACTCACGTCGAGAATTGGTAGTTAGATGGAATTTAGAATCATTGGTGAATAGAATGATTTCCCACAGGTTCGATGTTTTCTGTGTTCTTTTGTGTGTAGAAGTGAGCCGGATGAAAATAATACGTTTTCTTCAAAGAAAATATCTCTCATATAAACTTCTAGAAACACTAATTCAAGGAATTTGTTTTCTGTGACTGCGTGAAGTTTACAAGACACCTGAGAATATAGTCCATTCCGGTTGCGTTACACTGTAATGGACAAATATGGGTCTTCATTTGTAGTCGCGGTTCTTGGACGTCTTTGTTCAAACATTCTTTCTATAAATCCAGTCTCATTATGATTTCTCGATGCACACACACACACACACACACACACACATACATATATATATATATACATATATATATATATACATATATATATACATATATATATATATATACATATATATACATATATATATATATATATATATATATATACATATATATATACATATATATATATATATATATATATATATATATATATATATGTGTGTGTGTGTGTGTGTAAGGATAATTAAATTAGGTCTAAAACAAAATCTCCTATTAACCAATTAAATTTAATTTCCAAAACATAGTCGAGTCTTTAATTAAATATCTAATTATTTTCTCAGGAAAGATATTCTATGTATAACAATTCCGATCCTGGCTCGTTAAATTTTATGGTCATAATATATACGACCTCACGCCTTACTTTCAAATAAAAAACATAAACTAAAAAGTGTTCTTTAACAGCTCTGAAAATAAGTATAGAGCCCAATTAAAATATTGTAACTTGGCGTTGATTTTCTCTCAGCGAAGGATGTATCGACTGAATGAACTGTATTTTACAAAAAGTTCTTGATGTTGAATGTGTGAAACATCGTAAGTATATATATATATAGATATAATGTCATTAAAATCTCTAGGAGAATGTACAGATTAGACTACCCTGTTTTAAGTGTCTTGACGATTTGCGGCCGTATGCCATTACTCAACCCTATGGTGGCCATGCATTTTAAATGTTTGCTTTTTGATTTACTCAAATGTTGTAATAAAAACATCATGAAAGTCACAAAGGCTTACGATTAAACGACGAATAAATGACGTATAATGTACATTGCTTTTACAAAGCATTTTACTCCAAATGCAGAGCCTACGAGCAAGCATACGTTTAAGTAATAGCAACTAAAATTTACATATTTCTTGGAAGCAATAGTAAGCAGTTTTTATCTCCGTTCAATATTTATCAAGAAATTCGACTAAGTATACATATTCTTTCAATTTAGCAACACTATTATGCATATATACAAATACATATATATATATATATATATATATATATATATATATATATATATATATATACATTCTGTAAAATTTTAAAAATATAACACAGAAGTATTAATTATTTAATTAGAGCTTCATACATATTGGAAACAAACTGAAGTGAAAGTTCTGATCATGCGCTTCTTTTGATGTTTTGGATATCTTGGAATAAGAATTACTGACAAACTTTTTCTTCATTTTTTATTCATAGATTCTGTACTTCTAATTAAAAAAAATGCAGTATTCTACTCAAAGTTAACTTAGTTGGCTGACATATTACATATAAATAACGCAGTAGTTCAATGAATCTCTTAATTCCGAGCGAGTTTGGATTATTTGAATTAAAATATCAGCTTCAATCATCTCCTGAATAAAGAATGATAACAAGTTATGTATTCGTGAATCCTCAAGACCATCGAAGTCTTATAATCTATATTATCATTTATTTAAAGAAAAACATTTATTTACTCTTTTGTTTTTGTATTTCTTTGATTAAAATAATTTGCATCATTAATAGTCACTATCTTGTAATGTTACTTATAATTATACACAGTTACGATACCGGGATTGGTAGAGTTTTCAAAGCTTCTGCTAACAGTTTTGTTCAACAGTTATTTTTTTCCCCTTTTTTTTTTCATGTTTTTGTAATTGAATTTAACCTTCTAGAGAAGAGCTTTTAAATTGCATGAATAATCTTTGAATAATCTTAACAAATGCGCAATTCATTTAATATGTATTACACCCAATTGGGATGCGCTTCATTTCATTGAAACATTCCTTTGTCACTAAGATGGTATAACAATAGAGGATATTGCTGGATATCCTTGACCCTTCGTTAATTTATTTTAAGGTCACACGACATGGCTTATATAACAGCCATTGTGTTTCTGTGTTTTAATTTATATCTCTTTATTTGCAATTTGTTGGAATAAAACTGAACAAACATTAACAACAAATGGGTGATGGGGGTGTAATCACTTAAAGAATACATTGAATGATTCTCGATGAAAAAAAAGATGTAGACTTCTCGAAAAATACCATAAAATAGCATTATAAAAAGAAATTGTAAATTATTTATGCGTAGTTTTTACAAAGTTGTACTTTGGGAATATTTAGAGAGTTCTGTTTTTTTTAAATGTTGTCTAATAAAAAGCGTGTATTCGGAGGGTGCAGGTTATACATAATTTAACAAAGCAATTAAAGAGGGAAACATTACTTTTTCTAGAAAAATGTCATTTGATTATTCTCGAGAAATTACATCAAAAATAATTAACTAAACATTTGAAAATCAAGAATACTAAACGGCATCCTTTAAAACGTCATAGATGTGTTTTGTGGAAAAAACAGATTGAAAAACTTAATGCAATTTTTCATGATGCGGTGGAATGAAGAAATTCTAAGATCCACAAATAGAAAACAAGTCTACGAAACATTTTAAATTGTAGTCGTTTTTCTGTGAGTTGCATAATATATAATCATATATAACTATTTTGAAAGCTTTTGCTGTGAGGACTGGTATACTTTAAAAGTAGTTACAAAATTTAAAAAAAAACTGATCCGCATAAGAAAAGAAATATCACTTAGATCACATTAAAAGCAAAAATCACGTCTTTTCTTAAAAGAGATATGTAAAGAAGTTTTATTTTTAAAAAAAATCACATTACACGCATGCATATATTTACACGTATTATATATGTAGAATAAACTATAAAATGAAATACGTGTTTATTGAAAGTAATTTTCTTTCAGAGTATTTATCAAAATTTACAACATTTTTATAGTAAAACACAACTGTTATTCCTGATTTCACATTTAAGATTTAATCTAATTGTAAAATTTTAAAGTAAAGGTACTAGAAAAAATACCATTGAAACTATATTCTGTTTAAAATATGCTAAAATGATAACGAGATATGTCATGAGCCTATGTAGAAATGCTACTTAAAACAGTTCTCCTTTAAATGCAAAGTAATAAATTTAAAATTTACAACTAATATTGAAACAAAAGTAAATTTCCAAAAGTTTGTAGTTCTTGGTACAGTTTAAATCTTGTCTTTCTTCAGAATGGTTACCCATTTTTGGTGTTAAAACTAAATGAATTAAAAACATTTAGTAGTATATATATATGAGTATTGAATGTTATATGCACGATTCATACCGAAAAGTCTCAAAATTTAGAGCAAATATTTGCCAAAAAAATATTTCTTTTCTATAAAACATGAATTTGTTGCAATCTTATTTTAACATCACTGGACATTTAGGATTCTAATTTATTTTGATGCAAAAAATGCGAAATTTTCATTCTTCGAAGAAATATTGTTATTTGGATAGTAAAAAAATTTCCTAATTATCTTTACTTCGATTATTATTTTGCAAGAAAAATGCTAGCGTTATGAGACATTAACCTATTTAAAATCTTATTGCATTCATGCTTTCAAATTAGATTCTGACACACACACACACACATATATATATATATATATATATATATATATATATATATATATATATATATATATATATATATATATATATATAAATTATATACACACCTAAAAAAACAATGATTTGTTCACCACTGAATGTTTTCCCTAGGTTATGGAAACAATGTTGAATAAGTTCGTGTAACCTAACAACAGATGCCCTGCTGTATTTCAGAAAGTTAGACTAAATTTCTCCGTACAAACAAGGAAAACTGAAATTATCTGTCAAATTGAATGTCTACCATGCATTGTAAATCTCTCATGCTTTTTGTATGTAGTTTTACTATTTTACCTTATAGATGAGTAAAATGTGTTCCTGTTTTGTTTTCTGCATGAGATAGAAAGAGAGAGAGAGAGAATCCTACACCAGAAATATAATGTACAGTTCTTTAAAAATAAAGTTTCTAACAGCAAAAGCTCAAACGATCTTAAAACAAACATAAAGCATGTTTTGGAACTGTAAACGATTATTTATTTAAGCCATTCTGAAAGAAGTTAAAATATATTAAAAGTACAAAAGTAGTATGCTAGTTATTCTGAAACACTTAGTTGACAGAAAGTTTTCAAAGAATTCTCAAAAAAAAAAAAATTGGGAGATAAAGAAATTCCCAAATAGGATACCATAAATTACATTAAAGTATCAATACTTAGATTATGTTAAAACGAGAATATAATATAATACATTGTACTCTTTTTTTCAAACATCTTTCCATAGCAAACAAAAAAGAAAAAAAGTAAAGTATATAATTATATTTTAAAAAATTAAAATTTTTACATAATTTCGCCAGTTAGCTGGACTATTATGTTGCTTATTTTCAAGAAATATTGAAAGAAAACTGGGCGCGTACACCAATGACCAGAATACGTAAGCAAAACGAGAAATATGTAAAAGTTTATTCTCATATTTTATAAATAAGCTATTAGTAAAAACGAGTGTAGATTTATTAATAATACCCCATTTATTACTAATAAATAAAAATTAATATATGATGAAAATCTATATTTGTAATAGGCTCAACAATTTCCTTCTGATCATTTCTTATATAATAAAATCGTAAATTATTCCTATTTTCTAGCGAAAACAAGGTAACAAATAGAACAGAATAGATGCTTCAAGAAATTCCAGTTCAAACCGAGGTCATTTTTTAAGTCCTCACTTATCTATTTAAAATAAATTGTCAAAGTAAGGTATGTACCCAATCTTCCATGTCCTTTTAAATATAATTTTAAATGTTAAGTGGAAAAGTATGTGCTGAACAGAGCCTAATTCGAGTAGAGATGATATATTATAAAGTAGGAGTACATAACACACAAAATCATCTCAATATTATAAAATTTGAACACATAATATAAAGTGATTATTAGAACGAAAAACCAATCAAACAAAATCGAAGATGAAAATAATTAACTTCAAAATCACTCCTATTGAAGTTTTATCATAGAATCGAATCAGTATCAATCCATTGAAGAGTTAATTGTGCCCAATTATGAATAAATCTATTTATAATTAAAATTCCAATTTGTGATACTTGAAACACACATGCTTATTAATATGTTTGACGTGTTTATGTGTTTTTAGAAGAAATTTTTGTAAATAGATCTCTAAAGAAACATCATGATCATAAGTAACTGAGGTGGTTCTGAGATCACAGAAAAATGTGTTTTACAAACTTCCTTCTCGAGTAAAAATAATTAAACATTGCATCAGAATGAAGCTTCTTGAAAACTTTGAATCACTTCCATTATTTGGGTTTGAAATTGATACTACCATGAGATAAAGGAGAGCTGTGGTGTTTGTTAACGATGACAGTGTCTTGAACTTTTGATAGCAATGAGTTTAAATCTTAAGAGCAAGGTCAGTCGTACCAAAATAAAAAGTTCCGTTCCTTGATTGAAGTTTACATAAGAAGATTAGTAGACTTCCTCTTTATGTTACTGTCTTACTTGTACACTTCTTGCTGTCAAGAACGATGATTTGCAAAGACAGCAAAGAAAGATTTTGCTACTTTTTAAATAGATCTTGACAGTGAACAGTGTTTATTTAACCTTAAATACGTAATGAGTGTAATTTGTTGGTGTAATTAAATTTGATGTTTTTACAAAACAAGTACATGATATCCCAGCTTGTAAGAATTAGCCTATGTATATTTTTTGTCGAAACAGTTTTCTATATCTATGGAAATAAACCAGTGTTATACTATTGACTTCTATTTGTTTTATGTCATGCGGAGGAATTGCAAAAAAAGTAAAATCACTCAAAAATATTTTTTCACAGTCTATCATTTTATTCTTAAGTAATTAGACAAAATTTTCTGGGGAACTGGTGAATACACAAAAATGAGGATGGGAGAAAAACATTATTTTAATTCATTCTATACGGTATGTTTCTAACTCAATTTATTCAAAAGTATTTTTCAACAATAAGAACATTAATGAATAAGAACGGAAGAAATGGTAATTTTTTTCCCTTTAACTTACTATTTATATGTGTATGTGTGTGTATTTTACATTTTTTTTTTTTACTTAACACTGTAACAGAATAAGTAAGGAAACATCCATGACTATTTTTTACGCTTGAATTTCGTTTATCCCCTCTAACCCTCATTAAAACGAAACAGAAAAAGATTCTTACTGTGGAATGTATATTCCATGGACTCAACCTCTTTTTATTTTGTATTATCATTTAGTCAGGAATACCGAATATTTCTAAGCTCATTTAAATCCTAAAAAGGCATTAACTAATCAATTTTGTTATTGATTATAATAAGTTTTCAAACTTATGAACAATGTACAACCATTATTAATTTTGTATATAACATACGTATAATATATATATACAAATAAATACTGTCGTACCTTCAGTTTTCGAAAATTTGAATATTTCCCTTTTTGCTTTATTTACATATAAATTCCTTTTATAACTCTGAAAGGTAGTATACAAACATAAATTTGACATCAACCATTCATATTTTAGTTACAAACCTTTTTTCACAGCCTAATATGATAGATAATCCCCAAATACAAAACAAAGTTCTTCATATAAATTTGCATATTTATTGACAGTAAATCTAATAAATGCATATGAATTATAAATTTTCATGTACATTTAAATTATGAAGAATCTATTAAATTAAACAGGGTCTTTTGAAAGTGGATGAGGTCACACTATTAAAGATAATACTATTCCATGACAAGATTTTTCATATGAAAAGTTCCTTTTAAAATTTTAGAATCGTAAAACCACATGACAAGTACATAAGTACTAATTGTATAATACATTTTATTCTTTTATTTGATAAATACGAAAACTAAATTTTTAATTGATTGAATATAACGCTTTACACAATCAATTCAATTGGAAAACATTTACTTTCATACTATTACACAAGCAAAACTTACCCTATAATTACATTAAAAATCATTTATCTATCCGTTCTTTTAATATAATGATGTCTGTATTAAAACTTATTAAATATATAACCTTCTTTCTCTCTCTCTTTATAGTTACTAATAGTTCATAATTCCAAACTATTTACTCATTTGCATTTAAATTCAAGGACAACATGAAAAGACAAATATAGCTAAAAAAATGATGAGTGATGAATACAGAATATGAATATAAATATAAAAAAAAAAGTAAAGGTAAAAATTAAAAAAAAATTTAAGATTATATGCAATTCACATTGAAATTTCAAACTCTGAAAAATTGCAACATAATTTATGATTTCAAACCCTTCCTTAATTGTCCCATCGCATTTTTATTAAATTTCTATTTTTAAAAAGTTTTAACATAACAGTTGCCAGCTAAGAGCTTTTTTTCTTATTGAAGAATGAAGAAGAACTTGATTAGATTTTTAAAACATTTTCTAAGCAAACATGTTGGCAAACGTTTTTAACAGCTTTCTTCTCAATTGAAAGGAAAAAGTATTCAGAAATGGATGTGCCAATTAAGAAAACGAACAAGCAATTTGACAACTAAACCACATCCGTTTCGTATGCAGATGACAGAGTTGCTACGAAAGTAACTAAAGTGTCTCTGCAAACAATTTTAGAGGCTATTTTGAAAACAGCAATAAGAAATACAAAGGATAGCTTTCCTTATTAAAAAGTAAGATAAAATAATTTACATTGACAACCACCTCCTTTCGTTTCCCTCTCTATCTGATACTAATACTCTGGTAAAAGAAGAAATATCTAAATATGTTTCAACTGTGTAAATATATCCCCCTTTGTTCCAAATAATGCAATAAATGAAAATAAAAACCGAAAAATATTGTCAACGAGTTTTAATAGAGCTTCGAGATGATCTATTATTGAGGTTGCAACAAATAGGCTTTTAAAATGCTAATTATGACCGCAAAAAAAACATGTTCATGAAACTTTTTGTAGACAGATATAATTTAGGAAAAATGACATAGTTGAAAAGCTTTGCACTTTGATTAGTTTCTTATAATTTTGCTCAAATCTAAGAAGGGAAATAGTAGTTAACGTTAAATAATTATATTTCAGTTTATAAAAATTTAATATATTATTTATATTTAAATTTGAAATGTGAAAAACAGTACATTTCTATGATTGGGATTTTCATCACAACTGAATTCGGTATAAATTGCTCTGGTGAAAACTAAATATAAATATATCGTAATTTCTCTTTTATCTAAAAAAAAAAATTGAAAAAACTTTAAAAGATTAAATAAGTAAGGCATTAGATTAAAGTAGATCCCATAAACTGACAGTTTAACCCTTTCTATATAGATTCTTGTTTCTAAAAATGCACCATAATGATATATCTATGAAGTACTTCGGCGGTGGGTAATCGAAACCGGTCAATTTTTAAAAAATGCGTGAACTTAAAGAAATCAATTTCAGTACAGTAAGAAAAATAAAGTAAAAACTTACCGCCTCCGTTCTTATAGCACAGGTAGGGGAACCTCCAAACGTTACCAAGCCCAATAGCATAACCGACGCATGACATAATAAAGTCCAATTTTCCGACCCAGTTCCCCCTCTCGGGCAAGTCACCGTTGGTCGCCTTTGAAGTTGCCATGTCTGTTGCTGTTCCTGAGCCTTCTCCACCGGCTACTGATCCCCCGTTCGCCGGAAAACTGTTTAACTCGAGGCTTTGCACTTTCTTCTTGTCGGCCATGCCGGAAAGAGGAACGGAAGAGTGCGCGGCACAGTTCGACTAGCCGCACTCAACTTTCACTGAGCAATGGGCCATTAGTCCCTGCCTCCGCCTAGCCCCAGCATCCGCTTCGTCATGTGATGCGCTCTGCCAACTGTTGCTTCCCGCGCGAACCCTTTTGTTTGGGTGAAGGTACCAGACCCCTTCCAAATCTTAAAAACATAGTCACTACCTTGTTTCCAATTTATATCATCTGCTTTTAATTTGCAATTCTACTATTTGTGATTGAACTCTAGGTTTGGAATAATATCATCATCACTATAATACTTGTTTTTTTTAAGCTTCTTTTCAATAATTCTTTTCTTAAAAAAATCACACAATTTTATGTGTTCTGAATGAATTAAATTAAATGTATTTCGGTGTACTATCTTGTTGTAATAAATAGTAAAATAGTCTATTGATTCATCAAATATATATATATATATATATATATATATATATATATATATATGTTACCCACCCAGTTCGCCATACAGTATATTTAAAATTACTGTTATCTAAGTTCTAACATTAAATTTTAGATTGTATTGAAAAATATTCATGCAGTCCTCACATCTTGATTAAAAAAAAGACAGGACTTAATAAAATGTCCTATTTCTAAAGCGGAAGAATAATTATTTTTCACTCCCCCACCAAAGTCGATTTCCGTAAAACCTATGTTTAGTAGATCTATAGTCAACGAAATAAGCTGCTTATCAAATTTAAAGTCTGTACATGTAATAGTTAAAATATTGAAATTGTTATGGAAAACACACACACACACCCCCTTAACCCTTCACCACACTCTTAGGGTGTAGATTTCCGTACAACCACACAAAACTCTACTGAACAAAAGAAAAATCCTCACCAAAATTTGAGTCTGTATATCTAATAGTTAAAAAGGGAATTGTTTTTTTTTATCTAACTTCCCGCACCCCCTTGAGAGTCAATTTCCACAAAACCCGTTCGCAGAAGATGTCTTCTTAACAAAGAAAACATGCTTAGCAAATTTCAAGTCTGTAGGTTTAACAGTTCAAAAACGGAATTTTTTTGTCAATAACGCCCCCACAACTCCCTTGAAAGTTGATTTTCACAAAACCCATTCTCAGCAGATCTCTACTCAACAACAACAAAGAACATACTAGGCAAATTTCAAGCTTGTATATCTAATAGTTTCGGATATTTCGAGTGAAGGAATGTGAGGGGGTGAATGAGTCGCTTTTCTAGTGCATATAAATATATATAATTTACATACACATAAAAAATGCGAAGAAGAAATTGTTCAACAAAGTAAATTTAAAAATTAAATTAAATAAAAAAAAAGAATTAAAAGCTTAAAAACTGATAACCCAACAAGGGCATTTTTTTGACATAGGACCGAAATGAGGGGTTAAATTAGTTTGTAGTACCAATCTAGCCCCTTAGAAACTAGCCAGGCCAGAACTAGGGATAGAAACAGATAGAAAAATTCAAAAGATGCATAATAACTTGAAAAGGGGGAAGAAAAAGTATCTTGGGCTTTGAAAAGTTTCAAATGCTGAAAACTTCTTAAATCTTAAAAAAAAAAAGGAAGCCTTCGAGAATCAATACAAATATACAAATTAACTGAACTTTAATATACATATCGAGAAGATAAATTATTACAATGATATAGAAAGTAATATAAAATATTTTTTAGCACATGCGCAGTATTTATATGCCAAATTGTAGAGCTTATATATTTCTATAACATCACAATACATAACGTTTTTTCTTACAATTTGCATACATATTATTACATCACTTTTTCGAAAATCATATCAGTTTTGAATGTGTCTAATAAAAAGACAATATTCATTAAATTACAGTAATATTTATGAGTGTGTCTGAGAATTAGAGCTACAATTAAGATATAAAGATATTTGTAATATAAATTCATTAATTTAGTTAACAATTATGTACGATGTTTATATATGATGTGAATCAAAGTCAGTTAAAATATTGAAAACAAATATAATTAAAGTGTGTTGTGTTGTGACTAATGCCACCTGCCGGACGAAGTCATATCAAGGCCCGCAAAATTCATCACGGCTGAGGGCTAGAATTTTTACGTCTATCGTTAGCCTTAGCTTTGAGCAGTATGCAGGTGATAGTACGATTTTGCTCGAGTCCACCCCAATTTAGAGGGAGGAAACCCTGGGGTGGCCAGGGGTCTCCCACCTCTCTTCCCCTTCCACCAACCACATGAGAGGACTTGCGACTCGACGGCTATTTAGAGTACCCTCATGCCGCAAAGGCACTATACATTTACAAACATCCATGTCTTCTCCGGGATTTGAACGCAGTCAGTGTCCTAACCACTATACCGGTTGGGCGACGTATAATTAAAGTACTTCTACTAATTGTGAATTTAGAGAGCATTTTAAAAATTAAAACAAAAAACATTCAGCTAATTTATAGCATATAATTAAAGGTTGAAAACTTTTATCTGGACGCATCAGCATATATAACAGTAAATCGATTGCATTTATTTGCTTTTCCAGTCATCGTCTTTTAGTTTTTATTGCTGTTCAATAAATTATCCTCATATTCTTGAGAAATTATTTTTAAATTATTTAAATCAATAGAGTAACTAAACAAGAGTTTTATTTTACCTCTCTAAATAGCTAAAGTGCTTTTAAATGATCATGTTGCATGCATTATAAATTACTTGGCAATTTCAGCTCCAAAAAAATGATAATTACTTCATTTTGATTTAACTCTCCCTTAATAATCCAAGAGCATTTAATCATTGCATAGATTAGATTCGTGAGCATTTATTCACACACACACAGAGTGTGATAGTTATATAAAATATTATTCTATTATTTATATTCCATGGAGTCTTCGTCTTTTAAGCTATAATGTTTTAAAGTTTGATTTTCTCTGCAATGGTTCTAGGTAATAAATGTTTGCAACTGCTAGATTATTGAACAAAACGAATTCTTTTACAGTATAGGCTATTATATTCAACCAGATATTGATTACTTTTCATGTACTAACAATTAATGTTATTAATTAAGTATTAAATCATATAACTATCGAGAATACTTAAATATTATTCTGGAAAGTAAACTGTACCTTAAAAGTGGCTTTTAATAAAATGTGAAAGAAATACTGAGCTAAAAAATAGGAATTTCTTTTAAAAAGATCTTCTGAATAAATATTAAAAATTTTCAGAGAAATATAAACAGTGGTTGCCAAAATTGTAGACACTTTTTAAAATTGTTATGTTTTTTAAGTTTGTATGCTTATAGAAAAGTTTACGTTCCATAAAATGCAAAGTATTTTATATCATTTTAAAGAGAATTTGATACTGAATTCAATACAAAAAAAGAAAGTTAAAATATTTGGAACGAAAAAAGGTTATGCTTCAATAACCGCCGATATACATTAGATACTCATGATAGCAGTGAGTTATCAAAGCTTAGTGAGGTTGCCTTTATTCTTCATTGCAGATTCACATCGATGTTTCATTGAGCTGAAAACAGTTTTAAGCTCTTCCCTTGTTATTACATGATGCCAGGAACAATTATAACCTCAATTAGCTCTTTTTATTTCATGGGTACCTCATTCGAACAAGAGGTTTCAATTCTATCGTAACAAAAATTAAAAAGTTTTAGTTCATATATATACTGTCAACGTATCTTTATACTGGGATTTAATATGTTTAAAAATCGGAAAATGTTCGCAACCAAGCCATTTATCATTCTTTAAAATTCACAGGGATTTACAAACATATTTAACAATTTAAAACTAAATGTTTTATTCTTATTTAAATTTTAAGCTTGAATTACTTACTAAAAAAGGAGACTACCCGGAAGAATATATTTGGAATCATTGTTAAATCCTAAATTTGTTAAGATATTCGTAACCATTTGAGGTTCATTCTTAAAAGTTACATCTTTAATCTGTTTGAAAAATTAAAATTTTAATTAAAATTTTGGATGAAAATCTGTAAATATATGCATTTAATTTATCAAAAATACGAAAAAGGCAAAAATGATTTAAAAACTTCGAAAGAAAAAAAATGTATAAAAATATTTGTATAATTATAAGTAATTATATACAGTTGTTAACAATTTGTACGTACAAATTGTTAACAACTGTATATAATTACTTATAATTATAAAAATATTTTTATCATGCTCATGTATTAAAGCATTTCATTACATATACTGTTCGAGATTTTTGTTTATATTTATTTGTATTGATGTCTTTTAAAAAATTCCCAAATTGTAATATTTATCATTTTATCGTAAAGTTTTGTAGATACGTAGCGAATTCCTTAACCTTTCATTAAATATTTATGAAAATAAAAAAAAATTCATGTTTTACTTATTATTACTCTTACCAGTAACGAATTTAATTTTTTTAAATTGTTCAATGTAAAGTTTTGTAAAGAACAGTTTTAGCAACTAAGAGGAGTTACATTTTATATTAAATATAAATAGTTTTTTTGTATATATTTTTAAAACATATATGATTATGATAAAATTTTGAAAAGGGGTCAGATGACACCTTTATACAATGACTAAAACAATAGATTCCTTAGCGGTTAAAATTCATTTTTAAATGTGTTTAAAATAAGAATTTAGGGTGATATTTTGAATATATCTCTTAACTTTTGAAATTAAAATTAAAAATCCTTTTTTATTTTCAACGCATAAAAGAATAAACTCTAATTGCACTTTCAGATAAATTAGTAAATTCTGATCACTCCAATTACCTTAAAAACTCTTGAATGAAAATAATGCAGACGGTAAAAATATATTTTGTCTTTATCTTTTAACCTTGACTATTCTGTTTTTTATGCACGACTCAATGTCTATGTTTCCTACAAAACACAAGAATTGCAAATAAAAGGTAAGAATAATTTGATTTTAAACAGTTTGAGCATATATTTTATTCATATATTTAAGTAATAACAGACACACAACTGTAATTAGTATTAACATATTTATTAGTAAAAATGTATTAAAGCATTACTACTTTTCTTCTGAATTTCTACATCAGAGATACAAAATAGAGACTATTAAGATTCCTGATAATAAATAGCAATAACTGCTTTCATTAACTATCGCTTAGATGATGTGTGCGGAAACAAAACAAAATGAAACACAACGATCGCATATGAGTACTGAATTTGATAAAAATATTATTTAGATTGCAAGTTAATTTTTGGGAAGGCATTCTCTTTTCGTGACATTAAGGATGCGTGAGTGAGTTTTGATTACTTTTTTAAAATTAAAATCGATGGATCAAACTCTAATAAATTACGTAAAACAAGTTGAGAATCTCTAATTAAAAATTATCAATTTATATTTGCGTCTTTTCAAAACATAGGTTAACTCAGCTACATGATAAATTCAATTATACAGGGTACCCCAAAATTTGACCTCAAGCAAGAATGGAGGAAAGGGAAGGTCATATCTGTTCCGGAAAAATAAAAAAAAGTTCCATATCACTTGGTTAAGTGATGACTCGCGTATTTTTGAAAATGTAGAAAATTGACACCCTCCATCACATCATTATTTCAACACAAATTTTTCAGTTTTAGAGTTATGTTTGCATTAACGTGATCTTACCTAGCCGTGATATTAATGGCAGTCACAATTTGAGCAAAAAAATTTGCTGACTTCATTAAAATTAACGTAGTTTGTGTCAGTTCCAACAAAAGTAAAGTATTACATACTAACCTAAACTAGTTTTTTCAAGAGATGACCCATTTGGTTAAGTTTCCAAAATTGTACAATACTTCCTACTTTTCTATCCATAACAATTATTGCCAACTTTTTTCCAAAATGACTTTATTTCGAAAAGCTCAATCTTAAGTGTGTAACTCAAATGAGGCAATAAATTTAAAAATAAAAGGAAAAACCCTTTTGCAATGCTTAAGTGAATTAAATGTTCGAAATGTTTGTTTTCTACATGAATACAGGCTCTACATCTTTTTAAAAGTGATCGCTTGATGAGTCTCAAGTAACTAGCTAATTTTATTCCTTCCACTGCTTCATCAATCCTTTGACGCAGTTCGGTTACATTTTCGATTGTTTTAAAAAGAGAAGTTAGAAGGAAAACACTACGAAATATTCAGGAAGAAAACCGGGGTTTAACCAAAGTTTCCTCACTCTGTCGCAGGTTCATTTTCTAACACCGGTTTAGGTAAGAAATTTTGAACAGTTCAAAGCTGGGTTAGATTTAACATCGCTTGTGCAGTAAGCGCAGTCACTTGTCCTATTTAGACTAGTGAGGTAGCAAACTCGCAGTTACAAAAATAGTTGTGAAATTAATTTTTAATTGGAAATTTGCTTTCATTTAACCTCGGTTACTTAACTTCAGATTTCTTAGCCCGGATCAGTAAGCGATGAATACAACGATTAGTGGTTACCCAAATTTCATTCTTAATGATATAACACTGAGTAAAATCTAAAAAGTTATAATGGATAGATCTTTTGAGTCTATTATTAATTATCGAATATATGCACAATTAAGAAAAAGAAATTATTTCAACTTCAGAAGAATAAGCAGATATATTTCAAAATTCGATTGCTGCTAGATGAAGAAATCAATAAAGCTTTGCTTCATCTCTGATCTGGTTGAAAGTTGTCACTTGTCATTGATATAGATTGTTAAGATTCCGGATCGTTTGGGATACCTTACAAAATTGTTTGCATATATATATATATATATATATGTAAGGCTAATTAAATTAGATTAAAAATTAAATTCCCTATCTAGCACTTGACGTCTTTCTCAGTTCACATCTTCAAGTATCAAACTAATCACCCATTTATTTCTTCCGAACATATGGCCTAGCCATATGTCTAATTCCAGATCGTTAGATTTAACAGTCTCCATATGTGTCAGCATTAACTTTCAAATACAATCATAAAGTCCGGATACGTACCACATGTGTTTTTCAAGTGCATTCCACTTGAAACCACCACCATGGCGTGCTTTTTTCCTCCCTGCTCTAAGTGTCAGAATATATATGTCGAAATGATTCAATAAAGATCTCCTTTTTAAACTTTAATCTAATTCTGTCTTTAAAATCATGACAGAATTAAAGCCGGCAGGATTTTTTTATCTGCGAATGGATTTCGAATCTTAACGTAAAAAACACTAATATTTTTTATAAAATAATTTTAATATAAAAACAAACGCCAACTGCGGTAATAAATGAAATGGAGAATTTGACGGAACACCGAATGCACCGTATGCCTATATATGAAGACGTCGGATTGCCGGAATAAAAAATGATACGGAAAAAGAAAACCGCGCTAATAATCCTCGGAAGAACATCGCTCTTAACACTTAGAAGAATGCAGTGTTTACCGCCGAATGATATTCTGTCTTTGCTGAAGAGGCCATCCAGTTTACTGTGAATGGAAGAGATATTCTAATGGAGGGGAAAAAAAGAAGAGAAGTGTGAATCCCTTATTCCCCGTGATGAAAGACGTCACCCTTTCGCCAGAAAAATAAAAGGAAAAAATCTTCTTCGCCGGAAAGTCTGCACGGTAATATTGTGAATTTGACCACCATATAATAATAGTGAAGTACCAACATTGAAAGAAAAATAAATAAATTAAATTTTACTAGTGAAATAACGTCACAACAGCATCTGGATTAATGTTCACCAAGGATTTCTGCCGTTGCAAAGTGGAGGTCAGTTAAATTGTATATTTCCAATTTTAGTAACATTGAAGAACTGAGTTTTGCTGAACAGAACTTTACGAAAAAGAATAATATATGATATGATATGATATTTAATTTTTATAATATAGTTGTGTTAAATGAGATATTTTCTTTATATTTTAATTGAGAAAACAAAGTATATAGGTTTTCTCATACAAAATTTTGAGAAATTTTAATATACTTCTCATAATTTTATCATAAGATGTCGAATGAGTCAACAGTTATGATAGAAATTGGTGTTTTAAAGTTGAAAGATATAAATTAAGTTTTTAGAAAAATTATTAATGTACTAATACTAATGATATTGATTTTGATAAGAAACACAAGTAAAGTCACGTTGCATTCTTTTTTCTCCACTGAATTTAATTGTTTTGTTAATTATTTTATTCAGCAGTAATCTTATTACATGTCATTTAAAATTTTTTCATTTTGAAATTGTGTGTTTTGATATACCGGCCATACATCAGGATTCACTATTTCTGAAAATTTTCCTTATCTAGAATTATAATTAAATTAATAACTTGAAGTTTACTTTTGGATATTATACAGTGGATGAGGGAGAATACAATCATTATAATTTTGTATATGTCTCGAAACATTAAGAGGACAAACTTGTTTAGTTTGATATGTACACCTCTCATTGTTTCTTATCAGCATCCCTGAACATCTGTGAGTTGATCGCGCAGATTTTTCAGAGAGATGTGTTCAAAATTAAGTAATTTAATACAGCTTATATTAGTGAATGTGTGATGTAAGAGAAACTCAAAAAATTTTGTCTATGAAATGAATTTTTAGAAGGTTACGGAAAGATTCAAAATATTGTATGCGATATTGTTAAATTACAGTGAATATATTGAGAAAATTTTCATAAATACTAAAGGTGATTGTTGAAGTGAGTCTACTTTTCCGTCTTAAAATTAATAAAAAAGAGCTCTTATATTCTTATAATTTTTATATTTTATAACGCATAGAAAATAAAATATTGTTTATTGTGTTGAATAGTGCATATAAGTTGTGTGTTGCACACCGTTTTCATATTATTAATAATTTCATTTTATTAGTGTCTATATTTTTTTATTTTTTTAAAAAATGTATTTCATATATGCAAAATGTGTGTAACAATATAAGGTATTACTACGATGGCGCCAGAGTAGACTTTTACACAAAATTATTATTTTAACATTTGTATGATATAATGTATTTTTATATTTACTATCTTATTGTTTGATATATATTATTTTCCAATATAAATTTTTTTGAAAACGTTATCTACTCGCTATAATACGAATCTATTATTATGAAGGAATAGGAGGAAACGCGAGCTCTTATTCTAGATGTCGAATAGAATTGAACAAGCTAATATTCAATTATATGTATGGAAATTCATGTTTATTAATTAATATGTTGGAAGTGCCCTTACTGTGTTTGTTGTTATAGTTTCGTTTATTGTATTGCATTTTGATTTTAGTATTCCTATTGCTTAAATATTTCTACTATGTGTAATATGTCTTTCTAAATAATGTTATGTATTGTTTTGTGTTTGTTGAAAATTGATTAAGTTTGTAAAGAGAGAAAAAACCACGCCATGACTCCCTTTTAAAATTGGGGGGCAAATGTAAGGATAATTAAATTAGATTAAAAATTAAATTCCCTATCTAGCACACTTGATTCATCTTTCTCAGTGCACATCTTCAAGTATCAAACTAATCACCCATTTATTTCTTCCGAACATATGGCCTAGCCAATAAGCATGTCTAATTCCAGATCGTTAGATTTAACTGCCTCCATATGTGTCAGCATTAACTTTCAAATACAATCATAAAATCCGGATACGTACCACATGTGTTTTTCAAGTGCTATCCACTTGAAACCACCATCATGGCGTACTTTTTTCCTTTCTCCCTGCTCTAAGTGTCAGAATAGATGTCGAATTGATTGAATAAAGATCTCCTTTTTAAACTTTAATCTAATTCTGTCTTTAAAATCATGATATATATATATATATATATATATATATATATATATATATATATATATATATATATATATATATATATATATATAAGTTTTTTACAAAATACTTTATTTGAGTGACAGAAAGGATTTGAATACCTGAGATTAAAATAGATAATTGAGATCCTGTAAGCCATTAAGAGATAGATGCTGCAGTATTGTAAACATTGCTATCTGAAAACAGCTTTATAAAAAAGTGGGGTTTAACCAGTCATACAGCTGGCCAACCTTCCGTCTTTCTGTTTACAGTTTTGAGAAAAATCTTATGAAGTATAATGGATAAAAGTTCAAAATACCATTAAAAATAAAAAGGTTACGTACCCTAAGAAGCATACGAAAATGCATAGATCATAATCAAGTCATGCAATAAACAAATTATTGTCAGATTTACTGACCTAAATACAAATTCAAAGCTTAAAAAAAAAAAAAAAAAAAGGCTGAATAGCAGCATTATCAATAAGTATTAATAAGTATAAGTATTAAAATTATTTTTACTAAAGTAATTTTTTAAACTAAAAAAGGCAATTAAAAATAAAGGTATAAGAATAAGAAAATATTAAGAATATACAGTTGTGAGTTTCTATACTATAAAAATAATGTTAAAAGAAAAGTTTCTTGGAATATATATATTTATGAATGAGTTTAGTAACCTCGCATTGTATGGTAACATGAGGGCTGTTGGCAACAGACCTCGTAATTTAGAACGTTGAGGACGACACCTGAGTTGGCCCCCCATTTTATCCTCACTTCCACAGTCTGTCACACGTAAACACTTTGAGTCGCGAAATATTTATCATACATCAGCGCTTCTACACGGAGCATTTAAATTCTTTTTAAATACAGAACATCGATAATTTTTTTAATGTTAATTTTCATTGAAAAAGCTGAATTGCGTACTCTTGGAAGTTTTTAATGATATTGTTAGTATTCAATATGAGAAAAAAAGTTCTAAAAATTTACTTTCTGTAAGAATAAGTGATTCAAAGAGACATATGTTCTCCCATTATTGATTAACTTTTTAATTTTTAGTACATTTCTTGACTACAGAGCAAAATAGTACATCTCTATGAAACTATTGAAAGTTTCTGTACATTTCTGAAGAGTGAACCTCTTATAATGCATAACATTTTTGGAACTTGGAATATTTTTTGGAAGTTATAGGAGGATTATGTGAATCCAAAATCTTTGTTACAATTTTACGATTATTTTCCTTTTTTTAATGTGACTTTTGAATTAATTTCTTTTGTTCGTTAACTGCACTGTTTGATATAAACTTTAAACTCTCTCTCTCTCTCTCTCACATTAAAACATTCTTACAGCCCAGCTATAAAGAAAATTCTAATACATGTCTGGAAACCTATACAAAATCCCCACAGCAAATAGCATACGAAGAACTTTAATCTTAGCTTGATACCTATACTATAATTTAATATTTATTAATAAATTTTCGTTGTTACAGCAGAAGAAAGTTTCAAATGATGAAAGTATGGTCTTTTTTATCTCTCATAGTTTATTAAAAATATGTAGTTATAGGGAAATAAAAAAGAGGGAGGCCACAAAATATCTTAGCAATTTAAAAATAGATTCACAATGTCCCGATATTCTTAAAGTAATCACAACAGTGTATTCAATATATTATTCATGCATATTTATAAATAGTTTAGAAAATGTAATATTTCGCCATTATTGAAAAAGCAAAATATGGCGAATATTTAGATTTTAAAAAATTAATGAAATCAATGTGCGAGAAACATAGCCTAAGATGAAAACTACCTTTATGGTAAAAAAGTAAATACATAAAAAATAAAAATAAATAAATATTTGTAGTTCAACATTGTATGTCAAACTATATCTGGTCTTCGTTATTTACTAATAAGGGTAAGGATTTTTTTAGAGTTTACAGCAACAAATATTAATTTTTTTAAAAAAAATTTCTGAAACTTAAAATATTTATTTCTTAAAGTTCACTTCATATCGTCAGAATTTATTATGCAATCACTTAAATTAATTTCAAGTTAAAGTCTCTTTCCTTATTCTGCATTAAACTTTTAACAGGATAATAATAGTGGTTTGTTTAAAACAACTACAAGAAAGATAACAGAAATATAAATTTAATTTTTCATTCTGTAGATTGCTTACGGAATAAAAGGGTAGTTTAAAAGCATAAATATTTCTTATTTAATATTTATATAAATTAATAGACCTAAAAAATGTTTTCTAATATTTTCGAATGATGTAAGAAACGTGTATAGAAATGTTATCAATTTACAAGGAAGAAAGATATATTAGAGGACTTGGCAATCTGGAAGATTTACAATCAATAATGGTCCTGCAGAAAGTGCACAATTTAATTACCAATAGAAAGATATTTCTAGGCTTAGAAGCGGAAAAAAGTTTCAGAAGCTATTAGAAATATAAAAGCAAATAAATTCAATCTGTAACACTGACATTTTAGCAGTTCTCTCTCTCTCTCTCTCTCAGTGGTGTGTGTGTTGTAAAACCTCTGAATTTGGATGTAATATTATTAATATTCTTGATTTAATGTAAGCGAATTTTTTAATGAATTCCGTTCTTAAATCTTTTTACAAAAACCATCATTTGCCCGTAATACTGTCAAATGTAATAAATAAAGATTGTTCTAAGCAGAACCATTAGCGTATAAAGTTACTGGTTCTATAATAATTTAAAAAATTTTAAAAAAACATAAATTCCTATTATTTAAAAAAATAATGAAATTTAGAGTTTACGTAAAATAACATTATTAATACATTACCATAAAATGTAAAACAGGTGACAGATAAAATCTGAAACGTTTCAAATGACTAAATACGCAAATTTTCAGGAGACATTGAAAATTCCATATTTTTTGTAACGAATTAAAAATGGTAGTATAATTAGCGTAATCATATATATAATCCAGAAAAAAACCTTCCAATATATTTTAAATTGTATTATTCATAAATAATGAATTAGGTACTATAGACTATCTGACGGATGTGAGGCTTGCTTCTACCTTTACTGATCAAAATAGACAATGATTTTTTTTTCATTCTATTCTATCAATTCTTTTTCCTGTGAGCCCACGTGCATTTACTGTAGTTGTTTTATGCAAATAGATTGAAAAACAAAGTCATTTACAATTTTTTTCCGTGTTAATCTATAATACTGTTTTCAGAAATAGCCAAAAAGAGAGATTATAAGTGAGTGAGTGAATATTAACGTTGCATTATTCAGCTGCACGAGGGCTTTTGGCGACTGACCTCGTAATTTTGAATCATTGTCAAGTGACGATAGTACCCCCTCTCCAAACTTCCGTACCTCACCAAGGGGAGGGCTTTCTTGGATTCTTGACATAATTCTAATTCTTGCATCGGCCCTCCCTGCACGGCGGATTTTCATCGGTACTAGGCTCGAACTCATGACACGCCAGCCACGAGTCCGTTATATCGACCACTTGGCTACCGCGGCCATAAGAGAGGTTAAAGGAGCAATAGAATTGAGTTCATCTCGTAAACTGGAAATATTATTACATCTCATTTTTATAGAAGTAAAACGCAAATTTATTTTTAAATTATAGATTTGTTATAGGTATAGCCATAAACTAAGTTGAATTCAAACTCCCATTTTTTCTCACTTCTGTTAGTGTTATTTCAATTGCCTAAATATAGGTTTATATTTGTAGTATCTCTTACGCTAAGAGTTTGTAATATAGTTAATTTAAATAAAAAAGAAATCTATTTTGTTCTTAATCTGTTTAGTAGAATTGTGAGTGGCTTGCACCTCTCTCTCGGGCACCTGGATGTGTGGGAGGTAGGGAAGAAACACTCGACATGATCCAATTAAATCATTTATTTAAACCCACAACATAACGATACAATTTCAACTAATAATAGTAAGAGAATGTCCCAATGCTAACCACGAAAGTGGAACAACGACGGTAAAACGCGAATGATTAGGAGACTATCAAACTTGATCCTTACCTTAATAAAGGAATTAACCTATCATGCGGTTTAGTCTAATATGAATCCAATCTTAGTGACAATCGTCACTTTAAAGTTTCCTCCTAATAAGTCTCAAAACACAATAATTCTAATATTATACCTTCAGTAGAAATCTCACCTAACTAGAGTATATCTTCTCTCCTACTCTCCCCTCAAGCTAGAAAATCTCGACTATATATACACTGGTGTGCAAAACTTAAGCAACAGGTGGGTTTATTGCCATAACTTCACGAAAAATCATCTGAAAGACATGAAATTCAGAAATGAGGGAGAGTATTATGTACGTAAAGGATAACGAAAGTATCGGCGCTGAAAAAGGAATACAATGCATACGGTATGGAATCAAACAAAAACAAGCTTTATTGAACGCATAGTATCGTGACTCATGATGATCTATCCAACAGGAAGAACAGCAAGTAGATGTTCCTTAATATGATATATGCCCTCCCCTTACTGCAATGGTTGCTTCGCACCGTCTCCGTATACTCAGAACCAGCTGGTGCAACATTTTTTGCGGTAGGAGTGCCCATTCTTCAATCAGCATCTGTTTGAGTTGTTAGGTGTTCTCCGGATGATGAAAGGGTGCTGCAATACGTCTCCCCAAAGCATCCCACACATGTTCGATGGGATTTAAATCTGGGGAGTACGCTGGCCAATGCATTCGAGTGATATCTTCACTTTCCAGCAGCTCCTCAACAGCAAGAGTCCGATGTGGCCGTGCATTGTCATCCATAAAAATGAAGTCTGGGCCAATGGCACCTCGGAACAGATGCACATGGGGAAGAAGTACCTCCTCACAATACCGGTTACAGACCCTCTATCGAAAATGTGGAGCTCAGTTCGTCCGTTCAGCATAATGCCTCCCCAGACAAGAACTCCAGGACCACCGTAATGGTGTCTTTCCTTGATGTTACTGGTATAAAACCGTGTCCCGATCTCTCTCCAAATCAAAACGCGTTGAGAATCGCTTCTGGTACTGAACCGACTCTCATCCGTAAAGAGGACACGACTCCATTGACAGTTGTCCAGTTTTTGCGCTCTCTGTTCCACTGTAAACGGTGGCGTCGGTAGTCAACTTTCAACGGGAGGCAGCGTTCAGGACGGCGGGCGAATAAGCCCCCTTTGTGAAGGCGTCTGGCCACAGTAAACCGCGACACTTGTCGCCCCGTTGCTGAGCAATGATGTTAGCTGACTGCCGTCGGCCTCTTTTCGCCTGCAGGATGATATATCGGTCATCCCCTGCAGTTGTTGTCCTCGGGCGGCCACCATCAACCTTTCTAACAGCTGAACCTGTGGTTTGGAACGCTTTCCAAGCGCGCGAAACGACACTTTTGTTGATTCCGAACTCTGCAGCTACACTGGTGACGGTACGCCCCTCCTCCAGCTTTCCGATCATTCTTCCACGTGTGAAGTCGTCCAGGTGATTTCTTCTAGCCATATTTCACGAACTGACTCACTGGCACTTGCAGCGAATATGTTGAATTGCGTCTGCGTCCTTCATTTTATTTTACTGTTGAACAGCACGTGCCGACATCACGCGTTTTGCGTACGCTCACGTCGCTTCTGACGTTTCGTTCCTGATATTTGCATACGCATGACGTTTCTATTGACTTGCGTGTTCAGTGTACTGATCTTCAGACCTCCTTTTCTGCAATTTCATGGTTATCTGCTTAATTTTTACATTGTTGCTTAAGTGTTGCACACCAGTGTAGTAAGTTAATTTAAATAGCACGATTCTCTTCTTCCGAAGGGTTTGTTGTGAATAACGCGAATTGAAAGCCCAAAGATTTTCCAAGAGGATTAATTTAAGAAACGCGTATAGATCCGTCACAGAGTTAAGTCTTAGAACCTTGGACACTTATAAATAAAAAAATGTCGAACTTTACATGAAGTCCGTGGCATCGTGAATTGTATCAATCAGTAATAATATTTGTAAGCGATCATTAACTGAAAAAGCATTGTATTCATCCTACTCAAGGTTGTGAGTTGTTACTACTACCTCATTGTATTTATCCTTATTCTTACACAAGGGGGGAGGGTCCATACACACCCCTCCGTAGCCCTTGATTTTTTTTTGATTGTGATCATCCTATGTATATATTACGTAAAATTTAGTTCAGTATTTATTTTTAACAATTTGTTTGATTAATTAATGTTAATTACTAATTTGATAATTTATGTGTCACTGTTTCTTATTAAAATTGACAAAATCAAAAGAATACTTTGGGCGTCGTATTGAGGTATGATACTAGAATGGTGGACTTTCGACCCTGAATTCTTTCTCCCTCTCCCCTTTGAAAAATTTTTGTTTGCGTCACTGATCCTAATGAATTACTTCCGGTTTTAAGAGAAAATCTTTAGAATCTTCCTAGTATCTCCTTATTTTAAATTCCAACGAGCATAACTGCAAAATATTAAATGAAAAATAATATACATGTTTTTAGGAACACCGATTATGCAATTGTTAAAATAGTATTACATAATACTAGTTCAAATAATAATTCTTTATTAATGTCCTCACGAATTTTTTGTTGCGTAAATGCGAAAAACTAATTTTCTGAGAAGAAAATGTAACTATATCAATTGAAATATTTTCATTTGAGGAATTATTTTGTGTGCAGGTTACTGAAACGCACAAAATATACACGTTTTTATTTTAAAATTTAGTTATAATTTTAATTGTGTTTATTGCTTAAAAATGCTTCTTTTTTTTCTTAAATTGTATTACGAGTGCGATTCATATTTCAGTCCTTGAAATATTCCTTTATTTGCTCCGTTTTTACTCATTTCAATCTATCCAATATAAAAACATGCTCTTATTCTATACGTCCTTGTAAAATGAACCAAGGGATTCTAAGAGAAATTTGCTGAAGCAGTAACATCTGTAATGTAGATATATACAGAGTGTCTCTAAAATCTTGTTTCCAACTGAACACCAGAATGGCGATAACAATTAAGAACATAATGAGTGAAACACACATTTGTTCGGTCGTGATTTACCTAGCCAGTGACATAAGAAAAAGCGAAGGAAGGGAAAAAAAGAGCATCTTGTCGACATTATTCAACGTCTTTTTCAAAAGCACTGTCGTTGTTCATCGAAAAGGTCCTGGTTCAAATCTCACACTGCAGCATATTTTATAGGCAATGTTTAAGAGCTATTTTGTACACTGTATGTGGATCATGCAAACTTCTTTCTCAAGATACACCAACTCAGTATAACCGCGTCTGACATACGAATTGTAAGGAATTCTTCAATAGTGCAAATACATGAGGAACACCATACCTGTTCAGTAGTTACCACAATAAAAGAGATAGTTTTATGGGGTCTGTATTATAACCCGCGTTGTTATGGAGTAACGGATAATGAGTATTGAGATGATTCAAATCAACAACAGTGAATGTGAGCGCAAAACGCGAACAGTAGTGTGGTTGTTTCAAAAAGTTTTCAAAAGTTCAACCATCATGGAAAACCACCCAAAGTATTGCGAATCCAAGAGAAGGGTCATTTGACTACCAGACGTAGATTCAGCAGGCCATTTATGATAGAGCAGCCTGTTCAACCTGAAGATGTGTTGGTATGTGCCCCCTCGTACATCAGCTCAAGGAGATCAGTAAACAATTTGGCTTCTTAAAAAGCCGTGTTTGAAATATGTATTCTTTGTTTATGAAAATAAGAACAATTTTAAGTACTTCATTAGGGAAATCAAAATGAGTCTTACATCGGATTTTTATTTTTGTGATATATGTGTAATGAGCATTTCAGTAAAAAATTAATAAAATCCTGAGGATTTCTAAAAGAGATGCAGTATTTAAACTAACAATCATAACAAGGTAAGCCAAAAGATTATTTCCAATGCATTGTAGTTTGAATCCTTTCTAGGCAACATCCTTGATAATTAGTTTCAAGTGACAACTAAATAATTCATTCTATTAAAGAACTACTATAAAAGAAACATTACGTAGAAAAAGAAGAAACATTACGAAGAAATTTTCTAGAAAAAATCCACAATAGTATTTTACTGCTGTATGATGTCTTTAAAAAGATAACCCTATCCTTTAGACAAATGCACTATTGAACAGTTAAAAACAGCTAGGAAATTCATTTTTCAATTAGATAATTTTAGGAGGACACAAAGTTTATGATTTTTTTCAAGAAAGTGCAAGAAAGCCGAACCTCAGAAAGAGCAATGTAACATTCACTTTTTATGTTTACTTACTCTACATTCAGCAGAGTGAAAAATCTCTGACATTTAGAAGGGAAAAGAAAATAAATAGAAAAAGAAACACATAAATAAATAAATAAATAAAAGCCAAAATCTAATGAAAAAAGTGCATTCTGTTCTTTTCCACTTGACAGTTCGTCTTGAAAAGTTGCACTTATCCTCGGAAAAACTAAACTGGCTTGAGACCATATTCCTTTTAAATACATGTTAGAGTTACATACATTGACGAACTGGAAATTCTTCAATTTCTTTTTAGAAAGAATAATATAAGTAATTAATATTTCGAAATTTCATAAGAATATACATATTTGAAATTGAATTAAGTGAAGTTAGTGGGTCGTGTTATCTAAAAAAACAATTCGAATTAAAATTAAAAAACGTCCTCTACCTAGAATCTTATCAATGAAATACTTCTTTGTGCGTTTGATAAAATTGAGATTTATTAATAAAAAAATTATTATTTTTGAATCGATAAAGTAACAAAGTAACAACGCAAGAATTTCAAGATCTGCATATTGTGGCCGCGGTAGCCGAGTGGTATAGGTATCGGATCGTGGCTTGCCTTGTCACGAGTTCGAGCCCAGTACAACTAAAGACCCGCCGTGTAGGGCAGCGATGCACATTAAATCTGTCGAGAGCTGAAACGTCCTCCTGTTGGTGTGGTGTGGTAGTTAGGAGAGGGGGTGCCAGCTCAGGTGTCAACCACGTCACTTGACCATGGTTCAAAATTACGTGGTCCGTCGCCAAAAGCCCTCGTGTAGCTGAACAGTGTGACGTTAATATTCAATGAATGAATGAATCAAGATCTGCATAAAAGCTTTATGTGTCTTTTATTTACGTTCAAATCTTTAGTTTCTTCATTCCGTTATAAACTTGAGTTTAAAGACAAATTGTTTATTGCCTATTCTTTTACATCGTATCCCACAGCTTTACTTTTTATGTTCACAATTTGGTGAAAATGTGCAAGCTCTTTTTTTACCTTTACTTTTAATCTTCAGTAGAATTTCTCTCTATATATATTTACTTCTATTTTTTGACTAATTTCTTTCTTTGTTGCTTCACATTAGATGAATGGATTTTTACGCATTGTATTTTCCCTTTCATTTAACGTGTGTGCACATACGGAAGCAGGAAATAAATGTTATGATAAATCGTAAAAACATAGTAAGAGTTATTCTTTTTAGAGATTCTTCGTGGTTTTTTTAATAGAAATTATAGTGATCAAAAGCTGTGGCCGCGGTAGCCGAGTGGTATAGGTATCGGACCGTGGCTTGCTTTGTCACGGGTTCGAGCCCAGTACCACTAAAGACCCGCCGTGTAGGGCAGCGATGCACGTTAAATCTGTCGAGAGCTGAAACGTCATCCCGTTGGTGTGGTGTGGTAGTTAGGAGAGGGGGGTGCCAGCTCAGGTGTCGTCCACGTCACTTGACCATGGTTCAAAATTACGTGGTCCGTCGCCAAAAGCCCTCGTGTAGCTGAACAGTGCGACGTTAATATTCAATCAATCAAGTGATCAAAAGCTACTCTTCACGAATAAATTACTTAGATCGTCTTGAAAAAATGTTGATAGCATCTTGTCTGTGTGTGTGTTCTCGTATCCTCTAAAAAATTATCAATTTATGGTAAAACTTTTTTCTAAGAAAACTTATTTGATGTAAGATTTTTTATTGCTTTATTGTAAAATTAATGACAAATGAAAAAGATCATTAACTTTTTAAATAATTTTAAAAAATATATAATTATTCTAATAACATCAAATCATGCAAAATACCTTTAATAATTAATTTTAAGGGATTTTCAGTTCTTGAACAATTTATTATACATTCATGATAATATGTACAATTTGTAAAGTATCTTAAATGTTTTTTCTCCCAATATATCCATATTCTCTAAATCCAAGATTCCAGAAAGGAATGAAAGTATTTTTTTTTTGTTAGTTATTTTTAATTTAGAACAAGAGTGGCAAAGCGATTATTTAAATGATTGTATTTTCATGTTATATCATTAATCTATAACTTTTTAATGCACAAAGATCATGTAACGAAAAAAACTCATCATCTATAAAATCTTTTTCATTCTGCATCTTATACATTGGTCTTTAACTATTATTCTAAGATCACAGATGGGCAAACTATGAGCTACGTATCAGATTTTTTCCACTTAGACATTTTATCCGGCCCACCACCGGAAAGAATCTCTAAAAATTAGTAAAGAAATTTTCGTTTTTAATGTATGAAAAATTCTGCTGACACATATAACAGACAGTGTAAAATATTCCTTGTTACATGTTGTGTACGGTTGTAGAAAATATATATATGTTCAGAGAATGCATGGTGTAATCTCTGATTGATTGAATATTAACGTCGCACTGTTCATCTACACGAGGGCTTTTGTCGACCGACCTCGTAATTTTGAGCCATGGTCAAGTGACGTGGACGACACTTGAGTTGGCACCCCTCTCCTAACTACCACACGCAACCAACAGGAGGACCTTTCAGCTCTCGACAGATTTAACGTGCATCGCTGCCATACACGGTGGGTCTTTAGTGGTACAGGGCTCGAACTCGTCACCAGGCAAGCCACGATCCGATACCTATACCACTCGGCTACCGCGGCCACGGTGTAATCTCTGAGAAAGGCGAAAGGTTGAATGTAGTTGAATTCCTCGTCAAGGAAATGAATGTAATGAATAAGACTTGACATTTCACTGTTAGATTTCATACCTATAATTATTACTTTCTTTTTTATTTTGTATTTGTACAGCACCATAAATACCCCTATCGGCAATTTTTTAAACTGAATTCTTTTCGTGTGTGTGTGTGCTACATTTTTAATAAAACAATTTTGATGTATTTCGCATATGCAAAACATAGTTGTGAGAATTTACATACAGAAACTGATTTAAAAATTCTTCTTACATATAGCAAAAAAATGATGGGATCCATCTCAATAATAATTATAATAAATTATAATTAAATCATTATTATAAATTTTATTTGTCTATCAAAAGCATTTTCTGGCTCCGTGCTTAAAGGGAACACAAAAATGCAAGATATAAAAATACAGTTTAGCTTTCAACTAATTAACAAAATTTAATTCTTTAATTTTGAATTCGTATCCAGCTATATTAAATTCGTGTATTGCAGCTGTCGCAGCTGAATGATCATAGTCACAAAATTATGGCCTCAAAGTTCTCTCATTGGCGTGGTGCAGGTGTTTAAGTGTGTAATTCCAGCAAAGGCGTCGTCCTCGTCACTTGACTGTGATTCAAAATTACGAGGTTCACTTCCTATAGCCTTCATGTTGCTATAAAGTGTGACATTAATAAACAATTAATTTTTATTATGCTCGTGTGTAAAGTTGTCGTGAAATTAAAGTCTCAGTTGAAGTTTGAAAATCCGAATAAATAGACATTATTATAAAAATGACTAATTTTATTTCGGTTCTGTCAATTTACCATCAAACAAGATTATAAAAAGAGGAAGCAATCAAATTAATTGGTTACCTTAAATTCGTAATACCAATAATTAAACTTATCTGAGTATGATCCGATGGAAGGTGGCCACGGTAGCCCAGTGGTCAAGGTATCAGATCATTGCTGGCATGGTATGAACTCGAGCCCAGTACCACTAAAGACCCGCCGTGTAGGGGAGTAATGCATGTTCAATCTGTCGAGAACTCAAACGTCCACCCGTTGGTGTGGTGTGGTAGGAGAGGGGTGCCATCTCAGGTGTCGTCCTCGTCACTTGATCATGGTTAAAAACTACGAGGTCCGTCGCCAAAAGCCCTCGTGTTGCTGAACAGTGCGATGTTAATATTCACTCATTGAATTACTCACTCATCCGATGGATAGTCAGTTAGTTAGTTAATATTAACGTCGCACTGTTCAGCTACACGAGGGCTTTTGGCGACGGACCGCGTAATTTTGAACCATGGTCAAGTGACGTGGACGACACCTGAGCTGGCACCCCCCTCTCCTAACTACCACACCAACGGGAGGACGTTTCAGCTCTCGACAGATTTAATGTGCATCGCTGCCCTACACGGCGGGTCTTTAGTGGTACTGGGATCGAACTCATGACATGCCTGCCATGGTTGGATACCTTAACCACTGGGCTACCGCAGCCCCCTCATCCGATGGAAGAGAACTTATCAGATCTCTCCTGGGTCAACTATATTCTAGTCTAAAGCCTCTTCTCCCTTTCACCAAGGCTTCAGAAAATCACTTCGTTAATCTCACTTTAATAGCAGCGTAATGACTAACTCTAACACGCCCTTTTCTAGGGTACTCTTCGATGAATCCAGTTATTTGTTCAGAAATTTTTTTAGTAGAATCAAAATTGTTTGAATAAATTTGAAACAAAATTGCACACGTAAGCCTGAACTTATTTTAAACAAAAAATACTGATTTCAGTCTGGAATTCAGTAATAACTCTTTGCTACTATCCTGCACTTGATAACTTCCTGACCTCAATCCTATCGATAACTTGGGGCACCGTTCGAAAACTCTTGTCCGAATAAGGTACCCATGAAATAGAGAAACTGATTGAGGATATAATTGTTTCCTTGCATCATGTAATAACGAAGGAAGCTCAATGAAACATCGATGTGAAGCTATGATAAAAAATAAAGGACCCTATTATGCACTGATAATCCACTGTTATAATCAGTATTCGATAGTAATTGCCACATAACTTTTTTTGCGTTGCAAATATCTGAATTTTTGTTTCTTGTATTGAATTTAGTATTAAATTTTCTCTTTAAAATGATATAAAAGCCTTTGCGTTTTATGCAACGTAACATTTTATATAAGCATACAAACTTAAAAAACTTAACAATTTTCAAAAGTGCCCACATAATTTTGGCCACCACTGTATATTCTAGTCTAAAGCTTCTCCCTTTCACCAAGGCTTCCGAAAGTCACTTCTTTAACAGCGTAATGACCAAGTCCAACACTTACTCTGCAAGAGTTTAAACAGCACTCAAATTATATAGCATAAAATCAAGTTCTCTATTCGGAAGGTGATTTAAACTTAATAACGATTAAATAATTATTTTTCCCCAAGAGGATTAGTAGAAGTGCACGCATAGGATCCGTCACAAAGTGGTGTTCAAAATCTATCTTAAACATCGTTAATTCTAGATTCTAATTAAAACAATATAGATACAATTTTTGTCAAGTATTCTGTAAAAATAAAATTCAAGCACTGTTAAAATACAAGACTAATTTATTTAATCTCTTCAGTATTTGTTTGTTGGAACATGGTTTGCTTCGTCGTAAAACTATACAATTTAAAACTATTTGAAACAGGAAAGGATTTTTAAGGAATTTTGTCAAGTTTCCTTTACTCCCTAATTAAATCAATGATGAACGTCCCAAATGAAATATAAGAATTATTAAAAATTTTCAAACTTAATATTTATTAAAATGAAAAGCATTCTCGAAACTCTCTGAAAGTTCTTAAAGGTGTTAACGAAACAAAACGGTCGTATTTCTAATCGTTTCTTAGTTATTATGCAACAAATATTTACGTCACCTAATTGAATAAATTATAAAAAATCATTATTCTAAATCACAACTTAAGAATGTAGCCAGGAGACGTGTTTTTGTTAGTCAGTTTCATAACATAATATGTAAAATAGTATCCTTCTGAGGCCCGGTGGTCAAGTGGTAGCGTATTGCGCTTCCACGCCACAGATCCGGGTTCTATTCCCGGGCTGGGCAAGGTCGACTCAACCTTTCATCCCAACTGCAGTGGTTCAATAAATGAGTACAAGCTTGTTTGTTGACTTAAACACTGGGATTCTCGCTTCATACTGACCACCTGATTGGGACATCTTCTAATGTACCTCAGTGGGCTGTTGCGCCACTGAGTTTGAGTATCCTTCTACAGATACCATTTTTCAAAAATTCGTCAGACTTAAAATACTTTTGAACATTTTCAACTTCGTTTTTAGAATTTTACGAGAATGGGATTACCTAAAGCTGAGCCTAATTAAAACTAAGTATTTTTTAATTATTATAAAATATTCCGTATGAGATATACAGTATCATTAAATATAAGTATGATAATAATAATTTTGTTAACTTTTAGTCGTAAATATTGCTTCTCTTCATAAAACCCAGTCATCATTTCCATTCTTAAGCAAACATTTTGGAAAAGTTTTTTGGCTAATGTTTTTATTTGCGTTTTCATTTACGTTACAACATTTTTTATCATTTTTTATTAAGGGATATTTTATTTTACTGAGTGTTTTATCTAGGAAGACACCAGTGCTTTACCCCGAGAGATCCTTAAAAACTTACAATTAAAAGAAGTCTTAAAAGAACAGAGTCTCTATAAGGACAAAATATTCAATCGATCGAAAAGGGCTTCAGTTTATTGGCTCCAAGGAGAGAGACTGAGGAGAAGAGGGTAACTAAAGTCTTTCGAACACACACAAACTGATCTTACAATTGACAATATTCACTATAATTAAATCAGTGTATGGGAGAACAAGTCACAGTGGAGATGCTACAGTATATGAAATCTAATTTTACATATACCGATTGATTCTTAAAAATTGTGACCAATTTCAGAGGATCCTAAAATTTTATTGAATAAAGTTATTTACATGGAATTTTTAATGTGGTTTCCTCTAATACAGTATACTTTACGTAAGTGTTTCGGCTAAGCTCAAAGAGTTTTTTCGATCATTTTGGGGGTATTTTTCGACTTCCTCTTAAATTGCTTTTTGAAGCCCTTGAATTACTTTTACTTTGTCTATTTAATTGTTTTTTTTAAATATCCCCATAAAAAATAATCGCAAGGAGTACAGACAGAGGATAGAGTTAGTATTTTATCAGGAGGAAGAAAATTTATTTTAAAAAAATTGCTGTTTGTAAAAAATGCACAACACCCTGGAGGAATCATCAGAATTAAAGGAAATTTAATGCACAATAGACTTGTATTAGTTCAAATAAATGACGAAATTTTCAAAGGGAAAAAAACCAATATTAAGTGCCAGAAATCAGTATTTGGTGTAGTTACCACCGCGCTGCAATAAGTGCTGCTATACGACGTGGCATAGAGTCAAACAGATTTTGAATGTATGCTTGTGGAAGAGAATTTCATACTGCTTGTATGCACAGCAAAAGTTCATCTTTTGAAGCTGCAGGACGTGGATCACGAGCAAGACGCAAACCAACCAACTCCCACACGTGCTCAATAGGTGGCATATCAGGTGAATGAGCAGGCCAAGGATGAAGTTGCATGTGTTGGGCTGAACAGAACTCTCGAACAGTCTTTGCAACATGTGAGAGTGCATTATCCTGCTGAAAGATAGTTCCAGGGATGCCTTAAAGGAAGGAAACGACTTCGGGCTGTAGCCCTTCACGGACGTACCTGTTGCTATTAAGATTACTCTCAATTCGTAGCAAATTGAACCATCCATGATACGAAATCGCACCCCCCAAACCATAAATCCTGGTGTTAGGCCACCATGTTGTCCTGTAACACACTCTGGAAGGCAGCGTGTACCGACATAGCGTCTAACACAAATGCAGCCATCATTGTCCCACAAATTGAAGCGTGATTCATCGGAAAAGACAACTTGATGCCAAACAGCTTGCCAGGCTCTGTGCTCATGAGCCCATTAGTCGTCGATGGCTTGCTGTGTGGAAGATCCTGTATAAAGGTACCCTTTCACGCAATCTACGGTGCAGCAGACGTCAACGAATTGACAAAGCCGACATTAGTACACCTGTAGCAGTAGACCAACGTGCTACCAACTACCTTGAGGAAGCTGTACGGTCATTCACCGCCATGCAGCGCAGGTGTTGATCGTTGCGCTCTGACTTCCCCTTCCGTCGTCCACTGCCAGTTTTTTGAGTTGTTCGGAGCTCGTCGGTCCACTCCTTCCAAACTCGTATCACTGTGGAAATGTTCCGCTGCTCACGAACTCCTATTATGCGATAGGAAAATCTTCCTTCTCGAAGGCCGCTAATCCTCCCCCGTTCAAACTCCGTAAGTTGTTGGAATTTCTCCTTATTTCGTCGTGGAGACATACTTAGGTCTCACTAAAATCTCACCACTAACAAATAATCATTAATTATTTTCAACATCCCACTACAGCCCTCTATTTATACGCTTTCAGCATCAGTTCAGAGGGGGCTGCACACTCTACGCGTGCTCGGTAGCTCTGAAACTTTACTATTTTACGTAACATCCTATAATTGATATTTGCTGCAAAGTTCATTTAATTCTGATGATTCCTTCATTGAGTTGCCTTCTTTACAAACAGCAGTGTATTTCAGTCATTTTTTAGTTGATTTTTCAGTATGATTTGGTGCGCAATGTTAGTTAACATCAAAGTTTCCTTGAGTGTAAAAACGTTTACTTTCTCTGAAAAAGTGTTTCAAAACTTTATTATATGATAGTATTTAGCATTAATTTTAGACTTCGGTTCTACAAAAAATGGGGGTTTTTTAAGCCTTGTGTGTGTGAGAGGGCATTCCCATCTATACTATAACCCCTGACGCCCAACTTGCCTTTGCAAAACAGCCGCGTCTTTGCAACGGTTTTTGCGAGAAATATATTGTATCTTCGTTTCGTCAGTTGTGAATAACAGATGAAACTTTGTTTCATCTGAAGCTATCCATGTTTTATATCTACCTTTGCATATCATTACCTACAGAGGCTAAGAACTTTTTTCCCGTTTATTTACGGTCTTAACAGGCATTTGATGACAGACTGGAAAATTTACTTTTTTTATAGCCAATTTTCTTTATCTGATGGTAAATTGTCATTTGCTATATCTGTAGCTTCTTTTCCATACGTTTTTGGTGCAAAGATATCCAAAAGTGATAATTCTGTTCAACTTCTTCTTTTTTTTTTCAATAATGACTTCTTTTTGTTCACATTTTTTCCCTGGAGCTTTTGATTGAGAGCCAAGTTTTATTTGTTTTTGAAGTTTAGATAGTACAAAAGATAAATGTCTTATTTTTATTTTCAAAAAAATGCTTTATTTTTTACAAAATTTGAACAACCATTCTTCAAAAGATGTAAAATTTCATTCCAGGTTTGAGGATCTAATTTCAGTACTATAATTTACTCTCACGAATAAAAATTGTTAGATTATTAATTTATATGTTTCATTTTTTAAATAAAACCAGAAGTAAAACGATAGAAATTCATCATAAATAGTTATATTTTTGAAATTGGTCACACTATAGTTTTGAATCAACCGGTATATATTATATAAAATACTTCAATATTAAATTCACATCATCTTATTCCAGTGTTTGTCAAACTGTGGGGCACGCCCCTCCCTAGGAAGGCGTGATATCCCTATGTTGAGGGCGCGACCATATTGAAAAGTCGAAAACAAAAGATTTAAAATAAGTGTTAATTTACTGAAAGGAAGCAAATTAAAATATATTCTGACATAATAAAAATAAAATACACATTCATACTGTTTAAAAATACTTATAAATGTAATATGTACAGAATGTTTTTGATAATTAATTTATCCATACATAAACTCAAACTCAAACTCAGTGGCGCAATAGCCCGTGAGGGCCAGGGTCTACAGTGCCCATCCCAGTATACGAGACCATTGGGGGCTGAGGTGTATGAGCAGATGTCCCAATCAGATCCCTGATGCGAGACCTCCCAGTGTTTAAGTCCCCAAGCAAGCTTGGTACTCATTTATCGACTCACTGAAGGGATGAAAGGCTGAGTCGACCTTTCCCCAGCCCGGGAATAGAACTCAGACCTGTGGTGTGGAAGCGCGATACGCTACCACCTCGCCTTATCAATACATTAAAAACAAGTTTAATAATTAGTATTGCGTTCTATGAGCTTGTCATATACAAAATTTACTTCTTATCTTGATAATTTTTATGCTTTATAATTAAATTCGTATTGTATCTTTAGCGTCAAAGTACATTTTTATTGCATTCAATAAATTATTATTGCACAAGGGGGGGCACCATGAAAATTGGGTCGCAAACATTGAAAGTTTGAGAAGCACTGTCTTATGTTAAAGATACTCAGAAAGAGATGAAATGTATAAAGGCACGGCAGTATATGTATTTCGGGTGACTGACGTGGTTGTGTGACAATTCGACAATTTCTCTTTCAGTGAGAAATGACGGCAATGAGAAGAGGTAGGCATAAACTTAATATGGGTACCTATTTACACATAATTTCAATATTTCAAGCTTGAAATAGATCCTGGTGGTTAAGTTGTGATGCGAGGTCTTCGAATTCGACAATCATTGACCATGATATGAGTATGAGTCATTATATGTAAAGTTATATGAGGAAGATTTTGGGTGAAGTGTATTAAATTCCATCAGTATAAGTCAGTGCTTCTCAAACTTTCAATATTTCCGACCCAATTTTCAATCATAATTTTCATCGCACCCCCTTCCTACAATAACAATATATTGAAAACAATAAAAATATACTTAGACGCAAAAGCTACGTACGACTTTAATAATAAACCGTACAAATTATCAAGACAAGTATTAAATTTTTTATATTAAAGTCCCATGGGAGTCGCTAGAAATTTTTAAACTTGTTCTTCAATTAGTATTGATAAATTAATTATTAAGTACATTGTGTAATACTTATACACTCAATAACAAAAAAAGACCCACCAAGAAGGAGTTGCCCGATTGTAATGAAATTTCGTATGCGAAGACATTTGTACCGAACATGCAAACGATTAAAATTTGGTGTTCGATGAAAATGAATAGCGGGAGCTACAGCGCACTTAGCAAGTGTCTATGAGAAATGATTCTCAATCTGATGGTCAAAATTTTTCTTGCATTGCGGCTTAAGATGCCTTTTAACGACTGAAAAAAATGGCTGGCCGCAGGATTCAAGCTCATTACGAGCAACTGTCAGAGTTTGATAGAGGTCGTATCTTTGGATTGAAAAAGGCAAGAAGGGCAAATCGGAGAATCCCTCGTCATACGGGTCGAAGCGATGTAGCCATTAGAAGATGCTGTCAAGAATGGGTGGACAGTGGCAGATTTCAGTGTCATGATGGTAGCGGTCGACCTAGGGCCACAGCAGATCAAAGGAAAGATTGATTTCAGATCAGCTGTCACAGTGCCAGATTCATCGTTATCAACCATCAGACATGCGACCCGCACACGAGTGTCCACCATGTCCATTCATAGACGGCTGATAGAGCGAAATTTATTCTCGTACCAACCTCTACGCCACCTGCCACTCACGTCGGCACACTGTCGAACCAGATTACAGTGGTGCTTGTCTCGAATCAGGTTGGAATCGTACTGACTGGGGACGTATAGGGTTTAGAGACGAATCCCACTTCCAACTGTGTCCTGACGATCATCGAAGACGTGTTTGCAGACGCCCAGGGTAGTGTGCCAATCCTGCTTTAACTATTTCATGCCACGCAGGCCCTCAACCAGGAGTTATGGTCTGGAATGCCATTTCTTTTGACAGCCGGACCCCTTTGATCGTCATTAGAAAAACACAGCACAGAGGTACGTCGACGACTTTCTGAAAACTGTTTTGCTACTGTTCCTTTTGCAGTACCCTGGCCTTATTTTTCTGCAAGAAAATGCCAGATTACATACGACACGTGTTGCTATCAACTGTCTTACAGCTTATCAATCACTTCTTTGGCCAGCCAGAATGCCAGATTTCTCTCCAATCGAGCATGTATAAGAGATGAAGGGAAGGAGACTTCATCTACCAGGAAATATTGATGACCTGACTTGAAATGTGGATCAAATTTGGCAAAAAATACCGCAGGAGACCCTCAGGTTGCTTTATCGCCCTATGCTATGTCATGTGGCAGCTTGCATCCAGGCTAGAGATGAGTCAACATTTTATTTTGCTTGTTACTTTGTAACTATGTAACTCTGAAATAAATCATTCAATTTTTCTGAAATTTTAATCATTCTCTATTCTGAACATAATCTTTCTACCCACCAATGTAGATTTTTTATGTCATTCTCAAAGACTATTTTTCTGTGTGGTAAAAGAACTAATTATGATAATTAAAAATTTTGAATTGCATACAATTCATACAGTAGCAAATTAAATTATTATTCTTGACCTTAGTTAAGGTGACAACTTTTAATTCGCCATCCAGTCAAATTTAATTTTTTGGAGAAAATTATTTATGTCAATAAGCATTCGTTACTTGTTTTTTGTCACTGACAGAAATGAATTGAAAATTGAGAGGATTAGTTACATCCTTGTAATAATATTACATAGTTCATTCTAGTTCAGTTATTAACAAGTGATAGACGTAGGATCTTTTTATTCTGGTTCCACGTGATTTCATTCATTTGTTTTCCAAATATTAACTTATAGTCAAAATTATGTATATATATATATATATATATATTATAGAATTTTTTCTTAATAATTGTCTCTGTGAGAGAAACATTTTGGTTCTCTTTTCATAATTTCATTTTACTTTACTGTCTGGTTTTTCATCCACGTGTGTTAGAAATAGGCTTTTTTTTTCTATTATGTCGAAAATTTCAATTGTACGGGGAAGGTGGATCCATAAAGCAAAGCACTGCTTAACCTTCAATCGATGGCCTAATTCAGTGACAGCTTTAGATATCCTAATAGATCTCATTTTAGTCCAAAGACACTTTTTGTATTCACATTTTTATGTCTCTTGAACTCCGATCTCTTTCTTCTTTGGCATTGTAGGTTATACAACTTTTTCACTTGGTATCTTATTTTATTTTATCATACTATATATATATATATATATATATATATATATATATATATATATATATATATATATATATATATATATATATATAACTCAAACTCAGTGGCGCAACAACCCATGAGGGCCGGAGCTTACTGTGCCCATCCCAGTATACGTGACCATTGGGCACTGAGGTGCATGAGCAGATGTGGTTATCAGGTGGTCAGCATGAAGCTAGACCCCCAATGTTGAAGTCCCCAAGCAAGCTTGGTACTCATTTATCGACCCACAGTAGGAGGGATGAAAGGCTGAGTTGACGTTGCCCTGCCTGAAAATAGAACCTCGGATCTGTGGTGTGGAAGCACGAGATGCTACCACTCGACCACTGGGTCTATATAAATATATTTAGTAATAGATACTGTAAGACAAGCCGTTTAACTCTTTATCCACCGACGGTACTTTTAAGTACCAATTACTTTAAATTACATAGAAAAACCATTTTTACGAATACTCTGACGATACTTTCCAGGAATATTCTTTTAGATCCTCTCTTCTAAACTATATGGCAGCACGGGTTCTATGATGAGTATTTTAGATGGGAAGGCGAATAGTTTTACAGCAGAGGTTGCATTTTCAGCTGACATTTTGATCGGATTGCGAAGTTTGTTATTTATGTTCCGAAAAAGAAGTTAATGTCAAAACGCAAATGTCTTATTTTTTTTTTGTATGTTAATGAAGACCTTAGAAAATGATTTGACTATTTATTTTAAGTGAAAAGTGTATAAAATTAATTTTTACAGTTGAGTAACTTTGTGGTATTTGTAAGTACCGACAATGCATTGGATGCTATAGCAAGAACTTATAGTTTCTTTTTTCGTTCATGTGGCTTGTTGTTGTTTTTTGTTGTATTGTAGAGTCATCACTATAGTAAAATAGACTTATGCTTTTTTTTTTAGCATTTCTTTTGAGCTTTGTTTATTTGTTTTGTTTTTTTATTCTTTTATTTTAACATTTTCAACAAATTCAGAGCATGTCTTCTTTCTTTCATTTTTGTGACACAAGATTAAAGCAAACATCTATTCTTATTTTAAAAATTAGCAACATTTTAATTTCTTTATGTGTAACTGAAATTTTACAATAATTGGAGAATTTCAAGGTGCTAATATTATTATTATAACAATTATTTCCTTTTCATACAGTCTGGAAAAAAGAATCTCAGTTTTTGAGAAGCTTTGGATTTATTACAAAAAACCTACCATCTGGAATCAGTGATGTACTAACAGATAATTTTTCAGATGAAGTCCCAGCAAATAATCTGCTGGAATTTTCGTTTGATTTTTAAGATGACGATCAAGAGACTGAACAAGACTCAAGATGTAGTACTTCATGTTAAGAAAATAGAGCATTTCCTACCACAGGATGCAGGGCTTTAAAAAACATTCGGTCGAAAGCTCACTCAAAATGCACAACGTGTACTCATTTTTTGTGTATTATTGAAAAGAAAAACTGTTTTTCTGAATATCATCAAATTAAAATTATGCGTGGAAGCTGTTTTTATGTGCAAGAAAAGTAAATAAATTTTTAAAATTTTATAATCTTTAAAAATAATTATTTTGTGCTGTAAAATATTAGTGTTCTCTGGTTATATAGCATTTTTAAGAGTTAAAACTGCGTTTAAAAAGTCATTCGATCTTTTCGTATTATGAGAATATTTTAAACCTTTGTGGACTGACGGTACTTTAAAGTACCAATTTAATTAATCAGCTCTAAAGGATTAAAGTTCCCAAAGTTGAGTATTTTATTTATGTATTTTCCTTAATTTTCAATGTAGTGATTCAAAAAAAAATATTGCATAAAAAATATTGCAGTAAATCATAATGTGGTAGGTAAAGAGTTAATAAACTTTATTTTAAAAAACACTTCAAAAAAATTCCTTTTATTTTTATGTCACATGACGTTCATTTTGTTATTCTGCAGCTACGTGTGCTTGTTCATGATTCATAAGGAGAAAAATTTGGTTACAAACGCAACTGAATCCCATAGCATGATGAAAAAAGAGGAACATAAAATGGAAACTCGATTGTTTATATATATGAATATAATCATTACTAATATATACTAAAGGGCTATAATTCTGTTGTTGTTATGTTACTAATGCCACCTGATTGGCAAAGACCAGATCAAGGCCTACGAAATTCATCATGGCAAAGGGCTAAGTGACGCCTGTCGTTAGCCGTAGCTTTGAGCACCATACAGGTGACAGATCAATTTAGCTCGGTTTCACCCCAATTTTAAGGGAGAACACCCTGGGGTGGACAGGAGCCTCCCACCTCTCTTCCCCTTTCACCAAGCTCACGAGAGGACTTGCGGCTCGACGGCTATTTAAAGTAACCCCATGCTACGAAGGCACTATACATTTACGAACAAACATGTTTTCTCCGGGATTAGAACCCAGGCGCAACGACACAGCAGTTAGCGTGGCTAACCGCTATACCGGATGGGCTATATAATTCTAAATAAGCAAATCAAAAGTAGAAGTACACCAGACAGTATAGGACAGAAATGTTAACCTCATTAGTACTTATCAAACTCTTAGTCTTAGGAGCTAAGATTGCAAGTTTAAGCCTTGTTTTCAGGACAGCCAACCTTCACTTGTAATTTCTCTATTTTACTGGTCTGTACTGAAAGTAAAAAAAAAGAGTATTATTAAGTCATTATTATTAGATTAAAATTAAATATACTAATGCTAATATTAAGTAAAATTTACAAGGAAAAATATAATTAAATCTACTTTTCAATGTAGAAAATTTTAATTTATATGAATATAACTACATTAAAACATTTAATTAGATCCACAGCATATCGCGTCATTTTAACTTCCCACCAACATAGAAATATCCAAATAATAAACAACATCCACATAAAAATATAAATTAGTAAATAAATAAAATCAATTATAATTATAGCTTTGAAAACTTGAAAAAAAAAACTAAATTATTTTATGGGGAAATTTTGGAAGGCAAGCAATTACTTAGAACTATTCAATCATGAATTAAAACATATTTAAAAATATTTAATGTGTGGCTCTACATTGACTCATAACTATGTATAATTATAAGGCAAAGTATCATTGAAACGTGGGGAAAAATGGAACTCATATTCATGCAAGAATTAATACTTTAAAATTAATTAAGTGAAATTATTTTAAATATCATCAATGTTGTAGATCAGTGCTTCTCAAAGTTTCAATATTCGCGACCCAATATTCAATCATAATTTTCATCGCCCCCATCCTCCCTCATACAATAACAATGTTTGAATTCAATAATACTATACTTCGACGCTAAAACTACAATACGACCTTAACCTCTTAAGTTCCACCGGCGTATATAAACGTCTCGCCCAGTTGAAGCATTAATTTCCCCGGACGTATATATACGTCTTTACGAAGTACGATCGATTCTCTGCACTGCTATCTACATAATTATTCCGAAGACCTTAGAATTCAATAAAAGGACGATGACAATGTTTGCGAAGGATTTATTTACTTCAGATTATTTGCTCTTCTTTATTCTTCCCCCTTCCCCCCAATACACCACATACGCTCTCCTAAGTGGAAAACGAATCTCGTAAATTTTAATCGGCAGTTAAGGGATTAATTATAAGCCGTTCCGATTCTCAAGATAAGGGTTAATTATTGTATATAATTTTATACACTCAGGAACATTGAAAATAGCGACCCAAGAAGGAAGCTAAGTACAATCGCGAAACTTTGCAAATAAGTACAGCGTAATGTGATATGCAAATGATCCAAGTTTTGTGCCAATACGCATGCTCATACACACCGAGGTGGCACTACAATCAGGAAGAGGGTGCTATATAAGCCAGCGCAAATTCGAAGATTCATAAACGTGACGATTACCCGCCGATTGTAGGAAGACTTTGGTGAGCGAAACATGCCAGGTAAACGTGCTAGAAGACATTTCTCACAGTTAAGCGAGTTTGAGAGAGACCTGATCATCGGGATGAAAACTGCAGACTGGTCGACGCGCCGTGTTGCTGGCCAGGTAGATCGCTCGGAGTGTGCCGTTAGAAATTGTTGGGAGCAGTGGACACGAGAAGGTACCCACGCGCGAAAAACCGAGTCTGGAGCGACCAGGAAGACCACGAGGAGAGATCGTGCGGCAAGCACTTGTGGACCCCTCAGTGACTCGTTCAACGATACGAGCAGACGTAGGCGTAGCAATTGTTCCACAAACAATTTCCAGACACCTTGCAGAAGCAAATCTTAAATCCAAGCGCCTTTTCCGTGCACTCCCTTTAACACCGGAACATCGGCAACTGCGTCTACAGTGGTGCCAAGCCAGATCAATGTGGAATGTCACAGATTGGCAAAAGTTTGTGTTTAGTGATGAATCCCGGTTTTTTTTGGGGACAGATGATAACCGTGTACGAGTGTGGAGGCGCCCTGGTGAGCGGTACAATTCCCACCACACTGTTCTACGTCACACTGCCCGCACAGCTGGTGTAATGGTCTGGGGGGCCATAGCCTATGATAGGCAGTCCACTTCAATTGTGATGCGTGGATCCTTAACTTCTAACGTTACGTTGATGATATTCTTCGACCCCATGTAGGACCTTTCCTAAAGGGTATCCCAGGGGCAATTTTCCAGCAAGATAATGCTCGTCCGCATACCGCAAAAGTTGCTCAAGACCTCCTACGTCATTTTCAGACTCTTCCATGGCCGACCCGCTCCCCCGATTTGTCCTCTGTAGTGCACATGTGAGATCAGCTAAAACGGCAGATGCCATCGTGTCACTCTGTACATGATTTAGAGTTGGCTGTTCAAGATATGTGGGCCCATCTTCCTCAGGACAACATAAGGTGTCTAATCAACTCAATGCCGGACCGTGTGGCGGCATGTATTGCAGCTGGAGGTGGTCCAACGCGCTATTGAATTTGCCCAGTATTTGTGTCGTTGCACACCCTGTATTCGTTTAATTGTCTTGTTTTTTATATCAAGTAAATCGCTCATGTGTGTCATTATGTGTATTAAATTTCATTTCAATCCGATGCTTTCTTCTTGGGTCGCTATTTTCAATGTTCCTGAGTGTATATGACAATCCCATGGGGTCACTGGAAATTATTAAACTTGTTCTTAACTTAGTATTGTTAAATTAATTATAAAATACATTGTGTAGCACTGGTCCATTTATAAGTATAATATATCAATGTAAATGTGTATTTTATTTTTTTATTATGTCAGAATATATTTTGTTTGTTTACTTTCAGTAAATTAATAATTTGTTAAATAATCTTTTGTTTTCGACTTTTCAATATGCTTACGCCCCCTCCCCTCTCGTATAGTTGTCACGCCTCCAGTTTGATAAACACTGTTGTAGAGAATAAAACATAACAAAGAAATTTAGAAATCCTCCTCTAAAATTTGTGAACCTCGGCAGCTCAAAATTCTTCACTTATTGAGAAACTAGATTCAGTAAACGGTGTAATATAAAATAAATCAGTGAAAATTTGCTTGTTTAAAAGACATCAACGTTACTACAAAATTCAAATGGGTTTCATTAAGACTCTTTACCACAAATTCGATTATATTGCCACAATTTCATTGAGAGAAAAGGAACATTTCAAACCGAGCGCGTACGTTAAATACTGACCAATGCACATCACTTTAGGGACAAAAATAGAATCGTATTGGTTGAAAAGTACCACTTGAAAGGCTACTTTGACTATTCGTATGTTTCTGTCACCGCAATTCTAATGAGGAAATGATTCCGGAATACTACGATGGGCTGCAACCAGGACGTCCTCTATTAAAACACGACTCGACGCTTCTTTCCCAGTGATAACATTCAGCGTTAAATCATTAACTGTCATTCCTTAAAAAGTTACTTGGGACCCAAGGGGGAGAGGGTGGTTAGATACATATAACTAGCATTCCCGGGAAAGTTGTAATGATCATCAAATGTATAATGACCGAATTCCCGTCCAGTGCCTCGAAATTTCCCGTTTAAGGATTTTCTCACCTGTAGCCATAAAAGATGTACCACTTCCCTTTATTTAATAATAAACTATTTCACTAAAATGCAACCTAGTTTTCAAAGGCTGACTTTTATATGCCAGATGTTAGAAAATTTAGGGGGAGAGAAAATTATATAAAAGGGGAGCGTTTAAAATTTTAGGATCAGTGAAACACTCTTATATTCATAAATCACTTTAAAGAACATTCATTCATGTGTATATGAGTTTTAATATTATATTAATTACAATGACTTGTGCGTCTATCCTCATACCTCAATATAGTCAAAATTTTATATTATTAATACGTGTGTGTGTTTCTTATATAATGTATTAATTATTATTGTTTTTTAATATAACTCATCCAATTTAAAAATAAATTATTTTGCATAATTGATTAAAGTTTTATTACACCTTTATATTTTGGTCTTAAACTTATTTCCTCCATCGCCTCATTGCGAAAAGTAATTAATATAATAGTTTTAATTAAAATTAATCACATCAGGTATATATATATTTAATAGTGTTATTTTATTTCATTATTTATTTTTATGAAGCATGTGTTTTCTGTACGCATATTTTTTAATATTAATAGTAGATTTAAATTTATAGTTAATTTGGGTAATTTATTGTAAGTATTTATTTTGATATTCGTCCTTTTATTCGATAGGTATCATTAAGATACTTTTTCCTTACATCACTTTCTTTCCAAATGCTTGCGTAGATAGCACAACAAATAAAATTTATCTTAAAATTGTCAATAAATATTTACAATAGAAAATGGCACATTTCTTTATCATTTGATGAAATTGCTAGTTAACTTATTGTTTAATCAGAAGAGCTGAAAAAGCGGAAACAATTAATTAAAATATTAGAGACATTTAGTCAAAAAAGATAAATATAATTCAAAACATTAAAATCTCATATATTGATTGTTTTTTTTACTAAGAAATCTCCTTAATATATTTTTGCACTTATTTATATCATTCATTAAAATGATGTAACTGTATGTTATGAATATATTTATTAATTAAAAAAGTTTTGTGTTCTTGTAGAATGATAATGCTGCTAAATAAAATGAATTACAAATGTTTTATTTCAATTCTTGTCATTTTCAAATAAAAATAATTATTCATCAAGAAATCCTGGACCTTAATTTAAAAATCAGAGGAATTAAAAACTTATAATTTGTAATGAAATGCAGCTTGATGATGATGATTACCAGTTTTAATGATCAGCAGCATTAGAAACTTTATGCTGTCAATTGTTATAACTAAAATATATAACAACGAACATCAAATTACTTTCTATCCAGTAAAATTGAGCTATTTTCTTCTATTCAATTTTGTATAGAAAAAGTCTCTCTACAGTTTCTTTTCAAAAAACTAATATTAAACTATTTGCCTCAGAAAGTTAAAGAGCTTCTGTGAATTACTTTATATTTATATGAAATATCGAATGAAAATTATTTCGTTTGGTTGCGACAGCATTATTCAATGATATCCTTAAATATCCTAATAAGCTTAAAATATTCAATCAAAATTTTAAAATGTATTACTATCATTTTTCAACCAGAAACATTATCATCAAGTCATTTGTAGTAAGAAACATTTATCTATATACGAGATGACTCAGTTTGCTTGGGAGTGTTCCAACTTCTTTTTTCCCACGTGCACCCTTTTGAAATGAAATCTGGTGACATTCCAAATTGTGTTTCAGGAAAATTAAAAAGTGTCTCGGGAATAATCTGATCTCGAAAAAAATGTTCCAATGATGTACCTGTTACCTGCTATTCATACTACTTTACACTCGTTAGGTGTAAATAATTCAGGGAATGTTGGAAGGACTTTACATCACTTCTGGAGTATCTTACTTTTCTGGCACTCTTGATTCTTTGTCAGATTTCGCGCCAGAGATATTTTCTCAAGCAGAACAAGTTTTATTTCAGTCAGAAGTATTCAGTTTGTACTTTATACCCATCCAATGCCAATGTTTTTCAATGTTTTCGAAATGGTTACACTAAATTACTCAAGCGATACTTGAAACCAGCCATCATACGTCCTTATTTCAACTGAAAATTATGTAACGCTTCCTTTTACAATGGGTTTTTTGGCACAGTTTCTTTGTAAGATCTTAACCCTCATCTCATTTATCCATCTCTTCTTGTCTAAAGTGAAATACTTTATTACAGACAACGCTATTTCATAATTCCCCATTATCACTTATTACATCATAACCAGGAATGTCTTAACACTGCTTGAGGCCCTGGAGCCCTACACAAATGTAGGACTCACCTATAATCCTCAAAAGCAGATAAAACATGACATAAGTTGTCAAATACTCGAACCCGAAACAAATAAATATGCTCTTGACTTATAATCGTACAAACCGGTTCGACAGACTGCCGCTTTTTGACTGAATGAGTAATGATGGCGTATGGTGGTCGGCTTAGGTCTTACAAGGATAACGGTCACCACCATGTAACCAGTTGACCTATCTTCCGAAATTCCCAGTTTTTTCGGAGAATACAACCTGAAATAACTTTAGACCGTTGAAATTATTCAAATTATGATCTTATTAATGACGGGTCGAAAACGAGAAGAGGCCCCCATTGTGGACGAGGCCGTGGCCCGAGATCAGTTAGCCGATGCCAATCGGCCATGCCTTGATCCCTGATCATAACCATATATTTAAGAAGTTTATTAGCAGATTAGAGTTACTGCTAAGTTAGAGGTGTTATAATGACACACACACACACACAATATTATTAAGCATCAATAAATGCTTCAATAATTCTTAATCCAAATTGGTATACTAGCGAAAATATGGGAAAGTCACAAAAGCCCAGGGATTATGATTTCCAGATTTGCGATCGATGATTTTGAAATCAAATAATTGTTTCGAGTTATGCTTCCATTAAAGACCGCCTTGTGGAATAAAATTCCTTTCACGTTAAGTAAGACTAAATCTTAAATTCCTTGCACGAAGTTGAAGTTAATAGTGTAAGGTATCTATTTAGTTATCTTTGCTTAAGCATGTTTCTAAATTACGAGGTCATTTGCAAATGTCGTTTAAATAACTCTAGATTGACATTTATCCAAACCACATAACCACAGATTTGTTTCTAGAAATTAGTTTCCGGGAAGCTTTAAATGTGTTTCTCTTACGATACAGAATGCGAATGAAATCCCATTTAAAAGCAATACATTTTTAAAAACTATTGAAAATAAAACATGGATGGAATTTATTATTAGTGCTTTGATTAAAAACAATAATAATATCCAACATTTATGGTAAGTAGTAAGTTTCTTTAGTGTTCCTGGTCTTCAAAATAATTCAATTTCATTTATAAATTAGATAGAGAATAATATCTTTTAAGCTAAAAAAAATATATTTTTCGAATAAGTGAATTGTGAGGTCAAATAATATATTTTCAAAAGCTTTTCAATTGGGAAAAATTATCTATGTTTAATTTTAAAAAAGACTAGTTTTGTGTTTTCGAACAAATGAGACTTAAAACTTAAACTTTTAACGGAAGGGGGGAGGAGTCTTATGTAATAGGCTCATTGTAGTGTTTCAAATTACAGTCGGACCCCAATTTAACGAATTCATTGGGTTTGAACTTTTTGTTCGTTAAATAGGTGTTATTCGTTATATCGGGGTCCACACAAAATACAGATATTTTTGCATTCACCTTTTGGAAATTCTGCAATAAGCAACTGCACAAAAATTATTCATTCAATTGCACGCTTTTTATTCAACAGCTAAAGATACAATTAGGGAATTATTACGCACCAGTTGATTGGAAATTTTAAAATACTAATAGATGTTTGACAATCTTTTTAATTTCTCACTCGAAAGAGTTATTTTGTTGACTTTATGCAGAGAAGAAAGATATGCGTCATTTACATCCTGTTGCATGAGGTACATTTTCACAGTTTCCAAACAAAGTAAAGCATTAGAAAATGTAATAATTTTGATGAAGGTTTCCTTATCAATTTCTGCATCAGAAACGCTATTCAATGGTTCTGACGAATCAACGATTTCCTGAATTTCAGTTGCACATATAGGCAGTTCGTCATCAAGTGCAACATTCTTGTTCAAATCTGAAACTATCCCTCAAGTTGTAGAGAGGAATGGGATAAGAAGGGAGTTTCCTGTGCTATTCAAAACTCACACGATAGGATACACTCATGAACCATCTACACCCCTTTCCCATCGAAATTTGCTACCTATGAGAAAAATTCTTTTTTCTGTTCTGGACAAAAAAATAATTCTAGAAAAAATCCAATTTTTCCTTAAGCAAACTAATAAAAAAAAACTTTCAGATGTAAAAATAATTCATTTAATAGGGTTTTTTACCTTCATTTTAATCGGGGAAAGAGAAAAATTCGTTAAATAGCGAAATTCGTTAAATCGGGGTTCTTTTAATTTGGGTCCGACTGTATTAGAAAACAAATTAATGTAACTCACTCCCTGAAGTTCAATTGGTAGAGAAGCACCTTAGTAGATCTCCAACTTTCTCAAGTTTTGTTTTTTTCGAGTCACAATCTTTACTTTTTCAAAGATTGTGCTATTGATGTTAGAATTTCGAAATCATACAGCCCTATTTTTTAAAGGTTGATTGCGTGACAGCAATGTAACATCAATAAGACCTTGAATTTCTCGTTTTACTAAGTTGTTGGAGTGATTCATGTAAGTTGTCGGATGACAGGAAATATTAAATGCTATGAACTCACAACTGTAATTGTCTCTTAGTCAGTAGATCCGGATTGAGAGTTCCTCTGGTTTTTTAGTAGGAAGCTGACATAACTGTTTAAAATGTGGAAAGGAATAAGCTATTTTAATTTTAGATCAATGTATATTAAAAGGGAAAAAACATAATTATTTGCCTCAATATTTTTTCTCAGACCTTATAGTCTGCAAATAATCTTATTAAACCTTTCTGTTTTAAAATCATTGCTTATTTTTAATCTCATACTATGCAATAGATTTTAAGCTATAAAAAAGATATTTTTATTCATCAGGGTATATATATATAAGCTATGAAATTCATATTAATGTTATAAATATTAATATAACTCTTGCAAAATTAAACTTGAAAGAATCAACAAATGAAGATTAGAATATGTGTACACAAGGTTTACATAATAGATTTTTCTCCAAGAGTAATTTTTTATATTTTAATCTTATTCATACTCAACTTTAACTTTCATATCTACTCCTTAAAATTGTTCAATGTTAATTTTTTAACCCTTTGCACATGACTAAATTTATAAATTATTTTTCAAACGCGAACAGGTTATATTTTATTCAATAGTTCTCTCCCGAAGTAGGTGATATTCTACATTAGAAGTAAATTGTAATAAAAAGTATTCTGTTGCTCAAAAATAAAATTTACTATTCGTAATTAGGGAGGAAAACTTTAAATATGTAATCTTTTTTAACTATTTTTAAAAGGCTAATACTTTACTATATACATTTATAAAAGTATTTTGGTAGCTATTGAAAGGAAGTATTATAGTCATTATGAATATGACTGATTTTCTACAAGTTATATACCATGGATGGCCATGTAAACAGAAATAAAATGACGTAAGTAGTTATTTGACTTTACAAGGAATACACATTGGATAACAATAATATGTAGTTGGAATATAGTGTAAGTTAAATAAAAAAACTAAATTTTATCATGGACAAATTAAAGGACCTTGAAGAATTGGTCCCTCTATCTCAGAAGTAATGCATGCAGTAGGATTTTGACGAGCCATTGTGTTATGGGTCTATTTAAGTATGTAGATCCCGGTAAAACAATCCCCGACAGAACCAACAACAGGATGTAGATGAGCAGGAGTCATGAACGGCTAGCTCACATTATAACAGTGGATAAGCGCTCTACAATGCCATAAATCACTTAGAAATTTCCCGAAAGTGTACAAAAATGTCTTTGAAACACATCATCCAAAATCATTTCCTCGCTATGGGGTATTGAAGTCATCACCCTGAGTGTTGCCTAAGCTGACTGCACATTACGGGGGGCAAAGATTAACATGAGCACGGAGCATCGATAATAAACCTTAGGCATATATACAAAAATGGAGCCTAGGCGATTGATTCCAGATTCATGTTGGTACATGTCGATGACAAGGTATGAGTACCCCTGAGGTGGTGTATCCTTTTTACTAGCAGGGTACAAGTTTTACAAGTTTGCGGGAGTGAATGCGAATAGCCCAAGGAAGCTAATCTAGCCAAAAAGGGTTTGAAGCTATTAAACTAGCCTCCCGGGAGAAAGCCGGTGAGGTTAACATTATCGTCTGAAGACTGTTTTGTGGAGTGAAATGGGGCTCCTGGTACGGATTACATCGTCCATCAGTCAAAGTCATCGCGTTTCCTTAACGGCCATGTGTTCCCGTTAATGCGTTTTCATAACCCTACTGGATACCACGTCATTGCGTAGAAAATGCACTGTGCCGTTTCTCTCAAACAATATCTAAATCTTTCAAAAAACATTATTACACACTCACATATACATCACATTTGTTTTAATTGTAGTATGGTCGCTTAAACTGAATTATTCTCTTCTTAAAGCTATCAGTTAGGTTAAATTTATCAAAACATCAAGTTAATCTCTTAATATTGGAAATTCGATAAAAAATTATGAAACTTTTTTATTATAACAAATTTTATTTACTATACAATTATAAGAAATTGTACGGACTTAGTAAATTCATATTCGTCATTTTCGTCCGTTTGTCTGTTTTTTTTTCATTAATAAAATTGGAAGCGGAATAATGATCAAGTTTTACTTTTTAAAATATAATGTTTTAATCTAGTTCCCTTTACTATAACAATGTATGTAACATTCTGTAGTAGTTTCCAAAAGCTCGTAAAAGTATAATGTATTGATAAATTCTTTGCACTAAATTAGTACTGTTTATTTTATCCTTTTAATGCTTTAACAACAAATATACCGAAATATCTACGTGAATTTTATAAAATGAGCCACAAAAATGAGCAGATAAAAACTAATTAAATAAATTAATGTTGTAGGTATTTTACACTCTCAATGATGTAAAAATGTTTCTAGGCATCATTACGTTAAGTAAATAAAAGTAACTTTTTTAGATACACCCCGTTACTTGTCTTTAAATTAACCATGCCATAAAATTAGTACTTACTTCTGAAATACATTACGCTTCCTTAAACTGAATACTCTTAACACAGCATTTTCCCCCCGCTACCCTTTGTAAATCTGTCACAAAACAGCAAGTATAGATCGCTAGATGATATCTAAGAGTTAGATGCACCGGCAGTGTCAAATATGTTTGTTAAATTTCGATTGAACTTATTTTTAGTTTGCTTATTTTAATTCTTATAGTCTCATATTATAGATATCCAGAGTTATTTTTTAATAAAGACTAAGGATTGATTTAGTCATTATAATATCTCTTTGCTTAGTTGATCCCTGGTGATAATGTCACAATTTATAAAACGGCGAGTGAATGTTTATTAACGTCCCACTATAAAGCAACACGAGAGCTATTGGGGAAGAACCTCATAATTTTAAACCAGGGTCAAGTGATGAGAATGGCATCTGAGATGACACCCTCCTCTCCACACCACGCCATTGGGAGAACTTTGAGCTCAATAAATTTAACGTGCATCATCAGCCCCTCTATACGGTGGATAATCAGTGGCACTAGGTTCGAACTCCTGACACGCCAGTCACGAATCCGTGACTGTGACCACAAGACTACTGCGGCCATATAGTAAGATGAGGTAACTATGCTGGCTGGATTGATATCTTACTTTCCAAATTTTCCCAAAATGCTATTAAAATATATTCAAACTCCAAACCGTATAATGTGTAACAATTCTTATGACTCCATTTGGCGATATATTTTGAAATCTAATCCTCTCCTAATAATATAGAGTATGACTGTGCTTATATTAATTGCTTCCAGTTTTAAGAACTGAAAATTAAGTACGAAAATTATCCTTTTCCAAAGAAAGGCATTTCTATGAAATAGAAAATAGGTAATGATATTTCGGCAGAAAATTCTATTTCTTTTTATAATCTCCATTTCATTTTCCCTCAGTTTATCCCTGATTTCTTTCTCATTTTTTTAAGCTTTAAGTTGAACATTTTTCTTGAGACTAATTGCATCAAATAAATTGTATTTTTAATATTTTAAGTACATTTTCACATGCCGAGACTTACATTATTAATATTTATTAATCCCTTTTATTATCTGACCTTGTGCAGCAAAGCATTCTTCCTCTAAATCTTATTAACAGTTTTGAAATAAAGTAATTGTAGAATTGTTCCAATTCTCTCTCAATTAGTTTTATTGATGGTACATTCATTGAATTGATGTGTGCCCATTCGTATTGAATTATTAACCTTTGACAAAATGTATAATAATTCACAAAGATAGATGTGATACAGTACTTTCTGTAATTCTTAACTAACACTCAATTATTCAGAGTAATTTCAAATTAAAAAAGCAGAATTATCCAAAGATTTAGTCCATTTTTCGCAATTTTTAGAACAATACATTTCAACAAGTGCACAAAATATGATTTATATAAAATAAGGTGATGTTTAACATCTCAAATTATTTGATGTATGGTGTGTGTACATTCATTGAAATATTAACCTTTGACAAAAAGTACAATAATTCACAAAGATAGATACGTTACTATTTCAACAATTCTTAACTAATACTCAATTATTCAGAGTAATTTCAAATAAAAAAAAGCAGAATTATCCAAAGATTTAAATAACTTTTTCGCAATTATTAGAACCCAATGAATTTTGACAAGTGCACAAAGTATTGCTCACATAGAAAATGTGATGTTTCTCATCTAATTATTTTAATTAATGAATAAATGGCAGATATGATATTTAAAAAAATATTTATGTAATTAATTGATGAAAGTAGTACTTGCACGCGCGCGTACACCTTTATTTTCCACGCCATGCCACCAAAAGAACTTTAGGTCCGAGTAAATTAATATATAATATATCTCATTGATACTCCCCAATCTGTTATTTATCAAAACAATGATCAACCTGCCGGCGATTTATACAAAACCAACTGAATGTAGTGAAACAGACTATTAATATTCAAATTGTATGTCGATTTCTCCTTTATATACTAAATAACAGCATTGAAATTTTATAGTCTTATTTTCATATAGCTTCGATTGACTTTCAAAAAAAATGTTCTTCATTTATAAAATAAATTGATGTCCTTAAAGACGGGTCAAATTAGACTACTCTCATTTTTCAAGGGCAAATGGTAGCCACTCCCATAAGTTATAAATAAAATGTCATTTTTCTTTTTCCTTGTAAATGTTAGATTAATATACATCAATAAATATTTAGCTTTCCATCATGTTGACTATTCTTAATCAAATATTTGTGCAGAAATTTTCTCTAGTGTGTAAAATAAATGAAACCATTTTATCGATGCGTGTGTGTGTATGTGTGGGCGAGTGCCGAATTTATGTATTAATAAAGTAAATTGACTTCTACTTTTACTGTTTTATTTCATTGTTTGTTCAAATATATTTCCTTTTCTTAAGGCTCTACATTTTTTTTTGATAAAATGTGTATGTTGCTTAAGAAAAATAAGTAACAAAAGAAAATTTTTGAACCATTTTGTATGCATATATATAATAAGGTCTGTTACAAAAATATTCGACCTTCAAAAATGAATTAATTTTATAATAATCTTCAATTTCAAGCAATATTTTTATATAACTTTTTTTTCATTAACTCTATCGATTTTGAAATTATTAAAAAAAAAAGTTATTTAGACTGTTATATATATATATATATATATATATATATATATATATATATATATATATATAAGTTTTCACAAAAAGAGAATCAGTCAAGAGTAATTTTCTTTACATTATTTTACTCCTGGTGGAAAGTAAATCCAAAATAAAATGGAACTGGAAGAAAGAGGAAACATAAAAATGATTGGAAGGAAACTTGGTTTTGTTCATTGTATTATGAGTATAAGAGAAGATGATAACACATTGTATTGTATATACAAGAAATTTCAAAGCCAGTCAGAGAAGAGAAAGGACATTTTCATTCAATTCAATTAAAATTATTTTTCATTTTTAGGCAATAACTATACACAGAAATGCATTTAAAAATATTATTTTTAATCCTTAGAACAGATATTTTTATGATTACCCTTTCTACATACAAGAATTCATAATTGGTTGATTCATACAAATCTTTGCAATTTTTTTTAAGGAGAAGTATAATTCTTTTATTAAAAAAAGATTGCTTAAAGGTTATATTTATTGGTTTAAGAATCAAAACAAGAGCTTAACTAATGAAAATGAATTCAGTAAATATAATAAGTCGATGAAAGAGCTATCAAAAGACATAGACAGAATTGAAATGTAAAAATTTTAAACAACTCACACAGCGCGTGTTTCTCATCTATTGTACATTAAAAAATCCGCAAGAAGTGCATATCAATTTTTGAGGATGTAATGAATATTAACGGGAAGTAATTGTATAGTTAGAATTTTATTCCGCATTTTAAAATCAAATACGAATAATAATGTAAGAGATATTAATGTAGAGATTTCTTAATCATTCACTTTCTTTTTTAGTATTCCTTGTCTTTGCTTCGTTGGATTTACATAGTTATTCAACAGATTTGTAAAAATCAAAAATATGTAGGTAATAGTTATAGAGAGGACACTGGACATAAAAATTAGCAAAGCCTCCAAATTTACAAAACAAAAATGCATGAAAGAAGTAAAATAAGTAATTACAACTTTCCCGGGAATGCTAGTTATTATATGTATCTAACCACCCTCTCCCCCTTGGGTCCCAAGTAACTTTTTAAGGAATGACAGTTAATGATTTTAAGGAATGACATTTAATAAAAATTTTTAAATTTGGACTATTTTCATTCTTTCAAAACCTTTATTTTATGTCTCTTTTTTTTTCTTTACTTTCAATCATTTGTCCCAAAATGAAGTTTTAGACACACTGCTAACATTCTTAAATGAATCTTTCTCGCAATGCTCCTAGCAGCTCTAATTTTACTTAAAAATAAATGAATTTTAATATAATAATATTGCTAAATGTATAATAATATAAATGATACATACTCTTTAAATTTCCTTATCTTGATATTTCATCAAGAAAATTCATAATATATATATATATATATATATATATGAAATTTAAAAAAAACTCACCCAAATAATTAAAAAAATTTCATCTATAGTTATAATTTGATGAAAAAAGATGCTTCCAACGTTATTATCTAAAACAGTTCATAGATAATTCAGGATAACGTTATAATTTTTTAAAATCTCTCTCAGTATAAAGATATAGTTAATTAAGAAAAGATATTACGAAAGATTTTCGAAAAAAGTCGAAAGTTATATACATTCTTAAAGTTAGGCATATTTTCCAAAGATATTTTTATATGTATAAGCGCGTAAAGAGATCACTCCTGTGCTAAATTTTTGAGAATGCAGCAAAAATAAAAGATTTCAGAAGTTTGAGCTCTGTGTCTCTCTGAACAATTCTCAATATGCTGATAACTAAGTGAAATACGTTTAACGCGAAAATACTTAAGACGAAATATCAGTTAACACGAAATAATACAACGCTCCCCACAAACTACTACGTATTTTCATGCATTGTTTTCTCTTAACACGAAACGAAAACCTCTTAATACGAAAAGATTTCTTTTCTTGGAGAAGAAGGATATTAAAACTGAGCCGACACTTAATGAAATATTTGAGAAAGTTTCTGTATTATTGAACTCTCCTACTGTATCATCGAAATATATGATGATAATCTACATCGCAGTAGATGATGATAATCTACATACATCCCCAATTAGGGCAGACAAAAACATTTTTCGAGTTTGTTCAAAGCTCAAAAAATATCATTGATGTAGATTCCGACGACGAAAATGAAATGAATAATATAGCTCCTGTTCCTACGTCATCGAAAATGAGGAACAACGTGAAAAATATGCGCAGATATTTAGACGCACATTCCAATGGTGAAAAGAATACCAAAATCTGCGACTCGAACAATTTGTTGACTATTTGATGCTAAAAAAAGACAATACAAAGAAAAATATCAGATTATTTTCTAAAAACTCAATAAATGCTTTGTTTTTCAAAAGAATTTTGAAAGTTTGTATTAAATTTCATTAAGTTTTTGTTTTATTTATTTTTTATTAAATACAAGCATATATACATATCTATGCAAAAAAGGCACTCTTATAAACTCAATTTTGTTGAATATATGATGTATTTTTTTTTCATTATCTTTTAACACGAAAAAAATATTTCAGTCCCTTCAATTTCGTGTCAAACGATTTTCACTGTATATGAAGAGTAATCTCTCAATAAATATATTTTTGGTTTATGAATTCCTAAATCTATATTTCTTTGATTTTGAATTAAAGTGTTGTCACTTGAAAATAAATATATTCTATGTACAAGATTTTATAATCTATAATGCAAATAAAAATAATACTGTATATGAAATACAACTTCACAGTTTGATTTACTTTAAAAAATTAATGTGAATATATTGAGTTTCTTTCTGAATGAAATGACGATACATATATTTGCATAGGTTCTGTCTTAAAAGCTTCTAAAGGTTTTTTTAAAAGAGAGAGAGAGAGAGAGAGAGAGAAAGAAAAAGGATGTAAAATTATCTCTCTCAACCTTGAAATGAATTCATAATATACTTCCTAAAAGTTCTTTTTGAAGTTTCTGTGCGGTTTAATTTAGTTAAAGATTGCACAAAAGATTTTCTTTTATTTAAATAAAAAATATTTAGAGAAGCTAAGAGAGGGTATTTACTTCATCTCACTTCCTATTCTCATCGAGTGAAAAACTTAAATACTTAGTTCCTTCTATATCCTTTCTATTGAGCATTTTAAAAAAGTCATAATAATTAAGAAGTAAATTAACAAAATTTAGTAGAAAATTAAAATTCTGGACTATAAAGTATATAATTATAAAATATAACCATAAAAAGACTTATTTCTAAATAAAGAAATTTCCAGACATACATCTAAAACATATGCGGTTTCTGTATCAATAATATGAAACAAAACAAGCATTTTAATGCAGCAAACAAATACAACAAACCATAACATATCAATGCATTTTAATACAAAAAATTATTTTTAAAAAAAGATTATTAGACTCTTACCAGCAAACAGCAGTATCTTTACCTTTATGAGTGTGTGCCTGTGCTTGTGTGTGTTGCAGCAGAAGGAATTAAAATTAAACTTTAAATAAAAATTTAAATAAGCATTCCAAAATTGCGAACTTAATTTATGGGAAATTAGTACAAATTTTTTTTTTATAACTACTCGTTTTTAAAACATGATGCAACAGTTTTAATACTCATCAGTGGCTACGACAGAACAGCCGTGATTTAAAAACTAATGAAAAAGCTGGATTCCCCCCATTCTCAAACGGTGGTCTTATTTTTGTTTTGCAATTCGCAGTATATCAAGCTGCAGTAAAGAGAGAGAAAGAACGATTTATTCGCATTTAACAACAAATTTTGAGTTATTTAATTCTTAATTGTTAGTTCATTGTTTTTTCAGTGATTGTTGTGTGTGTTTTATGTAGAAATCAAATTCGCATTTATAAGTTATCAAATTGTTTGTAAGCAGGACAAGAAACGAAACCATTTTTACTAAAGAGCATGGTTTGTCTATCCGTTAAATATTCAGAGCTATGACGCTTTCCGGCAGCATTACCCCATCAGTATACGGTATTATAATTTCGTGTGATATTCCAGGCAAGTAGAGTGAGACTTACTCTAATCAAGGTCTTCCTGTAGCTATTTGAGGGGTCCTAAAGGACAGTATAAGCGTATCATTAATTTTCATCTGCCTAAATGACAAAAATATCCTTGGATTTTAACGGGATGTACGACTTCCATAATAGCCAGCAGCTGTAACAATTGAATCTGTATTTGAACAGTTAGTTGGACGTACGTGGGAAGCAGGAGTGACAAAGTAACTTTTAGATGAACTCTATATTTTGAAAATGAAGCGTATTATCATTTTTATTACTGGTTTTCCGTGATTATCAAGATGCAAACAAAGGTGCAGAGTGCTTTTTCCGGGTCAAAAACATAATGTTGAAAATTCTGATTAGTTCATTGGCGAATGATTTTTAAACAGCAAAAGAAAATTAGGTTTTATCCTGCTATACATGATATTAATTTGATATAAAATTATTTAAGTCACATTAATGGCATTAATTTTATATGAAGTTAATCTGTGGTATTAATCTGTGGTTAATCTGCGTGTAAAGTTAATCTGAGGTATTAAATTAATAAATTTCTCTAAAATTCTTGTGTTGTATAATTATTAATAATTTATATATATATATATATATATATATATATACCTCAAATTTAATTATAGTTCGTAACTGCTATGTTTACTTGATATTTAATGGGGCTGCGGCAGCCCAGTGGTTAAGGTATCCAACCATGGCAGGCATGTCATGAGTTCGATCCCAGTACCACTAAAGACCCGCCGTGTAGGGCAGCGATGCACGTTAAATCTGTCGAGAGCTGAAACGTCCTCCCATTGGTGTGGTGTGGTAGTTAGGAGAGGTGGTGCCAGCTCAGGTGTCAACCACGTCACTTGACCATGGTTCAAAATTACGTGGTCCGTCGCCAAAAGCCCTCGTGTAGCTGAACAGTGCGACGTTAATATTAACTCACTCACTCACTTGATATTTAATGTATTTCATGCAATATTATTTCCTAAAGATATTTCATTTATTTTACACTAAAAAGATTATTATACACTATTACTATTACTACGTTAAAAGAAATCTATTTTTATAAATTTTTGTCTCATTTTTTCATTACTGGAAGAAATGATTTTTCTCATTAGATACATTAAATATGAAAATTAATTTACTTTTATTTGTGGTTCACAACTGTCTAAAAAATAAAATAAAATATTTGCAAAAATATTGACAATAATTCCCTCAGAAGGGTTTTTAAATAAAAAAGGATTACATTCTTCTTGAGCTATTCTTTATGAACACTCCATTTTTGAGTGGTACAAAGTAAAAAAATAAATAAAATAAAATAAACCAGAGATGTTCAAATGCAATTTTCTAACACTATCAAGAAATTCATGCAAGTTTTGGGAATAAAAATAATGATAATAAACTTATTTATTTTTGAGAATTGTTTTAAATTCAATTTATTTTGTAGACTCATTTGTTTCTTGAGTAGCTGAAATGTAAACGATTAGATACTCATCAACTTTATGTGAAACCAGCCACTACCAGCATAAACGAACCACTACCAGCATATAGACCAATGTTACCTAAGCGTCTGTACACGGTCTGCCTTAAAACTGTCGTACCGGTAGCTGAAGAGAGCTGACGAGACAGGTCTGATGCTGTGCTCCGTCTGTTTCTTTTGGCAGTAAGTGCAATATATATATATATATATATATATATATATATATATATATATATATATATATATATATATATATATATACCGGTCCTCATTCGGCGTTGTAACTCGGGGGCGACCTGTGCTGTAACATCTACTCACATTACCATCATCTTGGAATCGTTGCCAAAGCCTGAGATGACACTCTGGGCGATTCCAAGTTCCTCGGATACTTCCAGCTGGGTACGTCCACATTCCAGTCGTCCAATACCCTATCACGTAAAAAATCATCCAAATGCTTCCTTTGTGCCATAACCATGCGGTTATTGCACTGAAAGGCTTTGAAAGCGCTTGTGAACAATTTTACTTCTTTGCCACCATTCCTTATATACCCCTCTCTTACACTCTCGTCATTGTGACGTACTATCCGCGCCATCTGGTGGTTTCCTGTAATTTTCATATTCTTCAAGATGTGTGTGATAATTCTACAGGTAAAATTTTTATTTTAGAGTTCAATTTCTGTGTGATTCTGAATTATCCTTAATTTATGGACATGTGTATACTTATAAACTGTTACTCCTTTATCATGCAGTACAAAATAATTTTTGTGAGTGAGTTAAAGTATCCGTCTACGTTCGGAACCGTGATTTATAAAAAAGCGCATAAATGGATAATTTTCACGATATTTAGTGTCACTTAGATTAGAATACATGTATGAAATTGTTATAAGAACAATATGATAAAAAAATTATTTAAATACAATATTTTGGCAAAAAATTAACTTAGAATAAACTTTTTCAAAACATTCTCCTCTTATAAAAATGCTTCTATAATAATAATAATTTGCTTACATAAAGTAAAGACTTCTCTATAGAGTCTGAACCAGGATTTTTGAAAAATTCACATTATTTTCAGAGTTACCACCAACTGAAATAACTATCGGCATTTATTTCTTGAAATTTCTCTCCTCTGTTGTAATAAAATGTAGATAAATCAACTTCCAAGTAATATGTTTCAAAAATTCTAGTTCAGCATTAGTACATAGGTCTGAGCAAAATAAAGGGTGTTTTTTTAGACGTATAGAACTTTAAATTGCAATAAAACAACGATGTATTATTCGATTGACATGAATTTTTTTTATTCGAAAGATAATCTTGTGGCATTACATTTTAAATATGATTTCTGGCATATGACTGGGCTGGCTCGGATGTAGTTCAATCTGGCCTTCATCGTTTTTGAAGAAGTACGGACCAATGATTCCACCAGCCCATAAAGCGCACCAAACAGTCAGTTTTTCTGGATGTAACGGTGTTTCGACATACACTTGTGAATTATCTTCACTCCAAATGCGGCAGTTTTGTTTGTTGACGTAGCCATTCAACCAGAAGTGCGCTTCATCGCTAAACAAAATTCGCTTATGAAAATCGGGAATACGTATTCCGCACAGAACCATTATTTTCGAAATAAAATTGCACAATTTGAAAGCGTTGTTCAGGCGTGAGTCTATTCATGATGAATTGCCAAACCAAACTGAGAATAAATCACTTGACAGCTGTTAAATCGGTCGCCATCTTGGAAAGTAATGCCAACTTAAACTTCTATACCTGGAAAACAATACTCTCTTTATTATAATAATAGAAGTATTTTTCATAACAGGAGAATGTTTTCAAAATAGGTCATTCTATGTTCATTTTTTGTCAAAATATTGTACTTAAAAAAATTTTTACTGTAATAAAATATTCTTAAAACACAATTTTATATACGTTTTCTAATCTAAGTGACACTAAATATCACAAATATTATCCATTTATACGCTTTTGCAAAATCACGGTTCCGAACGTAGTCGGATACCTTAAACTATATAAATAAAGATTAGGTAAGAAAATTTCATCTGTGAAAAGTTTGATGACTTACCACTTGATATTTATGGTATTAATTGTAATATCATTTCTCTCTCCCTAAGTGGTGCAATAGCCCTTAAGGGCCAAAGTCTACTGTACCCATTTCAGTTTTCATGACCTTGGGCCCTGAGGTGCATGAGCAGATATTCCGGTCAGGTGGTCAGTCTGACGTGAGATCCCCAGTGTTTAGTTCCCAAGCAAACTTGGTACTCTTTTATCGACCCACTGAACGGATGAGCCTCAGACCTGTGGCGTGAAAGCACGATACGCTACCACTCAGCCACTGGGCTTATGTAATATCAATGCTTTCATGATTGATTACAACATTTATACCAATATATGGTCAGTTATTTGATTTTCATCTGATATATACTCAAATTTAGTTTGAACAATCATATTACTAATGAATTTATCCCAAAATAATATTTAAATCTAATATATATTATAAATGCGAAAGTTTGTGAGTATCTTTGTGGGTCTTTCACGCAAAAACAACTGAATGGATTTTAATGAAACTTTACAGTAATATAACTTATGCATCAGAATAGCAAATATGCTATAATTTATAGCATAGACTATAATTTATAAAGATATTGTATGAAGTGTCTAAAATATAACGATATTTGTCAAGTAAGTAGGAAAAAATTCAGCCATCTGCGAGCAATTCTAGCTTGCGCTGCAAAAAAGCCCGCGTCAGCATGTATCTATCTTTTGTTTGTGAAAGAACTTTTCTTTTTGTTTTGGCTACGCAAGGTGCTCGCTTCTAATTAATTCCACTGATCAGCATAGTGCCTATTTTTTTTTATTTCAGAATAAAATTAAGTTTTGAAGGGAGAGGTTGTTATAAATCTCTTTATTTTAATGTTTTTTATGATTTTATTATGCACATTTGGTAGTAAGAAATTTATCTTTTTTCCAATTAAATGCTTTTATCAGTTCTGATACTTAAAGTAAATAAACTTTCTCTTTCACACTGCATCATTTGGACAAATTTTCAAAATTTGTTTGTGATTAGTAGTTAATTATAACGCTATAATTTATAATTGAATAGACAGATATAATTATTTTTATACTTAAAAACGCAATAACTACTGTACTGTATTTTTTGGAGTGTGAGAGTGAGTGAATATTAATGTCGCACTGTTCAGCTACACGAGGGCTTTTGGCAACGGATCACGTAATTTTGAACCATGGTCAAGTGACGTGGACGACACATGAGCTGGCACCCTCTTCTCCTAACTACCACACCACACCAACTTAGAAGGAATATTCTTTCAAATCCACTCTTCCAAGATATATGGCAGCACGGGTTCCATGATGAGTATTTTAGCGGAAAAAATAGTTTGCCAAAATTTAAGTGTCTTATGTTTTTGTATGTTAATGAAGACCTTAGAAAATGATTTGACTACTTATTTTAAGTGAATGGTATATATAATTAATTTTTATTTTGTTTATGTATATCCCTTAATTTGTAAATGTAGTGATCCAAAAAAAAATTGTATGAAAAAAACTGCAATAAGTCATGATGCGGTTGGATAAATTATTAACGTGCATCGCGCCCGTACACAGCGGGTCTTACAAAGCTCTAATAAAGCTCGAGCTACGAAAGTAGCTAGGCATTTGCCAACTTGACTCTATCGTTAACATTTCGCTATGTTTTTCATTCAAACGCCATTATAATTTAAGAAACAACGTTGCTTGCGAACATTACAATTTTAAAATAAAATAAATACAGCAGAAAGTAATATTAATGTATTACACTTTCAGATATAAATTATTTACACCACTTTAAGCGTTCATTACGCAAAACTTTTAACAATGTGTTACTTTTGGTGAGCAGAGATCAGCTTAGGGAGGTATTTTGAAAAATCGACCCTCAAGAGTGTTACGAAGAATTGTAAATAAAAAGAATCCTTTTTATCAGCTATTAGATCTACATACTTAAAATTTAACAAAGGTGTTTTTTTTTTCTTTCTTTTTTTTTGTTTAGCTGAGATATGCAAAAAGCTTTTTTTGTTTAATTTGCAATTCACATAAAATTAACTCATTAAAAACTTCTTTTTCCTTCAATCTGTGTTGTTTAATTTTTCAGTTCACCCGTGCGAAGAACGGGTATACCAGCTAGTATGTAAATATATCTCCCAAATATCTTTACAACTGATTGATAGTTTTCTTGTTTATTATTCCTCTTATTTGTAAATTCAAGATCTTTGATACATAAGACGATATAATTTTTAGAATTTCTCAAAAATTTTCCGAGAAAATGATATACTTTTTCAAATAAAAAACAGAGAGTACTACCAATTTCAATCACGATTTTTCAAGCAACAGAGGAAAAATTAAGTGTAACGACATACCTAATATGTATCTCTCTCTCTCTCTCTTTTGCATGAACTCTCTCTCTCTCTCTTCATCAAACCAAAGCATATGAAAGCAAAAAGAGAGGAATTTATTAATGTAAGAGTTTCGAAAATATTACTAAATTCAAGTAATTTCCTATATCATCTCTTCAAGCCAAATAATACGTTAATTACTCTTGTAATATTATCAAACAGTTCACAAATTACCATGTGGTAATTCTGGCATTATCTCAACTAATCCACATGATAAAGACTTCTAGATCTTTCCATATCTAAAACTGAGAATATGGCGATAGAAAGGGGACGGGGGTGAAATTCTTAGATTAGGAAAGGAATCTTCAAATCGAGGGCTAAATTAATAAATTCACAATGATCCGCGGGACACTCGACTGTCAAAAAAATATTGTAGTCAGGAAATTTACATAAAAGAAGTGATATATATATATATATATATATTACTTCATATTATTATACAAAATCTTCAAATTACTTCATAATATTATACAAAACTTTATTAATCAACAATGTAATAAAGCTATAATTAAAAATAGTGTAAAGAGATTATAGATTTTTTTTAATAATAAAAATATTCATTCAGTTCATAGTTATGACTTTGAAGATCTTTTCAATTCCATTAATATATATGATATTATTAAAGTAATTTTAGAAAACCACAGTATGTATAACCTTAATATTAATTTTAACAAATTTAAAACTCTCATAGATTTTGTCTTAAAAGAAAATTACATTAATTTTAATGGTTCTTTATATAAACAAGAGAAAGGATCACAAGGGGGCCCAGCTAGTAATAGTTTGGCTAATCTTTATTCACATTTTTATGAATATAATTATATCATTAATAATGACTACTACATTTTTAGATATATTGATGATTTAATTATTTTTGGTAAAAATGATAATTTAAATCCCATTATTAATTTTTATCCGGTTTACTTAAACTTAGTTAAAATTAATAATAATCCAATCAAAACAAATTACCTAGATGTAACACTGTATATTAAGGATTTGAAACTACATAGTAATATTTATGATAAAAGAGATGCCTTTAATTTTAATATCATCAAAATCCTTTACTGGAATTCAAATTTATCAATATCTATATATAGAAATATTATTTTTAACTATATTTATCGCAATATAATGTATTAGTTAGTGATAAAGCTAATATTTTTTTTAAATCTCAAAAAAATATTTAATCACTGTATTGAACATGGATATCCTGCTAACTTTCTTTGTAATTATATTTATAATGGTTTTTAATGATACACAATTTGTATTACTGTAATTATTTACTGTTATTATGTTTTGTAATGATTTTTTAAATTTCTACAACAATATCTAATTTATTCTACAATTATTAAATAGATGGCGCCACATGCTTATTAAAATTTAATAATATTATATTTTTTGCGTTTCTTTTATATTTTACACTAATTTTTATATGAATATTATTTTTATGATTTTTTAAAAGTACATATATATATATATATATATATATATATATATATATATATATATATATATGTATATATATATATGTATGTATATATATATGTATATATATATATATATATATATATATATATATATATATATATATATATATATATATATATAGCGCTCCTGTCAACCCCCCATGTGTGTTCTCCCTTAAAACTTGGGTGGAACCGAGCTAAATCCCAGTCACTTAGCCCTTTGCTATGATGAATTTCGTGGGCCTTGATCTGGCCTTTGTCAATCAGGTGGCATTAGTAACAACAACAGTGGTCCAAATGTATAGAATCTATCAAAAGTAACCCCTCATTTGATTTTATTGAGACCTTAATAAGATAAATAAAATCTGTTTTCTCTTAATTCGAATGAAAAAATAAGGGATTATGTGTCACAAAATAGAAATTTGTTTTTGTTCTTATATAAGATTCGTGGAAGTGTTGGCTCCAGTGGCTTAGAGGTAGTGTTCCTACTTCGTAAGCCCAAGGTTGTGAGCTCGACCCAGCCTGAAGTCGACAAATTTTCTGGATGCTAAAATCGTAGGTATGCACGTCATATGATTATGTAGCATGTAAAAGATTCCTGGGGTAACAGTTTGGCTGTGGTACTCTCAACAAAATTAAATCACGGTGATATCTACCATACGCGACGAGAGAACTTGAATTAAAATTAATTCAAGCGTCCAAATTTGGTAGTGAAACCCACCACTAGATGGTGTCACCACTGAAATGGCTCTTACATTTGGGGAATTGCCATGCCTCCATAGGCTAAGTTGCTAAAAATGCAGTTCCATTGGGAAAGAAAAGAAATATATTCGTAGAAAAGTTACGCATTTTTAGCCTCTATTTTGTTATATATGTATACTTATATTTTATTGAACATTTAGAAAAAAGAAAAAAACCATACAATTAAATCAATATTTTAAAAGAAATACCCAAATCTTTTTTGAAGCAATATTTATTAATCTTACATGTAAGTAAGCTTATGAGATATAAATCGTAATTTATGTGTATTACTCTGAACAAGTAATAAATTATAGAATACATACGTATACAGAGAACTTGTAAATTCACGCTCGTGTAAATTGGCTCATGTAATAAGTTAATTATTATAGCACTCGGGGAATCTGCGGCCATCGATTGAGAGATTACCATTGGGTTGATCATTCATTTAACGTAATTAACACTTTGTTTTTGGTAATTTGGGGTCAAATTTTGAGTAATTTTTTAGAAGAATGTTGGCCTACACCAGGGGGGGCGAACCTTTATGGATCAACGTACTATTTTTCTAAAGAAGTGTTTAATGAGGCATAGAAGTGCCATCAAATGATTTTGACTTATGATTATCGGGAAAAAATAATAAAACTAAATACTAACAACTCTTTATTTATTACGAAAAAATTCTTTTTGTATTGTAAATGTTTTAGATATACGTGTAATTCAAATTAAAGTAACATTAGTGTGACTTCTGTTGTTGCAGATTGGATGACAAATAACTTATATTAAGATTTTAAGATGTTACTTTTAGTAAAATGCATGATAAACTGGAGTCATCTGCCAAATGATTTCTAAGCAATTAATTATTTTTGCTGTGGTTCCCTTTTTTGACAAGAGGGCTTGTGATTTGTTTCAGAATGTCGTTTTACAGACGATGTTCTGCATACCTCTGTTCCAGAACATAAAACACACACCGCTTTTTGTCACCTTTACTAAGGATGCCATATTTCTAGATTCACCACGTTTGAAATTCTCTGTTACACTTACTATCTTGCAGTTTTTGTTCTTTTGCTGAACTAGCCATATTAAATAACAGTTAAAAACAGTATAAATATAACATAAAATACAGTTGTGTCAACGAAATTGACTATGCTATCCGTAGACAATTTTTGCATTATAAGCAACTATAGTCCACGACGTAACTAAGGCAAGACAATAACGAATGAGTGTGCTCTCCTCGACACCCCGCGACCGATCACTCGCGTTTGTTCGTAATACTTCATAGAGAACTTTGCTATTTTGAAATAAAATGCAAAACTCTTTGATCACTGGTGTACCCACAATATTGTGTCGCGTGCCACTTGTTCACCATCCTGGTCTACACATTTGACATCATTTTGAACTCCTAACTGATGAGTTGTGATTACTTGTTGTAAAAAATATTTTATGCAGATTAAACCTTACATTTAAATGGGATGCAATATTTTTTTTTCTTTTTCGTTGGTGAAGCTTTTGTTCATCGAATTTTGTTAGAAAAAAATATTCATAAAGCTGAACTTCTCTAGCATTTTGTAGTGGGAATTTTTTTCGGATGGGGGAGGGGGAGTATATTTAATATTAAACAGTAAATGGAAACGTGGAAAATATTTTAGAGATATTAATACATACAGAGATCTTACCACTTTTATATACAGATAGATCTTAATGCCACTCAAAAATATTTGTAGTATTAAATAATATTTTGGGAATCAATCTTTCCCTTCAGTTAAAAAAATTAACGAGGAAGAGTAAAGTATATCTAATAGTAAATCCATGAACTCGCATGATTAAACAGAAATATATATTATTAATGAAGAAAGTAAATATAATCTGCAATCAAAATGCAAATTGGATGGAGAAGATTAGAATCGTGGCGTCATCTACATTCAATTAGTGTCACTATTCACTAAAATTATAAAAAACAGATTTACTTCAAAACAATTTTCTAAGACATCATGTTTTACAAATTAAAGATAACAGAACATAAATCTGAGTTTCATTATAATAATAGACAAATGAATGGTCTGAATGATCCCCAATTATAAAGAAAATATTTTTGTGAAATCTCTCTCTCTCTCTCTCTTTTAATATTCTATTTCTTTCAGAAAATTTATTATTCTTTACAAGAATAGCATTATTTTTGCGTAAGTACCCAAATGTTTGACATAAAATATTAATGCACATTATTTTTGTAATATCATTAAAATAAATAAATAATAGTGCCATGTTTAATGAGGTAAAAACTAGAATGGATCGGATATGAACCTTAAAAGAGATATATTCTAATATTTCGAAAGAGCGTAATTTACAGGGGAAAACTATTAAAATATTAAATAAAAAATATTACTTATGTTGATTGTTAAAAAATTATTTATTCCATCGTTAAAGAGGACTCAAGTAACTATTTTGCCATTTTTTCTAGTATTTTGTACAAGATAAAATTTAAACTTTATATATACTCTTGAGAGTGAAATCTAATTTTCACACATTTCACTGCACATCTTTTTAGCTAAAATGATAAGAAAAAAAGTGTTTATACAGTTTACTTCATAACTTTGCTTGCTTCTTATAAATTGTGACAAATATTATAAAATATACCTTGTTATAGGTAACAATCAAAGTACAGAATCACTACTCTGGCTCTCCATCCTCCTTCTGGTATAAATGATTTTATCATATCAGTTTTACAATTCACTTGGTATATTAACACTAATTTAATAATCAATGATGAAACGTATGTGAAATGTCAAAGTTGAAATGTAGAAGCTAAAAAACGTTGGATTATTAAAATTAATAAGTATATTTAAAACAACAATATAGAAGTAACAAGACTCAGAAGAAAGTTTCTGAGTGATTACAACTAAAGGTAGGAAAGAGGATGACAAAATGAACAGAGAAATTTAAATTAAATTAATCAATCTTTTTTTAAATAAAAAGAAATAAGGAGAAAACTGTATTTAAAACACATGCTTTGTAAATAATTAGTGCAATTATATAATGATTTAATGCATCGTGAATAATTTTAAAAAACATAGTTATTTTTTTCGATATTCAATTTTATTATTTACCTATAAAACATAATAGGTTTAACTTTTGTCAAACTGATTTACCGTATTTTTCGTTTGATATTTTATTATTTCGTTTGATATATTAGATTTTCACAAATAATATTTTTTAGAAAACCGTCGTTTTTGTCAGTAAATTTAAGTCTAACAGTTTAAATTATTTTAAGGGAATGAGACTCGTGTAAATTCTATGCATGGATAAACTAAATTAAAATGTGTATGTATGATATAATATGCCAGACTTTTAAATCAAAATAAGCGTTATATATATATAGACATCAAACCCATAATGCAAATACAATATGAATTTGTACTGAAATTTAAACATGCTGTCTTTCAATTTTTTCATACAAATCAGCTCTAAATTCTCAAATTACTCAATGTATATAATTCATGAAATGATCTAAACCTTTTTTCGGTAGATTGTCTAAAACTGTTTTTTTAATAATTCAATCAATTTAATCAGTCCAATCGTTAACTTTAAAGAAAAATTGTCTCTTAAACCATTGCTAATCATTTGTAGAACAGTTCAGGAGTGCTTATTATATATATGCAAGAGTAGCAGTAGCGCACACAGCAGTTTTTCAAGGGGGTCCAGGGTTAAAAGTCCACCTTTCTTGTATCATGCTCCTTTTGATTTTGTCGATTTGGGGAACAAAAAAACAGTAAAAAACTAATTATTGAATAAATAATTAGCATTAATTAATAAAATTAATCTCTCATTAAAAACAAATATTTAGTTAAATTTTACGTATTATATACTTAAAATCATAATCAATCGGGAAAAAAATCTAGGGCTTTGGGGGGTCCGGACCCCTTGTGTGTGCCACTGAAGAGTAGTATATATATATATATATATATATATATACAATCTGTATTACTCTTTCTTTACATATTTATTTAACACAGTGTTTCTCAAACTTTTAATTGTTGCGACCCAGTTTTTAATCATAACTTTCGGCGCGCCCCCCTCTCTCTATACTATAACATACTATAACAATGTATTGAATTCAATAATAATGTACTTTGAAATTATAGCTGTATAACGACCTTAATTATAAACCGCGCGCAAATTATCAAGATAAGTATTAAATTTTTGTACGTGACAAGTCCGTGTGTGTGGTGTGGGGGTCACTGGTAACTATTGAATGTGTTCTTAACTTAATATTGTTAAATTAATTATCAAATACATTATGCAGTACTGATACATTTATAAGTATATTATATCAGTGTAATTGCGTATTTTATTTTTTATAATGTCAGAATGCATTTTATTTTGCTTCCTTTCAGTAAATTTATAATATTTTTAATGTTTTATTTTCGATTTTCTCATATGCTCGCGCCCCTAACGTAGGATTATCACGCCCCCTCTCTAGGGTGGCGTGCACCACAGTTTGAGAAACGTTGAGTTAACATGTTAAAAGCAAAGTTGGCTCAAAGTTACTTATAAAAAGGGGGCCATCACACAAGGCATTACGTCACTGATTGATTTTGAAAAGTTAAAATAGTTCAGTATTCTTTCTTCTGTGTCTCTTGATCTGAATATATACATTTGAATATTATCATAGAAGTAGCACATATTACACAGGTAGACCATTCCAAGGTGAAAACTGAGTAGTTTGAGTCGATAATGATGTTTCCAGATAGCTAGGGTCGACTAGCGAGAAAAGTAAAAAGCTTTTCGTTGAGACACCTGATAGTATAATGTACATTTTATGGTTAGTTGTGAAAATAAATAAAATATTCATATGTAAAAGAAAGACAAGAGTGTGCGTGCATGTGTGTGTGTGTGTACGTGTGCGTGCGTGCGTGTATGAGTGTACTTTAATATGAAATACATGTAATATGGAAACAAATGAAAACATAGCTTTCATTGTTGTCGAAATCGTACTACTAAAAAGTAAATTATAAGTATATGTATATTGTTTACTTAGTTACGTATTTTGCTATTCTATACTTCGTGTAGTGGTTAAATGGTTTTTATAAAATTGTTTCAATTTCGCAACATGACTAGTACAGACAAAGATACGGGCAGAAATTGTATGTATAGCTCAAGTAAATCAAAGAAGAAAAAAAAGAGAGAGAGAGAGAAACAAATTCAGAAAAGATTAGAGGACCTCCCTTGCAAGATTTTCAATAACCCAAAATGTACAAACAAATAGAAGAAAAGTACAGTTCACAGTTACTGGAATATCAAACTCGCCAAAGTAAACTTACAGCATACGACTTTCATGATAACTATCCTCAATCGTTATCAAACTAGCTCTTGTCTTAATGAAGAGGAAAGTGATGATAAGAATACTTAAAAGCGGAGAGATAATCGTTAAGCAGAGGGAAACATATAGACGGAGGATTTTTTGTCGGCGTCAATCAAAGGGCAAGATGAATTTTTCTGAGAATCGCAAATTTAAAAAAATCTCAACAAAGTGAACGAAGATGAAAATGTCAATGTCAATAATCCTGGTACTTGGTATGAGATTATGATGGATAAATTTTGTATGACTATTATACAAAATGGCGTGATAAAAGAAATAAAACTACGTTTTTTCAACAGATAAAAATATCAAAAAAATTTCTGATTATTATTTAAGGCTGTTTTCGTCATATGTATGAGAGCGTGAACTTGACGCGGAGCACATTTTCAAACAGAAAAAAATACCCCAATTTTTATAAAAATTTGTGACATTGTAATTCATGCATTTGTTTATAATATAGGGTTTTTAAAATTTTGAAATATTTCATACATAGTTAGTTTTTTCTTTTAACGTGTAAAGAGAGTCATTTAATCTTTTAACGTCATTTAGCACTCTGATATAGGAGAAAAAATGCGAAACATATTTTATAAAAGAAAAAATGTGTCAACTCGGATAAAAATGAGTAGTATAATAAAATAAGTGATTCTCTCTCTACAGGATAGTGAAGCCAGAATATATAATATTAATGTTTGAGTACTTTTATATTTGAAAAAATATTCCGAATTTTTTTTTGGTCCCTATTCTTTAACATTAGCCGAAAACAGACTTAAGATATTTACTTTACTAAAAATACAAAGGTGCCATATTGTGTTATTTGTGTAAGTTATATTATGTTCAAATATACCATTTCTTCAAGTTTAATTGATTTCAATTATTGGAGGCACTTAGTTTCCTGGTACTTTTCAAATGAAAAGTCATAAAATATCAGAATATCATTTACAAATTATGTGTTGTACATTTTACCAATGTTAAATGGCTTATTTGAGGAAAACATTTTAAAAGATTTTTTTTTTAGTGTATGGGTGGAAGAAGATACATTTATGCTAGAGAAATAAGAAACTGTTCTTTAATTATGTCATCTGGTTGTAAGATCTGTTTTTTGGTGGAAATAACAGAAAATCAGTTAAATAAGGACTTACAATGACAAGATAATTCAATAACTAATTAATAATTGTAATTTTTCATCAAATTTTTTTTGATATATTATTGTTATTGTACTGCAAAGTTAGAAATAATAATGCTCAACGTTTTTCTCTGTTGAATAATTTCCCAAAAAACCAACCTAAGAATTCCTCGAAATATGCGAATGAATCAAAGAAATTTATACCTGCATTTGATAGTTGTTTTTGTAGAATAGAAAAATATAAAATATTTCAATTTTTTTTATCCCTATTTCATATTGATATAAACAGTGTTCCAGAAAATCTGCAAACGGAGTTAATTGAGTTAAAGTGCAACTATGAAATGAAACAAATTTTTGAGTTCCCATCGAAAATTACAATTACATCAAAAAACTTTACAATATTTATATTACACTTGAAAGATACTCCAATTAATGAGATTTTTCACAATGAGTTGCAAGTGCTTTGGATCCGCATATGTTCGTGAAACATCTTTTTCGAAGATAAAATTTACAAAGAAATCATCACGTGCTTGATTACCTGACACCAAAGAGGGGGGAAAACAACCAAGAAGTGCAAAGTCGAAAAATAATAGATTTACTAAAATCAAACTAAAAGAAGGATAAGAAAGTATTTCATTGACTCGCGTAAGTGTTTATTTAAGCCACATTCTAAAGCGATGCAAGGGCTCTCGGCAATGAACGTTGTAATGTGAAAGTTGGTCAAGTGACGAGAGTGACACCGAGCACAACACTACTCCAACATAAGGACTTTGAGCCACGTCCGATATAAAGTACATCCTCCCCTCTACATGGTGGGTCTTTAGTGACATCAAGACTTGAACTCGGGATTCGATAACGTCGGTCATGAGATCGTAGCAATTACCACTATGATACCGCAGCCACAATCAAGACTATGGATTTCATTATACTGAATCATGATACAAATATAACACAGTAAAGTTTTAATCATATTTTGTGATTGGATTACATTTTTTAAAGCTTGTTATTACCTAAAGTGTGGCCCTCTGTAACGTTCATGTTGTGGTAATAGCCTGTAAAACCATTTAGGTTGACCAGGCTTGCTTTAACTTAATAATGCGAAATACATTTTTTTTACTTCTGAATCTGGAAGATAATCATTTTGTGACGGGCTCACGCGTCTCTTCATTATCATGTCCTTTTGGGTTCTTTGGGGCCAGAATTAAGGGCAACTCTTTTCCAACCAAACCAAGAAGTGAAGCGTGAAGCAAAGATGCAAATTAGGAAGCTTTTAAATAACAGAAGTTTAGAGTAAGCGGTGTGGCATTTGGGGAATGATATGATATTCCATGATTCAAGTGAGAAGAGGTTTTGAAAGGTTAAGTGGCAGTCAACAGAAGTTATCCGTAACAGAGAGCCCTTAGGTCAAGGTGCATACCATTGCACGCCAGTGAAACGCAGCTTCAAATAGGATTAAGTAGAGTGATACTTCGTGAGACGATAAAGGTAGGAGTGACTATTTAAATATTTGGATCTGTGATCGAATTGGAATTGAGCTTAGACGAGTTAGTTATTGATATTGGTCCGGGCTACGTTATTTCGGTATTATATATATTATGTGTTTGGCCACCGTAGATTCTCTCATTTATCCTATTATTATCTAATCTGTTAGAGGTTTAAGTTTAAGATCTTAATAAAGTCATATTAAGATCATGGCAGCTTCTAGTTCTTCATTTATTCCTACACCTCTAGCTCACGCTGATACTCTAGGAGAAGGGTATCCGAGGGGGGCACCCTTACAATTTCTAAAGGAAATTTTCAAATGTTTTTAGGAGTACTTACTAAGGAAGTCAGACTATAAAACGTAGCAAATGTTAGTATTTTATTGCATGATTGTTTTTCAAAGTTATTATTTATAAAAAAAAAAATTCATTTCCATTAAAGGATAAATCTTAATTTTAATCAAAAAATTTTCATTTTATCTATCTCTATCAATTGATATACAATGGCCTCAAAAGTAAACATCTTGAGAATTTTTTAAAAAAAAGTTTGATATGTATTTCAGAACAAAAATGTCCGTACGGCTGACCAATCATAATTTAAATTCATGTCCAAAATTATCTTTACATGCATACAATTATGGAATTCTCATAAACTAAACTATTTAATGAGTTTGTGCATAATGATACATAACATCCTAACACAGTGCTTCTCAAACTTTCAATACTGGCGCCCCCTTTTTCAATCACAATTTTTATCGCGCCCTCCCCTTATACATAATAATTTACTGAATGCAATAATAATGCACTTTTACGATAAAGCAACAATATTTATTATAAGCCGTACAAATTCATGACATAAGTATTAAATGTTGTATATGTTACTTTTAAGCAAAAAAAAAAAGTTAAGTAATAGGATAATTACTAAGTTATTTTTCCTTTCTCTGATTTTTAAATTGAACATATTACAAAATGCCGTGGTTGCTTAGAAGACAAAATATAGATATCAGCTAAATATAGAAAATGAACTCAGAGGGTCAATTTCTTATCTTAAAACTCCTTTCAAAAACTTTGCTCTGTAAGACAAGCCCATGGAAGTAGCTAATAATTATAAAACTTGTTCTTAATATTTAGTATTAATTAATTAGTCATAAAATACTCTGTGCACCACTCATACATTAAAAGCAGTGTTTCTCAAACTTTAAATACTGGCGACCCAATTTTCAATCATAATTTTTGTCTCGCCCCCCTGTACAACAATAATGTATTTACTGCAATAAAAATGCACTTTGAGAGAGAGACACTAAAGTTACAATACGATCTTAATTATAAACCGTACAAATTAATACGATAAGTATATTAAATTTTGTGTATATGTAACTTTTAAGTAATATATATTTTAAGAAAATTACTTAAAATATATATTACTTAGAATTATGTTATTTTTCTTTCTCTAATTTTTAAATTGGAACAGATCGCAAAATGATGTATTTAATTAAAGATTTATTTCCTTCAGCATTCATTTCTCAAAGTAAAAATGTCATTAGAAAAATAGTCTAGTCAATGTCGCTCTCTATCATATCCATCACATCTGGCATTATAGGGTACGCTTGCGTGAGTCTGGGCAACCTATCGAACGTCTGCGCAAAACATGTAAAAATGCTTTTCTTCGTACCATTCCAGTCAGTTTTGTGGTCGACTCGATACTCCTATAGCTACCGAATCTAGCTTGAATGTACATTTTTTTTAATTTCCACGTTAACTGTAAGTCACGGTAATTAAGTATTTACGGCAGTAGATTAAAACATACATTTTTAAGTCCTAAGCAAACATTCGACCATAATAAAGAATCAACAAGTACACAGACGAACGAGCATGGTTCCGAAAATTAAATCAAGGCGATCTTCTCAAAAATACTTAAATTTTGGATTTACCACTACTGAAGTAAATGATGGAAAAAAAAAAAAGCCCCAGCTCGATATGTGTTAAAACTTACAAATCTGTAGAACAACATGTGAAAGTTGCTTTTAAAACATGTAAAATCATTTAGCTATGTTGGCAAAGAATTTTAAAAGTATTTTCTGGATGAGGACAGCTCGGTAGCAAGTTACGAGTGGATTAGGGATCTATTTCAAGATACTCCAGAAGGGCTCTCAACTTCCGAAGAAGAAATCTTCATAGATTTCACATCCAGTGAAAAATTAAAAGGCAATTTTGTAATAAATCGCTCTTTGAATTTGGGGTAGAGGTGGATGAGGAATTATCTGTACTGAAAACAAAAGCACTTCGTATACTATTACCATTTTACACATCCTACCTTTTTCAAACCGGATTTTCTGCAGTGGATGCCTTGAAGACAAAATATAGATCTCAGCTAAATATAGAAAAATAACTCTTTAAGTGTCAATTTCTGATATTAAACCTTCCTTTGAAAAACTTTCCTCTACAAGACAAGCCCGTGGAAGTCCATAATAATTATTAAACTTTTACTTAATTTAGTTGTTGTTGTTGTTGTTGTGGCTAATGCCACCTGTCTGACGTAGTCAGAACAAGGCCCACGAAATTCATCGTGGCATGGACAATAATAATAATAATTTAGTAATAAGATTGATTGATTGAATATTAACGTCGCACTGTTCAGCTGCACGAGGGCTTTTGACGACGGACCACGTAATTTTGAACCATGGTCAAGTGACGTGGATGACACCTGAGCTGGCACCCTCTCTCCTAACTACCACACCACACCAACGGGAAAACGTTTCAACTCTCAACAGATTTAACGTGCATCGCTGCCCTACACGGCGGGTCTTTAGTGGACTAGGCTCGAACTCGTGACAAGGCAAGCCACGATCCGATACCTATACCCCTCGGCTACCGCGGCCAAATTCAGTAATAAGAAATTATTTATAAAATACCTTCTTCAGTACTGATACATCAAACGTATACTGACTGAAACACTGACTCTTCGCACGAGTTCATTTTTTAAAAAAATAAAACATTATTCTTGATATAATAGCTGAACTGTAAGGAGAGTAAAACTGTGTGCACGACATTGTATACAAAAATGTAAAATGATTTTTTTTTTAGATAAATGCTATAATTGTAAATAACTGTTTAAAAGAACTGTAATTTTAAACCTCACACAATTAGCATTTAGAATTAATGTTAAATTATGAAAAAGAATATAAAATTCCGATGAAGAATAATTGTGTTACTTTTTAACATTTAAAGCGAGAAGACTTCAAAATGTTTTAACCCGGGGAGCAGGCGCGTACTCGATACTAACATTAATGGTAGTGCGGGGGGACTCAGTCACCCCAATCATTTGTTTAGAATTATTTTTACTGTACACGATACAAATCGGAATTCTAGTGAATATTTTAATTTATAGAAAGTATACTTACCTTCTTTCAAGGACTATTCAATTCTTTGATGATTTGAGAAAAAATCCAATAAAACTGAACTAAAATGATTCAAAAGTACAAGACCATAATAAAGGACGCAAATCAGACACTTTTCAATTATCCTACAGAAATGTTAAACTAATCAATTCTTTTCCAAATATCGCAAAACTCAATTATTTACAATTTCTCTAAGCGAAAAGCAAACGCATAAAAGCTGGGAGGGAACTAATATTGATAATAACCATACCATAAGATTGAAGGTCAATCAAATGATTAGCAAACGTACTATGCAGCCTGGCTGAAAAGTGAATTATGACTTCCTTTTCTTTTTCTACAACTAATGTACAGTATTTCAATAATAATTACAGTGGTGAATTGTTTATCTTCTTAGAATTTTTCTCAGGGTCTGGGTTTCGTTTTTTTCTTTTAACGAGTAATATTTTATGTTAAAACGTAATAAAAAAATTTCTCATTGAGGAAATACAGCAAATAAAACAAAATGTTTTTTTTCTTTAATTTGGTTTTGGGATCAAAGATTGCTATTTGATGACGGAAAAAAGCCAGATAATAAACATAAATTATTTCGGTGTTGTGTGTATTTTTTTATTATGGAAGAAAATATTTTGTTTTACTTCTCTTTCCAGTTATTTTTTTTAAAAAAAATCTTTAAATTTTTGATACGCTCGCGCCCCCCTTGTAGGGTTATCGCGCCCCCCAGGGGGGCGCGCCCCACACTTTGAGAAACACTGTCCTAACATATAAACACAAAGAAAAAAATCTGTGACTTGTCTGGGAAAAAAATACATTTTCACTAAAGGATAGTTCTTGGCATTGATAAAAAACACACCTTTCATATTAACTAACTCTAACCTTCTATATGCACAAGCTTCCAGAAGAAGGATTCTGTTTTAAATTTTTTTATAAGTTTAAACTATATTTCAGAACCCTCCTTAGTATTGATAATTCATATTATTATATTTAGAATATAGCAAAATTTACATATAATTCAATAAGACGTAAAAAATAAATTTATAATAAAGGATAATTAAATTGAACTTATAAAAAGTATTTTTCCTTTTTTAAATGATACCCTTCCTCCTAGTAATATTTAATTGTAGTTTCAAAAGAGTAAGAGTAATTTTTTTTGAATAGTTTATAAATCAATTATTTGAGGAAGGTAAAAATCAAAGAATATTTTCCTCAATTTATTAATTTTTTTCAAATGGCTTAGAATCATTTTCACGGTATAGAACGAATATTATTGTCTGTATTTTTAGTGTGTTAAAATCAATTTATAATTTAATGATAAGTAGCGATAATTATGTAACTATAATTAATATTGAAATACAAAATAAGTTTAATCAAAACATAAAACAATAATTATTTATAATCATTAAATTTAATAATGTATACATCCATTGAAACAGAAAAAAAAGTAATCCGAGTTCGAATCTAATGTTGCCAACCAAACAACCAAGAATCAAATTATGGATTTATAACAGATAACAATGTTAAAATATATTATTCGGAAACTATGAATGATAGCAACTTGTCCATTCACATTTTTCCCAGGTGGTTGAAAAAGCTTTTAAATTTAACTAAATATAATTGTCTTTACTTTTAATCTTTTAGAATCAACTTTTGATTTAATGATATCAATGAGTTAAATTAAGATACAAACGAGGAAATAGCTATATAGTTGTAACAGTTTAAAAGAGTATCTTGATTAAAATAGAAAAGAATTTATTCATCACCTCAGAAGTTGTTAAGTAATAGTACTAATTAATAGGTATACTTATTAACTATGTATACTACTAGTTAATAACTTAAATCAGTGGTGTAACAGCTTATGTGGGCCAAGGCCTAATGTGCCCAACTCAACATAAGTGACCTTGGGCCCTGAGGTGTCTGAGCAGATGTTGTGGTCAGCTGGTCGGTCTCACACTACTGGTTAATAAGTATACTAAAAATAACCAAGAATTGTAAATAATTACTCAAACAAATAGTGGTACACGAGGGTGAGGTTTGAGGGTTCAAACCTCTCTCATAGACCATCAGATTTTTTATTTTTAGCGTAAGTATTACGCTTCGATGCTTTCGTCTACTAGTTTTGTCAAATATAACCTCTCCTATAAAAGAAGTATACGTATGTTACTTTGAAAAAGTACGGCAAGTGTCTACTATATGAGATGCTTAGCACACTAAATAAAACCAATGAATCAGAATAATACAAAGGCTATAAAAAACATTAAAAGCAATTTCTTTCTAATAGCTATACTAAAATAATGTATAAATGATGATGATATTAAATATGTATACAAGGAGATAAAGCACAAGACGTCAACAGCGTAGGTATAGGAATTTTGCATACTAACTCGATAACACGTATTAATGTTTGTAATCTCATCACGTGATTCTGACTTTGTGCCGTTCGTCTGTGAGCTTAGCCCATTGCTGTTCACGAAGCTCTTGTGACTCTAAACTCGTCGGAAGTGAGTTGTGCTTGTTTATTTACTTTGATGAGCTTTCTTTTTAAACAAAATTTTTACCGAGTTTTAAATGTGCGCTTTCGAAAATAAAATAGTTTTTGCAATAATTTACTGAGTAAAAGATTAAGACATTGTTTTAAAATAGACGAATTATTGTTTAATCTTGGTAATATAAATAGTTTTTCTGTACAAGTTATTCCACTATTATATTTTATTATAAATTGAAATTTTCTTATCCTTTTTTAAACTTTGAATATACTTAAGTAAGAACTCTATTTCGAATATATGTAGCAAAAAATTTTTTTCAATATTTTTCACTCATTGCATTAATAATAATAATAAAATATTGGTACAAATTTGATACTTTCAAAATTAACGATGATTTATTTAAATTTAAAATTATGGAACAACTATATAAATGAACAGGTAGTGAAGGAATTTTTGAGGCATTACGCTCAAATTGTTTTTATATTGTAGACATTTAATACTAAAAGAAAATTTAAGTTTTCTCCTTAAATCCATGTAATATGTGTGTAACGCATAAAGAAAAAGGACTCATTGGCCACATAAATAGTTTAAACATGACTCTTGAAGAATACCTATAAAAATGCAGCTATATATTAAGTGTGTTACATCTTGTGAGAAATTTATCTTCATTGCAAATTTTTTTTGAGCAATTTAAAATATTCCATTGAGATTTTTTTCATTTATTTTACTACTAAAATTGAATGATTCATTCCTGAATTAACTATTTATTTAAATTCCTTTTTGCAATTAAGATAACCTTTTTTATGTTGCATACATTTATGTAGAATTCAATTTCTTATGAAATGTTAAGCGTTTGCCTATAAAATTTTAATATATTTAACTGTTTTAGCAAATCAGCTTACTATAATTTTTCAACTTAGTTACTTTATTTGAGTTGTGTGTAGAGGATGGTATGTATATATAGAGAGTATAAAAGAAAAGAATATGTATATGACAAGACTAAATTTCAGAAAAACATGATTAGATGATAGCACACATTCAAACAAATAATTGCTATTCTATAATAATTGCTGATATTCTATAACTGTCCCAAAGCAAATATTACTCAGGAAAAAAAATTGCTTTTTGCCCATCTTATTATGGATGTTTAAAGTAACTATAGGAAATGATGTATGATTTGTTTTATGGTAATGATACAATAGTATTTTTTATTTGCCTATAAATACTTAATGTGTATGAAAGTTTATATGTAACTGTTTCTGTATCTATAAAAAATCAGTAATAATAGTCTTATGCATGCAGTATTTAAGAAGTCAATTTAGCTGGGAATTAATGCTTCATAATGTGTTAATTTTTTGGTAAAATCCTAGGAGAGCCCACACCCTTGGCGACAAAACGAAAAAAGCGCCAAGCCAGAACGAGATGGTGCCAAGCAAAACCGACAATGGTGGCAAGGGAATACAGAGAGATAAGGTGGATGCGTAATGAAAATATATGTAAACAGTACAGAAATTGAACATTTAAGGTAAAAAAAATATAAAAGCAGCTCTTACTTTCTTACTGCTGATCTTTTCCAAGTGGAGAGTATAGCATAACAACAGATTTTAAAAAAGTCTTGAAGGTCTCATTGCTAACTGAATGATTGTGTGAGCACCGCCATTTTTATTCTGTGAGGTAATGGTTGAACATACCTTCAGCGTGGCTGGTGCAATTTCGAAGAAAGCATTTTATTGTCAACCATGTTACATTATGCCAATCGTTACATTTAGGACATTCATAACTCTAAGCAATCAATCTTTCCTTCATGAACTATTCAATCAATTCTTTCTAACCTTTCGCATTCAACAAAGTAAATTCTAAAATATAATCCTTCACACACGCAACCATTCCAGCCTGGTTCCCCCAAACAAAAGGAAATTCGAAATGTCCGCCGACAAAATACGAAAATTCCAAAAATAGTTAGGTTTACCATATCTAGTGTATCAAAGTAGGGTTACCAAGATGGCACAATTATCGCCAACCAAAATAATTTGCGCCGAGGGTGTGGGCTCTCCTAGGACTGAACCAAATACATTGATCATCATCCCTTTATTCTGAATGCTTTTACTTCCCATATTATTCAACATAAAATGTTTATTATAATATTCGAAGCTGCTTTAGTATAAAAATGTTTCAACTTTCAAAATGTCACCAAATTTCTTGGTGACTTTTTCACCACCTAATAAGCATAGGATTGCAAAAGTATTTCTGTAATCCAAAAAGAGTGAAGTCCCTCCCTCCCCATCCTCCGCTTATGGAGAAATGTAAATCAAAGGGTGAAATCTCTTCGCAATCTTCATTGAAGCGTGAAAATAGAATAAACTAGAAAAATAGCTTAATTTCCACATATAAAGGTTCAAAATATGAAAAATATTTTTAAAAGACAAAAAAAAAAAAAAATGTTGCTTGTAAAACAGCTTAAATGTTAATCATTAAAAGTACTGTATTAAAATTTAAAAAAATCTTTTTAAGCTGTAATTAACATAACTTAAACTTTAGTAATAGGCACAATGAATCATATTATATAAAGAATTAAAGTATAAATTTAATATGAGCAATGTCCCTATATAACATACTTAATAGTACATTTGAAGAAAATTTTTTCCAGCAATGCGGAATTTTTTTTTTAAAGCCATATAGTGATAAAAGAAAGGCTATTGAATAGCAAGAAATATAATTTGGATTGATATTAAAAATAACGATGGTAAGTTAATAAAATGAAAAACATATTCTAAGAATTCTTGTCTCAAAGTATTTTGAAGAGATTTCAAGTAATGGCTTATCAGCTGAAAATAAAAGAGGGAAATAAGAATCTAGTATCAAGAGACTGTATTCTAGAAGAATTTTAATAAGTTCTACAAGTGATTCAGCACTTTATTTGAATCAAGTAATCTAGTTGGAAAGCAAGTCATTTCCTTCCATAAAGGAAGGTAGCAAGAATTTTGGAAGAAATCATTTGGAACGCTCCAAAAGAACTACGAAATTGAAATGTTTTTGCACCGAAGCATAAACTATTATTTTTATGATATTGTAAAATTTGAACTGGGGGAATAAAAAACACCATTTGTAAGATTAAAAGCATAATGTTCCTATTAGTAACAAAAAGTGTTGTTTTTATTTCAACATCAGGTATGTATCAGTATAAATAAAAATTATAAAAGCAACCTTTTTTTAATAGGTATAATATTTTGCTGTGAATAAATGACATATTGAATTTTTATTTTCTTCAAATTATTAATTTTTAATGGTATTTTTATAGAAATTTTTATGTCAATAATGGGAATAATTATATAAAAATCCAGCTGTGAAAATCATACTTTTTTCCTACGAGTTTCTAAAATAAAATGAAAATATAATTTATAACTGGATGAGAATGGTATAACTTAGCCAAATTTTGTTTTAATTTTATTTTTATTCATAGTTTTTATATAAAATACCAATTTTTTTATGTAAGCATCTTTTTTAAATTACAATTAATTATGAAAATGATTAATTATCTATATCATTCAATTAAATATAAAGGATTGAACTTGAATGAGATTGGGCGTGATGTTGTAAAAATAAGATTTGACATGAGGATTGCACAAATGATTGATCTGATAGTTTTCATTGGCTTATTTTTTTTTAAGTCAAGCTGTTTGTAATTTGTGTTGCATTAAAGTTTTAAAATAAAATATAATTGTTTTATTTTTCAAAATAAGATTGATTGAAAACACACGTGTATTTCTGACATTTTGATGAATATAGCTTACAATAGTCATTTTAATTTGCATTCAGTTAGATTTTTTTTTTTACATCTCTTGTTATGTTAATGTAAACTTTAAGTTTCATTCTGTATTACGTATTGGAATTTTAATATCTTTCTTTTTGGGAAGTTGTGTGATAAAGGATGAAAATTAAGGTAGTATAAAATAATTTTGTCATAGTAAACTAAAGAGAGAAAACTTAATTCTGATACATTTAGTCTTAAATTTAATTTATAGTTTTTTTTTAATTGAAGGAGGCTCTTTTTGATCATCTACCTAAGTGTTAAACCACTTCTCATTATACTAAATACCTATTCTCTTAATTTTGCAGCCAGTTAATAAGTTCTTTGCATATCAAAATTCATTAATCTGTTATTTGTTTATATTAATTTGTCATCTTAACCCTCTTGCTACATGTTTATTTTATCAAAGTAGGTTCAACAATTGCATATAGTTTTAATTCATGTTTCAAATCTGCATATTGAATTGACATTTTAGAGTTAAAATATACAAAAAAATTTTATAAGAGTTTTTATTTTAAAGTATAAAATTAGATCATCAAAATATAAACATAAATGAAAATGTAAACAAGAGAAGCACGAGTTGCACTGCTAAATAGTTGGAAAAATGCATACTGGTGGAAATCGCAGGTCGCACAAATCTTGCTACATCTACGTTGCCTGAGGAAATCGTGGCATGTGCAACGAGAGGGTTAAATGCTCAAGTTCATTTTTTCTTCTAACACTCAAGGATGTCTTAAGACTTTTGGGGGCTCTGGGCCCTTATGTAAATATAAGCCTCATCTATGACCCATAAAAGTAGACAGTACATATAGCATACATTGTCAAATACTTGTACAAACAATAATCCGAAGCAAATAAATGTGTATGACTTGGAATCGCCAGTTACTGCCTTTTGTGTGAATGAGTAATGATGGTGTATGGTGGCAGGCCTAGAACCGCTGCGTTGCTGAGGGGCCCAAGGCCTAATGTTATGGTTTTGCAATCCTCTGTAAGATGCAGCTTGGGGACCAAAACCTGACTTTGTAGGGGGCCCCTAATGTTCTCTTATGTTACTGGGCCTAGGCCTATACATGAACCACGGTTATCACATGTAGCCAGCTGATATATCATCTGAAATTTCCAGTTTTTTGTATAATACAATTGAAAACAACATTTGACCATTGTAGTTATTCAAGTCATGATCTTATTAAGGCAAAGGCTAAGTCCCCATTGTGGCGAGCCTTATGCTGAGGTCCAGTTGACCCATGCCTTAAGATGTCTCTGCTGACACTGATGCACTGTTGGATTTAACCTCCTTGTTAAATTCTACATAGATATAAAATAGATCCCTTAGTTTCAGAAAATGTAATTATTTTCTTGTTATTAAGACAATATGGTTTCAGATGTTCAAGTTGAAATTTTAGTATTTTATATTTTTAAATTAAGTCAGAGAATATTCAAAATTATGAATATTCTATTAAAAGTAACACTTATAACAATTATATAGTCTAAATATTTAACACATATTTATGACTTGTGAGAAATTATGTTTAAATATGTAAATTTGTACATTTTAATAATTTATATATGTAAATTTGACATATTTAAAAAAAAATTCTTTTTGCATGCATATGATTAGCATATTTCAATGCAACTAATATGTTTGACTTTTATATGGAATAAAATAAGAAAAACATTGATTAATAACATTAAAATTTCCTGCAATACACTACTTTCTGAATATAAGTTTTCTTCCAAAAAAGTTTATATTGTGTACAAACCTCTTCTAATCAACTTAAACTAAACTCAGTGGTGCAACAGCCCATGATGCCCATCTCAGTTTAATGGACCTTTGGCACTGAGTTGCATGAGCAGATGCTCTAGTCAGGTCATCAGTCTGATGCAAACCCCCCAGTGTTTTGACCAAGCTTGCTTGGGAACAAAAAACTCAATTATCGACCCACTGGATGGATAAAAGGCTGAGTTGACCTTGCTCAGCCTGGGGTTTCAACCTCAGACCTGTGGCATGAAAGTGCAGCATGTTACTAGCCACCGGGCTTCTATCTATTTAAACAATATGTTTTAAAAAAATGTGCTCTTAACTTCATTTTGAAGTTTTTAAAGTGATCATTGGTATCATATACCCTAGCTTATTATGTTTTATATAAATGCCAACATATCTGCATTGTAGGTATTAATACTGTGCATTCCCATTTTTGCAATCCCTCTTTTGTCCAGATTTTTGGAATTATTTCCCTTTATTGATAAAATCAGTGTTGGATTTCTGGGATTAGTATTTCTGAGAATATAAATTGAATGTTTGTTCAGACATTGGTTTTTCTGAGACTTTGAATCAGATATTATGACATTATTCATTGTGCTTTGGAGGATATGTAAAAGTTGTGATTCTGATAAAAGTGTTCGTAAATTAGTAGTTATCATTTCTCTTTTTAGGTTGTATGTCTCGGTGGTTAGTCAGTTATGGCTGATTTGTTATAAATCATTCACATCTTTTAAAATTTATCTACATCTATAAATTGGGTTATTTTGTTTGATGTAACATTTTCATGCACATAAGTTTTAAAATGTTCAAAATCAAATTTTAAAAGTCAGTGGTATTTGCGGCTTTCATAAAACATGTTTTTCTCCTACTTGCTTAGGATGAAATATAATTATGCTGAACAAAAGAGAAATGTTAGCTTTAAGTTAGACATTTTTATATACAAAGCATATTTTAATACAAGAGGGTTGCTAACTAATTTTATGTGATGTCACTAGCATGAACATTGATGATACTATGCATTAAGATACATTCACTACAAACACACAATGAAATGGAATTTGTTTTGTTTTCTATTTGTTATGCTATGTTTGGCTTTGTTTTGTTTTCTATTGGTTGCTGTATGTTCCTTTTACCTGATACGTTACTCATTATTTTTTTATATTCATAAACATAACTGTTGTAATAAATCAAATTCATTGACTAATATGCATTATAAAAATAATGGGAATAAACTTACCAACATTGTTTTCAACATATAATTGAATTGTTCTCACAGTTTGAGACTTAAAAATGTAATTAATATATTGATAATTATTTGCATGTTGTGTAAGTAAATATTAATTTCCTGATATTATTTGTGCTTTAGAAAGCTTTTTAATAATTATTTCTCAATAATTTATATATATTACTTACTTGTATAAGTATATAAAATATTTTTTTTAAATATAGCTTGAAAACTTTTGATTTTGCATTTTTAATTATTTTTATAATTATTGTTATAAATTAAAGTTTGACATTTTACCAAACAATTTTATAGATATGCCTATGAAGAGATAATTTCTTGATTTGAAAACTTTATGAATATATTTAACAAAACTAATTAAATGTATGTTAGATAGATAAATATTTTTAGTAGTAATATTGCTATATATATATATATTATTTTCTTTAAGATGTTTGCTGAAATTTATTTTAACTGTACATTTTGCAATAAATTATTACTTGAGATATTACTATAGATCAAGGAGATCTTATTGTGTTTGGCTTTTTACTGAATCTCATTTTTGTGACTTTACAAAATCTTCACTAGAAAATTTAGTTAAACAATGCTCAAATCATTTGCAAGAAGAAAAAAAAAATATTTTGCAATAGGTTTCTTTAGCTATTCCTTTGTAATATTGGTAAATATTTAAAAATTGGTAAGAAAAAGCACACTTGATCAAATGTGTTAAAAAAAAACTGATAGAGAAACATCCATAAAGTTTTTGTATAATTTATTATATGCAATTGACTATATAATTGTAAGCACTCATTGGATATGTTATCTTTATTACATTTTAGAAATTCAAACCTTTTTTATAAAAAAAAGAAAACTTTATTGGATATTTAGTGAGCAGTGTAAACAAATTTTAGTTTACTTATTTATTGATCATAAATGCATTGATCTCTGCTCTGAAATCAAGAATTGGCTACAAGAACGAATTTTATAAAATAGAAAATAGCCAAAGGGTTTTTAAGCCTGAAAGTTCTTCTTTTTTTTCTTAAGACTTTAGAAGGAAAAAAAATTGTTTATGCAGGATGCAAGGAAAATTGTGTAAAATGTATGTTAGGCAAAGAAATACATTGCCAATTAATTAAGCAATATTAACACTTGTGTATCTTGAGCATTAAGAAAGAGTAAGTATAATTGTTTTCTCTTATCCAAATGTCATTTGAGGGAAATTGGAACAAAACAATAAAAGATACTTAAAAATTTCTAAACTATGCATCTTTTTCTCCTATTTTAAGATTTTATTTTGTTGAAAGATATATAAATTTTAATTACCTTCTCTGGATAAATGAACTCTTAATCAGTCAGCACACACGCTGAGGTAATCTACCCCAGCTGCTTTATTTTGTCTTAAAAAAAAGGGGAGTGGGGAAAATATTCGCAGATAATCTGAAACTTTGGTACCTTTCGAGATCACAAGGTTATAAAGAAGTGGCATAAAGGAATTTTGCCTGCATTCTCAGAATCGGATGTTATTGTTGAAATTCTACCTCATGCTTGTAGTGTTCAGTCTAACGTTGAGTGACCAGTTGGTGATCGAAATGAGCGCTTATGAATTTTAACATCAAAGACTGTGGGATCTCCTTCCAAGTACTGAAATGAACTATGAACTCGATCACACACATTCTGATTACGAAACAGAAAATATTTTGGAGAGTGTTCACGGAACTGACTCAGAGCAAGAAATTGATGCATGCTATGTGTTTGATCTGCAATCGTTGACTTCAGAATAATTTTACCCGAAAAAATGATAATGTCTTTCTAAAAGAATCATCCACCAAAAAAATTGCGACCAAGGTCTCATAATATTGTAACCCATTTACTTGATGTCAAGAAATTGTACTGATACTTGAAAATGCCACAGAGGTGCTTGATGGAAATTTTTTATGACAATATAATACATATTTTTGTTAAGTCAACTAACATTTGTATTTCAACAGTTCTCTTTCAAAAGAATTCAGAATCAAGATGGAGAGATTCACCGAGGACCAAGAAAATTTACAGATAGAAACTTTTCCTAAAAGATCTTCTGGACATTACTTTACATGTTTCAAGGGACGACAGAAAAAGATCAGTATCTTTTTCAGATTGCAATACATTAATCAGCGAAAAACATGGTTTTATGTGAAAAATGTTCAAGCGATTAGCATGGAATGATGAAAATGTAGGTACGAGGGGTATTTTTTTTTTTATAAAAAATAGTAGTTATGTGTTTATTGAATTATTTTGATAGATATTGTAGTAATTTTAATAATTGTTCACTCAAAAACTTTCAACACAAGGCATATTGAAATTGTGCTCTTAAGTAATGGTAAACTTAATCTATACATTTTACAAAAGAATTATGTAGATTTGTAGAAAAACGGAAAAGAAATTGTGAAGAAAGATTTGATGGCAAAAATTGCCTGCTGAAAATTTTATGTAAATTTTTTTCTCTGAAAATACATGTCCAACTAAAAGTCGACATTTTTGACAAGAAATATAGAAAAAAGAATCAATTTTAGTGGTTTAATATATTCATTTATATTTAGTAATTTTAATTTAAACTCATGATTTCATTCCAATTATATATCACACGCTTATCATGCTCGGAACAAAAGGGATAAAATTTTTCCCGCATGTGTACTTGTAGCAGAATGCTGCTTGCGTGCTGACGGGTGATACATAATCTAATGCAAAATGCATTGAGGTTTAATTTGTAGCTCAAATGTGTATTCATAAACACATTGAATTTTAATTTTCTATTGTAAAAATGTATCTATAAAGAAATTGTACTGGATGTGTGTTTAAAAATATTAAATTCTGTCTGTTATTATTACTATTTTCTAATATAAATTAATGAGAAACTTTTAGATATTCAGTAAACTTAATGTATGTTTGAGCTATAATTTGCTAGTATGTGAAAATTATGTAATTTTTTTAATTGTTACATTTTTAAATATCGCGAGATGGTATTAAAAGTATAACAGTATAAAATGTATTGCTAATTTCTCGAATATAATTTTTTGTTATATATATGTAACAAGGAAGGTGTGTTTTGAACTTGGAATTTTACAAATTATGAACTGAAGCTATTTATATTTGTTGTACCAAATTTATTGCATGTAAGTATACCTGTGTGGAATGTGGTAGAATGAAGTGTTGATTTTTTTCAATGGCTTTTGATCAGAATGCATCATTTTCAGTTTAAGATGGGTAAGATCATGGGAAATCTATTAAAAAAAATATTCAAAAAAATAAGTTGTGCAGGGGTATTTTTGTATCTTGTAGAAACGTTTCTAACATTTCCTGTAGCAGTCTAAATTTTTTGCTGAATGTTCTTTAAAAAAATAATATTAATGCAAAACAACTGTACACTTCATAAAAAGCATTTTTATTTATGTCTGCTGTATGAAACTTTAAAATATTTTTCTGAAATTGTAAATTCTTCCTGTCTTATTGTAAAACTGTAATTAACTTATATTTTTTTATGTAATTTTTTTTTCAGCTTGTGTGAAACTATTTTTCATTCATAAGGTAATTATAAATATAGATTTTTATTAAAAAGATATTGTCTTTCAAATTGTTAAATTATATCTCTAAGATAATGATTTATTTTGTACTGTGTCGCATGTTTGAAATTATATTATATTTATGTAATTAGTTATATTTAAAGCATTTTTTTAATTAATTCAATCAAGTTTTAAATTCATCCACCTGAAAAAAAGGTTTAATTTTTTATTCATTAATAATCTGCTAAACCAGTGGTTCTTAAATTGTAGTTCACGGACCCCCAGTGGTTCTCTAGCGCTTTACTAAGGGTTTCACAAAGGTCTCTCATTTAATGTTAAGATTTCCTTCTTTTACAGACTCTGTAAGGCTTCTTGGAAAAATTGAAAAATATGTGAACCTAGACTAGATCACTAAATTGCCCTTTATGGAAAAATTGTTTAGAACAGGTTCGAGCAAACTTTTCCACGGCACATGCTACTTTTACTTTTTTCGAGATGTTGCGGTCCACCCAGTGGTGTAGGTGTGGTGAGCTAATTAAAAAGGTCTACAATATTTATTTTAACTTAATAATAAATACGAAATATGTACTTAACTTAAAACCCTGTTTAAAGCAAAACGCACGATACAAACATAAAAATAACAGCTACAAATTTAATAATATCAAGTGATATATTTTTTATGAAACAAAAATACATTGAAAAATAAAACAATTTCACCTAAAAGTTTGTGCTAATAGTTATAATCAGTAGAAGATTTAGTCTGCATACTGTCAGGTTATCTTGAATAGTTCGATATATTACTAATTGCTTATCTTCAGGTAGTCACCCAAAAATGTCTCAGCGATCGACTTAATGCCCAAACCTGTTTTAGAAAATGTATTTTGATCAATAATATTAATTTAGTTTTCTTATTGTTTGCAACTACATAACCATTACTACAATACAATATTTTCAAAAAATAGTTGCAAAGTAAGTGCAGGTTTTAAGAACTGAATTCATAGTCATTTATTTAAAATCTCGGGTTCACGATGTCAGGTTGATACATAAAGGTGGGGGTGGGGGGGGGGGGGCACTGCAATCAAAAGTTTAAAAACCGCTGTGCTAAACCTATGATTATTCTTTGTTCTTGTATTTAAAAAGGTTAAATGTGTAGGATTTTTGTAAAAAATCTTTCTAAGTTCCCAGATGATAAGATTAAAGTTCTTAAAGGAAATATAAATTAAGGGCAATCATAGCAATTAACTGCATTAAGACTTTTCATTTTATTAATTCCAACACACAAATACCAATCTTTAAATCCACTTGATGAAGATTTCATTTTTAAGATTCTTTTAATAGATAAATATACTAGACTATACACCTGAATTTGTATGTGGCTGAAATACAACATTGCATAAATGTTATCTCATGTACTCTGGCCCTTTAAGATATCTGCATTTAATCTTCTGATTGCAAAAGGTATATTATCTTATCTAGCCGGTAGCATTTTATAATAAAATGTCGTGAAAGTTTTATGATTAGTTTTATTGCAAATCTTGCTTTTCTGTTTTTTACTCTTGGAAATCTTGATCATGGAAATTTAAGATAGTGTTTGGGGAAAAAAACACTTTGAAAATTGAAAATTTGGGTGTTTTTAAATCGAATGAGAAAAAACTATTAAATTTTATTTCCTACTTTTGGATTCTTTTGAAAAAAATATGAGTTCTATGTTTTCAGTTAACAGAATGGATACATCATTTACTCTTGGTGATGATGATAGTAGATCTGAATCTACATGTAGCACAACTCAGTCCCGAAAGTATTATCGAGCAACTCAACACAGGTTTGTTTTCTTTTTCTTTTTTATTAAATAGTGATATGTTAATCAGAAATAAGGAGTATGTTATGCATAATTTTTTTAAAAAGACCTTTAGATCACTTATATGACCTGTGCTGTCAATAAATTATTAAATTATTTTCCTAAGCATTTAACTTTTTCTTATTGCTTAAACGGGTTACAATTAAAATAAAGAAATTTAGATTTGTATTGTAACTGATTAATGTATTAATATTTAAACTGATTAAATGTATTAATTTCTTTGGATTTTAATACTTTTTTGTATCACTTTAAATAAGTTCAAGTTTTGAACTTTAGTTATTAAAAGAAATTTGATTCATAAATGTGATTAATGAAATTAAAAAAAAAATTCGGTTATTTTTTCTTTAATTTCCTTGTTCACTAGATTGTGTTTTATAACATTTTTCTTTTTAATATTTTGTCTTGACTTGTTAAATAATTGATAAATTGAAAAAAAGATTACACACACACATTGATTAAAAGAGCATTAAACTGTATTTATATTTCTTGTTAATTATAATTTTCTTTTATAGAATTTTCGTAAATCGTAGTCTGCATTTAGAAAAGATAAAGTTTTTTGGATTCGACATGGATTACACATTGGCACGTAAGTTTTTAAAAAAATTTACTTTGATTTTTTTAACTTAAATTATTACATTAATCATTAAAATAATAGTTTGTATTTCCTCTCCATTTTCTGGTAGATTTTTTTAAAATAAAATATTAGCAGATTGAATCAAAGTTCATATTCATTCCCATTTGACTTTCAATGTTCCGAATTTATACGTATATAAAGCTCTAGATACATCTCAGCTAAATTTGTTGGACGAATGTCATAAAATGCAAGTTTGAAATAACAGCACCTTTTGACTTGCAGTTCATGATGAAATTTATTTTTTGTGTAGTCATCATTGCTGACCGTAAATACTGCAACACTTCTCAGTATTAAAAGAATGATTTGGATGAGTTTGAGGGCATGTCACCGCAAATTGATAAAGGTTATGTGGCTTAACAACAGGTGATATATGTTGAGCTATTCGCTTGCCAATCATCAACCACATATGTTCGATGGGATCAAGAGGACAAAGAGACAAAGTAATCTGGTAGGCTATGAATAATTATTGAATGTTGTGTATCAAATATGGTTTCTCATTGTTGTGATAATTTTGGCCGCAGGTAAGTCTTGAAGGTAAAGAACAACAGGCTCCTAAACATTGGAGAAGTGGTTATTGAGTGCATTGGCAATGATTATCAGGGAAGTTTAGAAATAAAATCCTGGGGCACTCAAAACCAAAATATCAGTTTAAAACCTGGTATTGCAATATTTAATACAAGAGTCATGCAGTATCAAAAGAATGAGATACCACCCTCATTATGTTGTAAAAAGAATCATGATTGTGTTTGAAAAGACAATGTCATGCTATTTCGTTTGTCCATGTTTTGGACTCAATGCACTATTGCAATCGCATATACTTATGGTGTATAATCAAAATCAGCAATGGATTCCTTGCAAAAACTCCTCATTAGCAGAAGACCTGCTGTGTTTGATTGTTTTCTACAGGTTAGGTTCACGATTTTGTAGTATGATCCAATATTGCTAAATGCAGAAGATGCCTGTCCGTATGTTTGGTGGTATGGTAGTTTGCCTGATTCAATCCATCCCATTAGTCAATCCATCTCTCTTCATTTATGGCCATGGTAGCCTAGTGGTCACGGTCGCGAATTCGTGACTAGTTTGTTAAGCCTCGGGTTCAAAACTAATCCCATTAAAAGCTCAATGGTAGAGAGGCTAATGCATATTAAATCTATTAAGGCTCTAAGTCCTCCAGTTGGCATGGTGTGGAATTTCGAGAGGGAGGTGCCAACTCGGGTGTCGGTCGTCTTTGTTATCTTACTGCGGTTCAAAATTACGAGCTCCATCGCCAGTAGCCCTCATACTGCTTCACAGGGCAACATAAGTTAAAATCAAATTCATTCTATTGAATCTGGGACTTATTTCAAATGAATAATACCCAGGATCGGATATAATGCTGCCCATGAAGAAATTTTGAATTTAATTACGTTCGCCTCAGTGAATATAAATGCAGTCGGATTAAATTAATCTAGTTACTTCTATAAAGAAAAGACCCATTATGATCAATAGTTTGGTTTTTATCATTAGTATAAAATTTAATTTTCAAGATAAAAAATGATGTAAATTTGTTTATTTTTATCACAACGTTGAATTACGTTCCTAAGAAATAAAACTTTACTACTTTATTAGGATTTAAAAGCACACACACTCTAAAATATAGGTGCTATGTACTCATTGTGTTAACATTGAATATACTGAAAATTCCTCACAAAATGTTGGAACATTCTGTGTAAGAGATTACTTACGGTCAAAATTATACATATATACGTAATAGTGTATTATTAAATTGAATTGTTGTTGTTTTAAATAGCAATTAAAGCAGAACAACTGAATGAATGTAGAAATTATTTATGTTCTGTAACTAAAAAATGTCTAAGTTGTACCTACTGATGTAATAACTTGGATGCTATATCTTGTCATTTGACTGATGTTCAAAATTACAAGATTCAATTCCAATAACTCTTGTGTAATTTCAAAATATGAAATAAGTAAAATTTAAATATAGTTTCTTGCACTTTTTAATTTCTTATTCACATCACGATGGATCAATGAATCCAACATGAGAACGGATTTCTCATAGGGATAATCTCTTATATCTGTATAAGCCACAAGTCTTTTTGTATCAAATTCGGAAACAAATTCTAGCTGCTATATTTTCCAATGAAGTATACTGAACCATCTAAAGGGGGGAAATATAATTCTTGTATTATAAAAATTAATATTCATCTCTTTCTGTAGCACATGCAAATAGTGCTACTAATGCTTGAGACTTGAATATGCACTGTGATGCTAATCTGTTTGATAGCCAACATTACATTAACTTACTACATTGAATTTGGGATAGTAAATGCTGTTAAACATGCCTAATTATATGCAATGCATTTAGATATTGTGTAATTATTAAATTTCTGGAATAATAGTTACAAGCTATTCTCAGTAGCATAGCAAAAAGTACTCTCTCAACACAAGGTGTGTAATCCAGTCTAGTTAGTATGAGAAGTTATTTCGGTTGATGGAACTATCCAAAACACGAAGTACAAATTTCAAGAAGTGCTAAGAGATTACTGAGTTGGATGGGGGGGAGGAAGCATCAATTGGCTAAGGAGGTGATTTCATTGTTTGTGGTTATCCACGATAATGAAATCACTGTTACTGTAACTTTTACATTTAAATCTTTAAAAACATTATCAGACTTTCGAAATTTTCTAAAAATTCATCAAATTTATATTTTGTTTTGAGTTTTAATATGTGGAGCTATGATGGTTGAGAATACCTTATAAAAGTTTTAACTTATAATGTTGTCCATCACTAAAATTACATTTGTTATTGATAAGACTGGTCCAGTCATTCGAATCTATATATAGTAATTAATTTTAAAACTTCAGAGAAAAGGCCTGTGTGAAGTGTATATCTTATTTGAACTATATTTAGTTTAGAAGAAAATCATGGATTATTTCTCATTTTTTCTCTTCTCCTTTGATATGGTGAGAAAATTGGGCAAAATATGACTCAAGTATTCTTCACCATTTGTCTGTGGCTCTGAATTGTGAGGAGTTAAGTGGTGTTTCTTCTCATATATAGCCCTCACTTTTCTTGAAATGTGAATTCAAGTGAATCAGCCAACTAAGTTTATTGCAAATTTTAAGTCAATCAACTATGTTTCTGTAGCATGAACTTATATTTTGTTGAGACTGGCTACTATCAATAATGAATGCTATAAAAAAATCTCCATCAGATATTAAGAGCTTTTTAGTTAACAAGGTATACAGAATTTTAAAAATACTGTTAAAATCTTCCCAACCGGAGATACTTCTGAGCAATACTTACAAAATTCTGTGTTAATATGCACAGAATTCAGAATTCAATCAGTCTCTCTGCATTTAATAGAAAATTACTTTCTCAGTTTTGGTATTCAAAGAAATCCTCAGTAAAGGGATTTTGTTAATTATTCTTCTGTTCATCTGTGTTGTATTATAGTTTCTTTCCGTTTGACCTCAATATTTTCAATATGATAGATTTCCCTAGGTTACATATATAAATTTTCAACTTTTTTTTCAAACTGATATCTTATATCCAAGTTACAAGTTTCGGGCCCAGATTGTCATTCATTTGTATATTCTGTTTACAAAAGTGACAGTCATGCGCAATAATGAGGTTTGCTGCATATTAAATGCTTTTCTTCTTTTTTATGGTGCAATGTAGAAGTTTGGAAAATAGTGTATTATTGTAGTTATAGTCGTCATCAGTTTATTATGGTTTAAAATTGTGAAGTCCATTGCTAAAAAGGCTCATTTTATACATTTAATGGGGCATTAAAAAAATTCCTGTGTTTTCCTTGCAGACAAATATTAATAAATTTCTCATCAAATTTATTTGTGCTGTAACATAACTGCATATTTGTTATCTTAATTTCTCATCTACCATAGTTGGATTGCCTAAATATTTGTCAAATGTAAAGACCTATTCAGGAAAATGAATGTCATATGAAATATTCAAGTTACTCTAAAGTAAGGGTATCAAACTTAAAGGCTGACTTGAGCCAAAAATACAAGGTTTAAGGTGGGCTGCAAAGAAAATCAATATTCATTGACATGTAGGTTTATTTTGAAATAATGCATTATAACAAACATATACAAAAGAACAAGAAAATTTATTTTTCACGTCCTGACCCTTGACATCTCTTATCTGATTCTATCTTTCCTATTTCGGGTGAAATTTTGATATTTTACTATTTTTTATTGTGTGCCAATATACTGGCCAGGCTGCAAAATGCTTGTTGTGGGCTGCATGTGGCCCACAGGTCACGAGTTTGACACCCCTGCTCTCAAGTTTAAAAAAACTTTAAATTATGTCATTTGTCCTTTTCTCTTGTTCAAAGAATAATTGTGTTAAATGCAGTTAGACCCCGCATAACGCTGTTTCGGTTTAACGCTCTTTTATTTGAATTGTTGGATGCCCCGAAATAGCACGCAGCATTAGGCTTCCCGATATATGAAGCAGTTTATCTGTGTTTCTTCTTTCCGGCGATATTATACAAAAGTATTTTTATCATTTCAAACATTTGTTGACGTTATTTCTAGTATAAATTTATATAATATAACGATTGCTATAGTGACAAATAGTATGATCTTTAGTTTTTATTGTGGGTGATAATAAAAAACACGAAAATATAATATAAAAAAGTATTTCATTAGAAACTAAAATGCAAGGGATTAGAAGATATGATACTGGTGAATGTCAATCTCAAATTGGTTCTGCATTGAATTTGGCAACTTCAACAATAAGGACCATTCTTAAGAATAAATTAAAAATACTGTCATCAGTATAACTGCAACTACGACAAGCTCTGCAACTAGAATTACCAGTTCTAGAAATAATACAATAGAGAAAATGGAAAAACGACTTTCTTTATGAATTGATGATGAAACTGAATGCAAAATGCCATTAAGCCAATCAACCTTCTTGGTAAAATGGCAGAAAATTAGAAATACAGCAGAGACTGAATGATCTGAAATGTAAACATACTGACTTAGAATTTGATTTATTTTTATATGCATATTCGTTTATTATGTTTCTATATTTGTAAGAAATAAATTTTTGTTTTATTCTTATAAAAAACATAATTAATAAATTGGTAAAATACCTGACCAATTTTCTACCCATCTTTCCCTAACCCCATTATTTATATGATGAGATAACCTCGTTTAACGCTGTTTCATATTACGCTCTTTGATGGAACGTATACCCAGTGTTAAGCGAGGTCTTATACTGTACTTGATATGCTAATCATCAGTTAAAGACTTTTTAAGAGAAATGCAGTTATTTAAAACAGTCTTTCCTTATGTATGTTTTGAAAAGATGAAAGGCCTGCAAATATGTAAAAATGAATCTTTAACCAATGTTGTAAAATTGCTTGATTGAAATTATTCAACATAGGCTTCAGAATTGGCATATTTTGCATGAATAGCTTATGTATGTGTACCGATAGGGATTTTTTAATGAAATATACATTTATTACATCTAAATTTAAAAAGTTGTAAGGAGAGAGAGAGATCTGGCCCCCCCCCCCTCCTAAAAGTGTGGAAGAATGGGAAGTAAGAGTAGCCATATTCACAATCAATTAATTTATTTATGGTACAAACCGCAACACAAGTTCAATCAATCAAAACTAAGAGATTCACCCAATTATGCAATATGAAGACATTTAAGGAGGTATGCGAGGTATGAGAACACTTTAATTACTTGCAACAATTACTTCAATTCAATTACTCTGACTTCCTAATCTAGATTAAAGCTTAAGTGCAGATTGTCACCTTAATTATTACAATTAATCAATTATTTAACATCTGTGTCACATTTTAAATTCGATTAATCACTTCTCAGCTAGCAGCCTACCCTATCTCTCTTTTTAACTTGAAAGCCTAGACTTTATGTAGTAGTCTTAATTTGCATGTTCATGTTCTCTTCTTCAGAAGAAGCGTTCTAATAGAATAATTTTTAAGGACTAAAAATTCCCCAAGAGGATTGTGAGTGATAAGATCTTAGATAGAGCCATCACAAAATTACCTCTTGTTTATTTGAAACTGGCAATGTGTGTTATACGGTACACAAAGCATACATCAATAGAAAAAGGTGTAATTATAATAGTAATTTTAAAGTGCAGAAAGATGGAAATGCTGAGATCATACTATTATGAGAAACTTAGATTTTGAAATGTGTATATATAGCTGTGTGAAAAATATTTTTATGAATAGTTCTATTAATCTTAATCAAAATTAATACCTCAACAAACTACGGAGGAAATAATGAAATTATTAATAAAATTAAATAATTTTCATATGTCAGTTTTGTTTAGGACATTGTAAAATATTTTAAAAAATAGTCTGAAATTATATTCACATACAGCATTACAAAAGTTTAATATTTATGTAAGTATAAATTTGATTTTAGATGTGAATGGACCGTTCTATTTCAGACATTTTAAATTTTGTGTGAATTCAAGGAAAGGTTGTATATATGACAAATCATATTTTCTAGTTACATTTGTGCTATTTAATACTACCCGAGACTTGATTTCTTTAATTTTTATGTACTAATTAAAAAATATTTTGCTCAACATAAATAATTGATTTAGTAAAAATTTAATATTTTTTTCCTCAATTCACTTAATAAAAAATAGCTCATTTCCCCCCCTCCATGTAAATTATAATAAAGGTTTTTATACCTCATTTAAATAAATATGTGGTATATTGAAAATATTTTTATTTGCTCAAATAATAATAAATCAGCATTTTATAATTTTGGTTTTATTTGAATATTTGTTTTTCTTCCACTTACAATTTTTATATTAAAATTTAATATTTTTATAACTACTTTTTTTCCTTCTAGAATACAATAGCCCAGAATATGAAGCATTGCAATTTAGGTTAATTGTAGATAGGTTAGTTGTTATTGGCTATCCTTCACAAATAAAGGATTTTGAATATGATTCAACATTTCCAATAAGGTAAGTACAGAAAAGATACAATAACTTAGTCAGTAAATGGTAAAATTTTGAATAAATGTATATGTGTACAAACAAAATTGCTTGCAAATTTGATTTGTTTTCTTTTTTGTATGTAATTTTAATTTAAATTCTTATTAGTAATTAAATTTCTTGAGAAGTTGAAAACCTGAAATATTTATTTGAAATTAAATAGAAAGTGATGTTTATTATTTATTTTTTTGTTTGTGCAAAATCACATTTGTGCATTTTCATTTTATACAAGTGTATTGTGGCGAATGTTCCGAGGAAGTGGGGGAGAAGGGTTTACTAGAATCCCGTTCCCCTACGTTCCGGATAGACTCGTCTGAAAAGGACATGCGGAAGACCGGTTTTTGAGGGTCCCGAATAGAGTCAGACGATATAAACGTGCTCTGGATGTAAGATTGTTTTTTAGAATGTTCTGTAAATAAATTGTACATATTTATATCTCTAGCCTGGCTGTGAATTTTCGTAACCAATACGTCATAGTCTATTTAATGGAGGCACCACCGAGATGAATAATTACTCAAATGTAATTTTTGGCTAGATATATAATCGAGGAATTAAGATTGAGTATGACAGAAAATTCACACCATCTTAGAGGAGATCAACGAGCCGTCCCGGCACGCAAGAAGATCTGCTCATAGAAGATGCATATAGACCACCCTGGTCTTGAAACAAGTGCCACCCCGGCAAATGACATTTCCTATCATAAGAAAAAGAATTTAGACTACCCTGGTCTTGAAACGAGTGCCACCCCGGCCAACGACAATTCCTGTCATAAGAAAAAGTATTTACACCATCCCGGTCTTAAAAGAAACACTGTCTCGTCTACAAAGAATTCCTAAAATAGGAAAGAAAAAGAGATAAGATCAACCCCTGGTCTTGGAAGCGCCGTAGTACGTAGTGCGGATCAACGAAAATATATTTCAGGTACAATTTCCTTTCTATCTGGTCAAATTATTTAAATCACATCTTGTGCATTTTTTAAAATTTGTTTGTGTTTTGAAGTACTAAATTTAGGTGACTAAACTGTATTACATATCCTATGTATTGAGATTCAATTGTTCTCATGTTATTCTAATTGGTTCTCTATTTATAATATAATTTAGGGAAGCAAATTTTGTATTTGAATATAGATAGTATATATATATTTAAATTTGCATGAGTCACATCCTGTGATAGTGGAAATTGTTTAACCTGTGTGCGAATAGCATGATTACGTAATACTGCGTATTTTATTCATTGCATTTCCGTGTGTTTTTTAGAATTGCGTAAGCTACTGGTAGAAAGGTTTCATAAAAATCTTAGTAATTCTTTTTCAAAAAAATAAATGAATATTAAATATTTATTTTAAGCTATTTTGTATGAAGAATGGAAGGTTTTTTTAAAAAAAATTTGGCTTTTGATACTTTGCAATTTATTGTTTTTATGAAAATTAGTTTTTTTTTCATTGCAAAAATTCTCCTATAACATTTGATAAAAGTATTTTTATATCTATAAATAGTGTGTACTACATGTGTGTTACAAATATTATTATGTTATCAAATACGTATTGGAGTTTTGCTAGTAATAATTAAGTATAAGCATACATTTGCTTAAAAGTATTTTTAATGATTATCAATTTTGAATTTTACTATTTATTATTTTCTTAAGAAAAAGTGTATAAGTGATATATTTCATTCTAATTGTGGGGTTCGAAATATTTTTTATTATTCGTAAGAACTTTTTGTTTAAAAATGGCTTACTTAGGAAAAGGTCGAAAATCAGACCTAAGTTATATTGCAGAACAATTAGGGGAAAGAGTAACTGATGTTCTAAAAATTATAACCTTAGAAACCTAATTGTAAATAGCACAAATTACGATGAAGAATTCGTTCGAGAAATGCTAAACGTGTGAGAATTGAAAGATTAGAAGGTAACAGCTCGCGCGTAAGCGAGAATGATCACATTAACGAGAGACACCATTCAAACACTTTTGAACTGCATAAACTTCTTCCTAAATTTAAGGCAAAGGAAGATGACATAAGCCTGTTTTTGGTTTTATTTGAAAGACAGGCCAAAATGAATAGGATTTCTAAAGAAAATTGGGTTCCGCGCAACTAATTAGTGTTCTGCCCCCTGATATTGTAAATATTATCGCGAGAGAGTCCGAAGAACTTGCATCAGATTACGATCATGTGAAAGCATTGCTTCTAAAAAGATTTAAATTAAGCCCCGAAAAATTTCGTCAGCTTTTTGTTAAACACCAGAAGAATCCGGAGACCACGTGGGACGATTTTTATTATGAACTTCAGACCTATTTTGAGGGGTGGATTGCTGGATTAGGTATTACTATCAAACAGTTGAAAGACTTAATGATAACGGATCAATTAAAGAAAAAGTCTCCAATTGAATTTAAGGAACATCATTTGGACGAATGGAGTGGGATTATTTCTCCTGTTGATCTCGCTCGTAAAATAGAGGAATATGAAGATGTGAGGAAAACATTTCAGAAAAAAGTTACATGGTCATATTCCAAGGACACGATGAAAAAGAAGTGGAATAACTCAACGATTATTCTGAGGGAAAATGTATCAATGAATAATCTTATGAATACCAGAGAACATAAAAACCGTAACAATCATCAAGATTTTGAAAAAAGAGAAGACGCCCCCAGTGTTTTGAATGCGGATCTTATGATCATTTTCGTCCACAATGTCCTAAATTGAAGAAATATGGCTCTGAAACCATAAATAGACTAAAAAGTAATTCCGAAAATGCTTCACTCGACCCATATACTATTAGAGGTAAGGTGAACGGATTTGAGATGCCTATCCTTAGAGATACAGGAGCCTCAATTGATATAATTTGTGAGAAATTTATTACACCAAATATGTTTACAGGTGAGAATGTGTGGGTCCAACATATTCTTGATGAACATATGACCTGTTTACCTCTCGCAGAGGTAGAAATTGATTGTGAGTGGGGACATGTCGTCACCAAGGCAGCTGTGGTGCGAAAGCAATTGGATCAGGGAATATATATTTTAGGAAATCGAACAATTGAGCTCCTTGAATCAGATTTAGAGCATAATAGTTTACCGAGACGGGAAATAGTAAATGCGATTCAAACTCGCAGTCAGTGGGAAAAAAGCTGAACAGAACAGAACAAGTGAAGCGGTTGAAAAGGAGGAAATGAAGTTAGAAGAAAATTTAGCTGAAGATATTAAAAATCTGTTGCCTTTATTTACGGAAGAAAAGGACACAATGAGTTTAATCAATATTAATACTGATGAGTTCATAGAAGCCCAACAGAAAAGTGAAGAATTAGCTCCTTTGATTCAAAAGATAGAAAAGGGTATATGAATAATGAAGCAAGCGATTATTCACTAACCAAAGGAAAACTTCTGATCAAAAGCAGAAAAGATAAGAATGGAGACATAAGACAACTACTGGTTATTCCTGAGAAATTCCGATCGTCCATTCTGAAAATGGGGCATGAAGGTACATCAGGCCATTTAGGTGTCACGAAGACGAAGAGTCGGATTGCAAGATATTTTTACTGGCCTCAGTGCTATAAAGAGATAGAGGAGTTTGTGAAGACATGTGATCCCTGTCAGAGGGCAGGTAAGGCAAATGATCAGAAAAAAGCACTAATGCAATTAGTTCCTGTAATAAGTGTTTTTTCCAAATTAAACGTTGATGCAGTAGGACCCCTTCCCACTACACCTACAGGGAATAAATATTTGTTAACTGTCATGTGCATGTCCTCGAAGTACCCTGATGCAGTGTCAATGCCTGATATAGCGTCCACTACAGTTGTGGAGACTTTGTTCCAGATTTTCAGTAGAATGGGTTTTCCTAAAGAAATTCAAACGGACCAGGGAACTTTATTCACGAGTATTTTAACATCAGTATTTTTTGAAAACTTTGGAATAAACGTTGTTCGAAGTTCGGTTTATCATCCTCAGAGTACTCCCGTCGAAAGATTTCACAGAACTCTGAAAAGAATCTTAAGAGTGATATGCATTGAATCCTCGCCCGAATGGGAAAAACAATTGCCAGCTGCACTTTTCGCTTTAAGAACCATCACTCATGAAAGCACAGGTTTACTCCCGCTGAATTGGTCCATGGGAAAAATTTGAGAACACCTATAACTCTTTTGTATTAGAATTGGATGGGGACTACAGAAGAGGTGACCCCCGTTGTGGAATACGTTTTCCAACTCATAAATTGACTTAAAAGTTGTCAGGAATTAGCCATTGAAAAAATGGAAGAAACGAAGATTAAAAGAAAGGCATGGTATGATAAAAATGCTATTAAGCGTGAATTTTCAGAAGGAGATTTAGTGTTAGTGTTAAAGATGAATCGACCTAATAAACTATCTATGCAGTGGAAAAAACCGGGAAAAATAGAGAAAAAAATTTCAGAGACTAATTATGTGGTGAGCTTTAACAACAACAGAGTCAAATCAAGTTTTTCATGTAAATATGTTGAAGCCGTACTACAAAAGAGCCGAGTTTATAAATATGATTAACAGTAGAGCAAAGGAAGATTCGAACGAATTAGAAGAAAACTTTCCCTGTATCGATTCTAACCCGAATATTTTTGACTTCGATGAAATTACATAACACAGTCAGTTAGGAAACCGATTGAATGTTCAACAAATAGAGAAACTTAAAGAAATCCTATGCCGTTATTCTAAAATATTTTCCAATGAACCAGGAAAAACGCACTTGGTAGAGCATGACATTGAACTGATAAATGATGTACCTATTAGGACGAAACCATACAGAATGTCGGCACGGCAAACTGATTTATTGCAAGAAGAAATAAGGAAAATGTTGAAGTACCAAGTAATAGAAATAGGAGAGTCAGATTATGCTTCGCCCATGATCTTAGTTGAGACCCCTGGAAAAGATCCTAGGCCTTGCATCGATTATAGAAAACTGAATGAAGTAATAAGAACTCAGTTTTATCCCTTACCAAATATAGAGCATAGAACTGAAACTGTCGCAGCTGCCAAATATATAACCTTTCTTGACTTAACAAAAGGTTATTGGCAGATTCCCTTAACTCCAAAGGCTCAGAGGTTAGCAGCATTTACCACTAGTTTTGGAACTTATCGTCCATTACGTATGCCCTTTGGGTTAAAAATGCGCCGTATTATTTCAGCAGATTGACGGCTGAACTACTTCAAGGGTGTGAGAAGTTTGTCCTACCATATCTAGACGATGTGGCTATTTTTTCAGAAAACTGGGACGATCATATAAGCCACATAGATAAGGTACTAGAACGGATACGGGATGCTCGGTTAACAATCAAACCAGCAAAATGCAAATTCGCACAAGATAGCGTTAAATATCTTGGTCATGTCGTAGGGTTAGGAAAGAGGTCTCCAGCTCAATTGAAAGTTCAAACAATACTAGATTTTCCAGTTCCAAGGACTAAAACCCAGGTTAGAGCCTTTTTGGGAATTGCGGGATATTATCGACAGTACATCCCAATGTTCTCTAGTTCAGCAGCACCACTAACAGAACTGTTAAAAGGGAAATCGAAGAAAGGATACATTAACTGGACTTCGGAATGTCAAGAATCCTTTGTAAAATTGAAGGAAAAACTGTCGACTAACCCTGTTCTATATGCCCCGGATTTCAAAAGGCAATTTATTCTTCAAACCGACGCCTCTGACACGGGTATTGGAATAGTCCTGGCTCAGAGAAATGATAGAGGGGAGGAGCATCCCATCCTGTACCTTAGCAAGAAGTTTTCTGACGCCGAGAGAGAAGGTTTACTGCACAACTGAAAAAGAGTGTGCAGCTATCGTTTATGCAGTAAAAAAACTTAATTGTTACCTTGATGGACAGCAGAAATTTATCATTCAGACCGACCATAACCCATTAGTTTGGTTGAAAGCTAATGCAGGAACAAATCCGCGCCTTATGCGTTTGTCACTTGCACTACAACCATTTAATTTTGAAATTATTCATAAACCCGGGAGAAGTCTTGCCAATGCAGATGCCTTAAGTAGGATTGATTAAATTTTTATATATATTCCCCAAGAGTGTATTATTACTCCCACCTCTATAATGAACATAAATTCTTTATTTTAATTTTTTTTAAATTAAAATTCTGTAATTTGTATCTATCTAATAAGTTGTCATTTTCTCATTTATTTTGAATTTTATATGTTAATTGTATTGTAGTATGTCATTCTGGCCAGAAGGGAATCGTACACTATTAAAAAGGTAGTGTTACCTAGAACTTTTAAGTGATATCTCCTAAGTGATTTTAGTGGACCTTAAAAGAACAGAACTTTTCCTTCATCAGAAAAAGTTCTCTCTAGAGGAAGGAGGAATTGTGGCGAATGTTCTGAGGAAGTGGGGGAGAAGGGTTTACTAGAATCCCGTTCCCCTACGTTCCGGATAGACTCGTCTGAAAAGGACATGCGGAGGACCGGTTTTTGAGGGTCCCGAATAGAGTCAGACGATATAAACGTGCTCTGGATGTAAGATTGTTTTTTAGAATGTTCTGTAAATAAATTGTACAGATTTATATCTCTAGCCTGGCTGTGAATTTTCGTAACCAATACGTCACAGTACATATATGAAATATGCAGAGCTAAAATATTTTTTATTATATTTATGTATTTGAGGTGAGGGTTCACACCTCGATCGGGCTGGAAATGAAGAAGACATATCCACGTTCGTATCTTTACACATTTAATGAGTTAAAAAGGTGACGGCACAAGACGTTTACAGAAATCAAATAAATAAAAAAGAGGGTGGTTGGTGCCTTTGACATCAGTTAGAAAATTAACACAGATAAACGTCCATTTCCCTGCTGCATTGTTTCCCACTCAGTTCAATATATCTGCCGGAATCATGATTACAGTTAATGATGGTGGTTCCAGTTAGGAATCACTGTTGTGCCAAATGGCGGGGATGGATACTACATATGTATATGCTAAATTGTTTAAATGCTATCAAGCTGATTAATGCTGTCAAGCAATATTTTATAAAAAATAATTTATTTCATCATTTGTGACTCAAGCTTTATTGAAGGTTGATTTATTATCACATAACTTGAAAGGGAGATGAGTCATACAGAAAATTCAAATAAATTTATTGCATTTTCTCATTGATTTTTAAATTTAAATTATTTACTACTTTTTAATCAAATATAATCATTGTTAAATTTCTTAAATTATATATTTTTTTTTCATTTGTCAATAGAGGACTGTGGTTTGACACTGTTTATGGTAATCTTCTTAAAGTTGATGCTTACGGTAATATATTAGTTTGTGTCCATGGCTTCAAATTTATGAAAACGTAAGTAGTATATTCATGAAATTTGCATACCTATTTTTATTCAAAAATTATATCTGTACATATATATATTTTAATCACATAATTTATATGTTTTTCATTCACAGACTTACATAAGTAAATACCTATTTCTCATTTGTAATTTCAAGTCTTTTATTATTAAATGTGTGTATGAAGATATTGTTGAGAATTAGTCATCAAAAGAGTTATAGGTTGTAATTTCTTGTAATGTAAAATTTAAGTATGAACCTCTAAATCACATTGCCACTCACTCTAATTGAACAGTGAATTAAAGTGAAATTGAACTAAAAGGTTGTTATTATAATTGGTAATAAGCATTTGTGATAGCTATCTGCAGTATCTTCAGCACATGTAATCATCATTTACCTACAATTTCTATTAATTTTGTAATGTGATACATGTATGAAAATTAAGGGAAACACTTGAATTTTATTTCTCAATTGATTTGTAGTTTTTTCCTCTGTTAACCCTCCAAGCGGTTAGCGCGGAAAATTCCGTCATTGTAAAGATGCTTCGAAAATGCACTGCACGGGTTTTTTTGCCTTCAAGTAACATTTTCAAAAGCGGTTGAGCCGTACTTTTCTGAAATCCTTTCCCCCTTTTAAAGGTTTAACATCTTGAAAGATAATTAGGGACGGTGGAAGCAACACAGCAGGACACTGATAGGAAGTTTTATGGCTCACAGGGAACCCGTGTTTTGACCCTGGAGCAATCGTAAAAAATCGGGGGAAAATTTCTTTAGACCCCCAGGAAGTGTTTGTTTGTTAACTTGTATTTTAAAAGTTTTGAAAAGTCCCAACGCATAAGTAAAATATGTTACAATTCCCTTTTGGTTTCATATTAATTTGAAACTGTAAACAAGTTGGGGCGTGTCAGGGCAATCTGCTATTTTATATAGTTAGACAAATTATCTTTTTTAAAGTATATTCTTTCGCTTCATTTTTCTTATCTTAATCAATGCTTTCAGTTTTTGAAACATGATTATTTCATTATAAGATGCCAAAAAAAAAATTAATAAAACACCAAACACTTTAAAATTTGAAACCTTTTCAACTTTCCAACCACTAAAAATGAATAAATTTAAACTTTATCATATGATTTGAAACATTTTCTTACACTTTGATAAAAAAATAACGAAAAAAAAAAAAAAAACTAATTAAGATCTATTAGTTTTTTTTTTTTTTTTTTAGATTTCAAAGCCCAGGTGTTCAGAGAAGTTTACGTACAGTGCCTAGTTATATATTGTTGAAATACACCGAATCATATTTGAATTTTAAGTGCTTGAACTTCAGTTTACATCAAAGACAACATGAATGGAGATTTTCCCACATTTTTTTAGTAACTCTAATGTTTGAATAAATGGTAATCAAAAATATACAGAAACATTTACAGTAGACATTTATACATATATAAATAAACATAAAAATCAATTTTAAATTTGAGCTATTCAAAAACATTCGAATTATTCTTCAAAAATATCTATTTATGCAAAATACCTCAACATTTATCTTTTTTTAAAGGCTAACTGAATAAGTAATTAAACTCTGGATATTTTTTGAAATCTCGACCGTATAGAGCTAGAAATTTTATGTTAGAAATTCCATTTGAAATTTCAGAAAAAAAAATGTATCGCACAGTTAAAAATTATTTACGATAAGTTCTAGCAATTTGAGTATAATATAAATTTCAAATTTTATCATATAGCTTCTTTGGTACTTTTTAATATATTTCGAAGATTACATACAATTCAGTTGAAAACTGCATGCTAAGAGCAAAAAATATACTAAAAAAATTGACGAATATACAATAAAGTTTTACATAGAAGCAAAACTGAGAAGCTAAAGCGTAGGAATGAAAAATTTTGAGTATATCTGAAGTAGTTTTAGAAATATTTATTTTAAAGTTCAGAAAATTTGTGTGCATTATGTTATACTTATTATTTTAACCATTTAATTAATATTATGTTAATAATAGTCATGTAATCGTTTGACACATTCATATACTAATAAAAATTATAATGGTCATTGATGCGAATGTCAAGAATTTTATGTAATTTTAAATTCAGACATTAAGATATTGATGTAGAAAATATAAAACGACCATCTAAAATACCTGAAAAATGCACTCTGCTATAAAATGATCTTGACAAACAAAATACGGCATTTTCACTTATTATGGCAGAGCCTGCTTAGTCAGGGGCGATCTGGAAAAACAGAGAACCGCGGTTTTGATGGATGCCGCTCTAGCTTTTAAAGTTCTCAGGAAAAAAAATATATATAAATTACAAATGCAAAAATAAGTCTTGTAATTTTCCATACATTTTTATCGCAACGAATTGGGGAATTGGCTTCCAATACATTGTTGTGTTTGACAATATCTAAGGTAACCAACCGTATTCCTTTTAAAATTAATTTGTGCAGCCAAAATAAACCTTTTGCACTGTTAAAAAATTATGTAAACTATAACGGTTAATTTTAATTTATGCAACTTGTGAAATGTTCATAATTAACCATTTCCGTCTAAACAGTTTACATGCTCCTCTAAAAGCTTTTAGGATTTTACGACTGATCTTACAATCCATATACGTTTTATAGTAGTATATTTAAAAATGATAAAGACATTTTTACGACTGTGTGAGCTTTTATGCCTCGTTTATAAATATGAAAAATTGCATTCAGCTACAGTTTTTAAAATGTACTGAAATAAGTGGAGGAATAGGATATTTATACATATTATGAATATTTTTGACTGCAGTAAGATATATTAATATTTCAGTTTCTTTACAATTTGAATAGAAGTATTAAGCCACACACACACACACACACACACATTTTGCAAATAGTTTGATATTGAATATAAACCCATAGGCTGTTTAATATTGTAAAGTGTTTTATTTTGATACCAGCACACATTAAAATAAGGCTTATTTGCAGTTACATGATCAGCTTTAGTGATATTTAAATTTTCAAAAATAGTCTACACGTACGAAAACATTCTTTCAAAACCACACACCACATCTCATACTATGTCTTCCATACAGCAGGAAATGTTTGTGTATACTCAAAAAATTTAATACAGGATACATTTCAAAATATTAAAACTGTTTTTAAAATTTGTTAGGGATACATTGTGGAACTGTCGGTTAACTTCACTGAACAAAATTGTTTTAAGTGTACTGTTTTGAAAGACAAAATTAATTAGGGAGAACTTTTCTCACAATAAAATTTGTAATGAATTAATTGTGTGAAAATGTAGTTATCGATGTGTGACATTTTTCCTTGTAATGAAAGAAACAGAAAGATAAGAAATTTAACTTGAGTAGAAAATGGTTAGAAGTACTGTCATGCGCATTTGAAGAAGTATATCCTCCATTAAAATTTAAAATTATTGACTGAATGTGTGTTATGTCCATCACAAATGCCGATGTAGAAAAGAAATTTTTATTTAATACAAGAAGTTCGAAAAGGAGAACACTAGGAATGAAAATTTAGATTTTTTCCGAAAAATATTCAGTTAACATAAAAATATCATTTATATGATTTTAATTAAAATAAATTAAAAGTATTGAAATCCTTTTTTATGTTATTTTAAGTTAAAAATATAATTGAATAGAGAAAGTTCGGTTTTATTTCATAAATATAATCGTCATATGTATATCACCGTATGCACCATTTATTGTCTTATTGTTTAAAAAAAGAGATAGTGCCTTTGCTCTTTTTACCTCATTACTTTTTTAAAAAACAGGAAAGTGAGCACGTTTTCTTACTCTCATATTCAAAAATGAATACAGGATGCTTTTTTCTGGTTCACACACACAAATCGCAATACCAATATATATATATATATATATATATATATATATATATTTAATTTTTAAAAAATGACAAAAAAATAAATTTTGTTTGAAGAAAATATAATTTTTTTTTTTTCAACTTCTAACACACTATTTATTTCATTTTTCCTTTTTTTTTTACCCTTCATTTTGCTTTAATTTTACTGTGACTGAACATATAGGGGAAACGACCGACATACAAGATTGCCCAAGGCAACTTAACAGCTAGCTGTAAACGATTGATCTCTTGGTTTTTACTTGACAAAGGGACCGAACTGAGTCATAAAATTGTCCCCGTTCGATTCCCCAAGTTTTAAAAGGGGGAAAGGAAAGATGACTGTTGCATTTTTAAAGCGAACGGCAAAATAACAGTAAACGCTTTCGGAATAACTTTTCAGGAGGAAGCTAACCACCCAGAGGGTTAAAATTAGAAATTGCTACTTTTTAAAGCGCTATTTTAGTTTGAAGTTTGTTGAGAAAATTTCAGTATGAACTTTTATAATTGCAGCTTTTTGAAAATATCAATTATCATTCAGGATAAAAAATATTAAAAAAGAACATGCAATACTCCTTATTTTATTGAATTATCCTTCATACCTTTTTAGGATACATTTTATAATAAATTCCATATTTTCTATGATTTTGTCAAAGCAATTTGTGCTTTTTTTTTGGTATCTTTTACGTTCTTTTTTATTCAGACTAGCATATCACCAACACATATAAACTTGATTTACGATAGCCGTATTTATTGCCTTAGTAGCCTAATTAGTTTAATCCTTTTCACTAAACTTTTAATGCTGATTAGTTTTGCACTTTCATGAGATGCAAACTCCTTTGTAAAAAGTGTCAATTTGTGTGTGTTAAATTAGCTTATTCTTTCAAATCATTTCACAAAAAATGGTATTATATGTTTTTGGTACGTACGTTTTATAATATTGACCAATTTTACCAAGTCAAAATACATTGCCTAGTAAAAAAACGACGCCAATTGCTGTTATTGTTTCAGCACATGCACAGAGATAAATTCCCATGCATACTCCTTCGGTATTAGTATGCTGACAAATAACATGTTAGATTAAGAAGAATTAAGCAACTTATTTTAAAAACTTGTAGGAAACAATAGCTATAACAACATTATTGAGGCACTCAGAACGCCGTAATTACATTCATAATCGTGAAAAATGCATCTTCATGTAGACTGTCATATATGTTTGCATAAGTATGAATTTAAATGCTGTTTGTGCAGATCCATGATGATTCTTGTTTTACCCTTTTGTTAAACTTGTCTTTCATGTACTTTTGCATTAGACTGAAATATTACTCAACCTTCTCTTCCGTTGAAAATGAATCCCAAATTAAAATAATTTTTTTTCAACAAAGCAAGAGTAGAATAATACAAATTATAAACAATATTTTCAATTATGTGTATAATCAAAAATATTGTGTTTTAACATGCACATAAATGGTACCGCCTATAAAAAAAGGTTATTTTGAAGCATGTGTGGACAAGATTGTTGTGTTTGAACACAAAAGGAGCAGATTTTCACTATTGGTTGTGTATTATGGCATTTGGCAATGATTTTTGATTCAACGAAATTGATCAATGGTATAATAGGTGCTATGTTTTCATGAAGCAGTCCTATTGTTGTAAAAGTGTTGGGTGTTAGAATTTTTCATAGAACTTGATCTGAAATTTTTTTAGTTGGTCACTGTGTATTTTTAAGTTTTTTAGACAATGTTAAATGTTATGTACTTCACATGTTAAGTGCTATTACGGCTAAAAATAAAATTGTCCGATAACAGTTTTAGAAATGAAGGGCTAGATCAGACTATTTAAGTATCTAAAACCTTCATTATATCTTTTTTAAACTTAGTATACTTCTCTAATAAGATGTTAACAACAAATATATTTGTTGAGATATTAGTTTATTTCTGGAAAATATGTTTATTCAGATATTTCAAGTAATTTTTTTTATGCAATATTGCATACATATTAATGAACAAAAATATTTTCAGATCAGAAATATACAGTCTGTACCCAAACAAGTTTATTCAGCTTGATGAATCTCGTATTTATATTTTGAATACTTTATTCAATTTGCCTGGTAAGTTAATACAATGTTTGTACTTGGATTTTTTAGCAATGTACATGTATAAAGTTTCCAATAAACACATGTTAATAGAGTGTGCATTTTTGTTGTGTTATTTTTAAAAATATTTCTCAGAAATTAAAGACATAGAGATGTTAATGGAATGCTGTTACGATTCTTTTTTAGTAAGATTACTCGTAATCGTTTTTTCAAACAAAATTTTGGTGACAGTAATATAAGTATTCAATGATTTTTCTTTCAATTTATATTATTAAATTTATAAATATAGAATGTTTACATTGCAAACCATTATTTCAAACCTTTTAAAAAATAATCAACTTAAAAAAAATTTTGAGTTTTAATTGATTTATGTTTGATTTATGGGAACAACAGTTATTACAAATTAAAAATCTGACTCTGTTGAATTTTAATAATCATTTTTATAGCTAAACCAGCTTAAAAGAATCATGAAAATTTGTAAGATATTAACCTTGTGGCATATTTTTTAAAAGTAACTAAAGTTCTCAGACCTAAATCCATTCTAACGTTCATAGTATAAGTATATGAAGGTATCTACGAAAAACTTCAAGACTATCCTTAAACAGAAAAAAGCTTCAGGGAATAGAAAACTTATCTTCAAAAGTAAAAATCTATGAAAAGTGCATTTAAATTTTGCAAAGCTGAATTTTTTTTTAATGTTTCCCAACATATATGAAATATACTAAAACACTATTTTACTAAATGATTGAAAATATTTTTTATTATTCAGAATGTGTTTTTGCACAATATTGATAACATTGATTATGACAACAGCAGTTTATTCAGCTTTATTTTAGCTTGAAATTTTCATAAAAGTTTTGAACACAATACTCTTATTCAAAATAATAAAGATAGGAAATAAAATTAAAAACCATCAGTTTTGTACATAATGTCTAATTTTTTCTCAGTTTTAAGTCAAAACAATTTAGCAAATTTGTTTTGTTACACACTGATTTTATTTCTTAAGTATGTTCTATAAGCAGTGAAATTAGCTAGATGTTTGGTGATGAACAGGTTGGAAAGCAGTTAACATCCTGAAATATTTCTAGAACTTTTGACATTCCAATGTTAAACTCGCAACTTAATATTGCACTCAACACTGCTAACAATGCATGATTCCTAGAAGCAGTATATATTCTTTAGAATTTGTATTCCTAATCAGTATATGTGATGTTTTATTGGAGTTTGAATTAAGTCCCTTAACACACCAGCTGAATAACTCAGTAGATGCTAATTGCTAGTAAAGCAGTAAGTTTTTGGACGAATGTACTTTATTGATTGGAGTTTTTACCCAATTTTTGTGAAATACCTGGTTTATTTTCATGAGCCAATGCTGATTAGTAGAAACACTAAGAATCTACACCAAAAAGCGTACTTTTCTTGTTGTAGCTTCTAATGTGTAGATATGCAATGAAATAGCAAGTTGCTGTTTTAATAGCTTCTGTATCACCTTTATTTTTGCATTGATCATTAATATAATGTCTTGAAAGTTTTTTTTTTAGTCATCTCTTTTTTCAAATCACCATGCTTCATTCCTCCTAAAGTTACTACCTATTCTTTTACTTACATGATTGATACATTCTTTTATTAGTTTCAACCTAAATTTTACATACATTTCTTTTAATTTAAAAATGCCTTATGATCATATTGGTCATGGCAACCAAGTGGTCATGGTCACAAACTTGTGGCCAGCATTGTGAGTTGGAGGTTTGAGCCTCAGGGTCACTGTAGACCCAGTTTTAGAGTCTAATTCACTCTAAATCTGTCAAGGCCTAAAGTCCTCCTGTCGGCATGGTGTGAAAATTAGGAGAATAGAGGGCAAGCTCATTGTCTTTGTCACTTGTCCGTGATTCGAAATTACGAGGTCTGTCACCAATCCTCATGTTGCTTTAGAGAGCAACTCAAATTAAAATCATCATTAGAGTGCAAGGATGTAAATCTGAAACCAGTGCTCTCAGGTCTTGGCTACAATTTTACAGAAGCATTTACCTCCATTGAACTGGATGATTTGGCATGCGTTGCACTACAAACATCTTGTTGGCCTTCATACCAATTATAAATTTGGCACTGTCTTCTCTAAAGGCAAGTTTAGTTGCTTTCATTCTTCACATTACTTGGTCATTAGTTCATAATCTATCATTCGGCAGGTCGATAACACATCATATTCCAATATTTCATATGTTTTATGATCAACCTGATTCTATCATGACACTCCTATAATCAATGATGTTATTAATATTCCTTGAATCATATACCCTCTGACATCTTTTTTAATATCAAGCAACAGGTGATTTCCTACAAAGAAATGTCCATTTAAAATTTATGTCTTGTAGGAATTAACTAGAAATTATATGTAACTAGAAATTAACTAGAAATTATAGTTTAACTAGAAATTATATGTAAATTCATCTGCTTGCAGAATTTTTCTTGTGTTGAGTAACTAAGTCCTAAAGGCAACATCCTTTGCAATAATCTCATGTTTATATCAAATGGTGTGTTAGAAAATTGTTCACAGCTAACATCACTTGATACTTGATGCAATTTGGTACGAACCTACTATTTTTAAGAGCATATTTCACTTTTTATTTGGTCAACGCTCAATTTATATGCATATCCCTTTGGTCCGAACAAAGTTCTAAAGATGAAACTATGACAAGAGTTGCATAGGGAATCTGTAAAACTACTAGTTTACAGTATCCAATATATTGTATTTTGATGCATCATGGAAATCTCCAGTTTTACCTGCAATACTTTTATAGTATCAGCAGAAGGCTATTTTTCAGATTCATTCCACTAGTGCTCCACCTCTACGAAATGTCTCTTAGCAACATGAGAACGTTTTGGCCATGGCATTTTTTCAACAGGGAAAGTTTTAAAAAATCCATAGTTTCCAAATAATATAAAGTTTGTAAAAAACAAATTTTTTGGTTTTGAAAAATACCTTACCAATCTTAGTTTAGTAACTATGAGGACTCACATAAACAGAAAGAATTTTAGTTGTGAAAATTGAAATTAATAAGCACTTCCACTAAATGAATTGATTTATTCAAGAATATTTTTCATCAATTTGTGCGGACCCCCTGGGTTCCACCCTGGACACCAAGATTAATTTGAGGCAAAGAATCACTAAGAGCCATTTTGTATAATAACTTGTATTTATTATATCAATTTAAATCTCCGAAACTCTAATAACATATAATATTTCTATGTTAGGTCAAACAAAAGGGATTTACCTTTAATATTAAATTAAATTACGAATTATAAAATTAATCAATTACGCGCAAGATCAAATAAGGTCTACCGAAATAGGAGGTCCGAGAAATATACACATAACTCGAATTATTAGCTTTCATTAACTTTAACTAATTTTACTAAACTAACACTTATAATAAGGTTAATAACGTAATCCAATGGAATCCTCTAAATTTGTGCCTACTGCTGCTGGCTCAATAGCCTTCATTAACTTGCTAGCTTACAACGCTCTCCCTGTCTACTTTGCATATCCTGTTCACTTTTTGGAGTTGATTGGAAATATACGCGAATTTATAATCCCCCAAAAGACGCCTAAGAATATTAGTGGAAAGGTTCCGTACAGATTCGTCACAAATTAAACTTAAGATTGGAAAAGTGTTTCAAAATTGAATTTAAACTGTTCATACCGGCTCGTCTGTGTCAAATTTTGAGACTGACAACTCTCTGAAAACTTAAAATACCTTAAAAAACTGATTGGATATAGATCTGAAATTTGTGGAGCCAAGTTTCTGCATCACATGGGCCACAAAAAAATTTTAAAGAAAAATAAATCATACTTTTTCTCCCATCATTTTTTAAAGTTCAGTGTAGTTTTTATTACTGTTGATACAATTATATAAATTTGAAATAAGTAAAAGTAATAACTGATTGATAGTACTTCCGCTCACACACACACTATGGTGATTTTAACACAAATACCACTATGCATAATATATTAATGGTAAATTCTTAAATTAAATAACCTTATGAAGTGAGATTCACTCGAAAGCATTCAGCGAGTTTGAAATGTTATGTTGGTATTAATTACTTCTACTCATTGTAATTTGCAAGCTCTGTAACTTTGAAATATTTTAAACAGCAATCTAAATTTTTCATGATTAGAATTTTTTTCAGTATTTTTATGCATATTGTGAATTCGAATTTACTTCAATGTTGTTTCTTTTGGTAATTTTTTATTTATAGAATGTTCTGAATATTTTTCCTAAAATTTATCTTGAGTTAAATAGATAACTTATGTAGGAACCATTGGGAAAAAAAAAATTGTAAGTAGTGATTGAAAAGTAAAGTCTTGTCTTATTCAATTCTAATTTAATATACATTAAACTGCTGAATTTATCTTGGTTATATGTATATCATAATATTTTGAAAACTTAGTGCTCTGTGTGTCAGATATCAAGGATAGGATTGCTTAAAAATATAATTTATGTAAATTTTTGGAAGCCATTATTATTTCTTTCAAATGAATGAAAAACTGATATTTAACGATAGGTGAAATATTGAAAACAGACAGCTGGTGTTTTTAATTTAAATTGAAATATGCTTTTTTTTTTTTTTTTTTTTTTTTTTTTTTTTGCATTTTAAATAACATTACATCTTACTGAAAATGATTTTCAAATAAACATTTCGAATAAATAAATTGTGTTAATTATGGTAAATGCCACAGTGTATATTGTGTTATTTTATAGTTAACAAAATATGTATTCAAATATTTTAAGAGTATTTCATTATTTTCTGTTCTAAAAATATTCAAGGTTAATCAGCAACTTTCAACTGTGATTTTAAAAATGTGTCAAATGTTTCTTTAAAAATTATTGTTTATTTATTTAGAAGCCTATTTGCTGGCATGTTTGATTGATTTTTTTACGAATTCAACTGAATATATTCCGTAAGTGTTACATTAAACATGTAAATTTTATACATAGTTTTTTACTTTTTTGCAGAGTACTCTTATTTCTTATTTTGTTAATAATTTGAATCTAAAATTGTGTATTTATCTACCATAATTCTTTTATATACATATATGATTTTAGTTACAAGATTTCAAATACTTGTGGCATTAAATGAAACTTGTTATTGAATTGAAAAAATGAGATACACTTCTATAATATTCAAATCTTAATATAAAAATCTGAATTTTTTTTTTTTAGTTTTAATATGTGAATGGCAAAAAATTCTTTCATATAAGCATTATTTAGAATTTTCCTTATTAGAAACCTATCATTATTAAAAAAGATCAGGGAAAAGGGTAGTACATGACCTTCATCTTTCTCTGTACATTGAAAAAAAATGTATAAATTATCATACCATTTATTAATCAGCTTTCTTGAATATAGACAAATCATTTATTTTATTATTTTTATGAAAACATTTAGATGAAAATACCAAAATTCAATACTTTTAAAAGTTTGTGTTTTGAAGAAAAAAATTTGTGTAACTGAATCTTTTAAAAATGTTGCATGCTGTCTTTTATCTCTATTTTATACACATAGGCATGTCATGTTAAAAGTTGTTTGATCAATAGAGCCAAATTAAACTGAAGGGATGCCTTATCAGAGAAATTCAGTTTTGTTTTTGTTTTGATTTTTTAAATATATTTAAGATATATCAAATATATTTCTTTTAAAAAATTATTTCTCTCGTATATAGTTTTTATATTATATTTTAAAAGTGAAAAGAAGTATTGAATATATAATAATTTTATTTTAAACTAAAATTATAAACTTGTTCACTTAAATCCATTTTAATGTTATGAGAAATTTAGATCTTTTTCAGACTTTTCTGTTATTATTTATCTTTGTTTTGTGGAACTGTAATATGTAGGAATACTTTTTAGTGTTTCTTTTTTGGAAAAGTAATGATTTAAACATTTTATGTTTAATTCATTTTGCAGCAGTTATTAAATCAAAAAGTGTTTATAAAACTTAAACATCTGTGTTTGTTGTATCATTTTAGGGGAAAAAATGGAATTAAAAATGGCAACATATTTATGTCTTACAAATCTATATTCCAAGATGTAAGAGATGCAATTGATTGGGTTCACATGAGGGTATGTAATTCAATTATTCTTTGCGTTTTTTTTTTATGAATTGATGATTTCTTCATTTCTGCTTTTTTAAAAAGTATTCCTAGCATGTTTAGTTATCCCCAAATAAATGTCTTTTTATTATTGCCTTTTTATAATTTTTTTAATTTTCTATTTTAGGGATCTTTAAAAGATGAAACTGTTAATAATCCTGGACAATATGTGAATCGAGATGAACGTTTACCTATATTGTTTAATAGAATGCATGAAAATGGGAAAAAAACATTTCTTCTGACTAATAGTGATTATGCTTATACTGAAGTGAGTAAAATGTGTTTATTTTATATTGTTCACATAATTTTTACTTGAAACTTTTTGTGGGAGATTGTGTACTTTTTTTTCCCTTTCATTCGGGCATTCGAAACAAGGAAATGAAATTTGAGTTATATATTGTAGACACCTTGTTCCTAAAACAGAAATTTAAGTGTTTAGTAGAAAATTATGTTATTAAGAAAGACTATCAGATATATATGTACCCTGTACAGAGTTAACAAGTTTTTCATTAGACATTTTTATTTCAATGAACGAAATATTTGAAGTATTTGCGTGAAATTATTGAGTATGATTTTTTAACTTATTTTATCTCATTATTAGTAGTTTGCTATTATAATATACCTTCTTTGTCACAATACTTTGTTATTTTAGAAGCGTGATATTTAATGAAATAAAATAAATATAGGGATTATATAGATTAGTTCTACTTTACATTTTTAGAAATTTCATCTTGATTTTTTTCTATAGGAAGATAAAGTAGTCTATAAATATTTCTTTACCTAGTTTCCAAAAATTTTTCTTAAAATTTATCCTAAGTTTTTCAAAATTTATTAAATTAATTTTTTTTAATTTTAGAAGATAATGAGTTATTTGTTCGATTACCCTTGTGAAGGAAAAAAAGTAAGTATATTTAACACTATCTTTCTCTAATTGACTATTATTCTACTTTTACTTAAACATATTTAAAATATTTTTTCAGTTTAATATTTATCATGAATGTTTTTAAAAAAATTCCTTGGTTTTTAATAGCGTTAGACTTTATTTGGATATTTTTATCATTTTATTTACTAAATTTTCTTGTGTAAATACATGTATCATTGAGTTATACTTTTTTAGTCAATATACTTATTGTCTGTTTTTGGAATCATACATATTTATTCGAATTTTCAACCATATAAGTTGTAAAACATGGTGCGGATCAATTTTAATCTGTATTGATGCTATTGTTGGTTCAAATATTAAAATGTATGTTTTTGCTAATAAATTACTCATTCATTTCTAGTTACATGTTGTGTTGTAAATGTGGAGTACTGCATCGCAAATGTAAATGTATATTGTGCTTGTTTATGAGGTGCCTTTTCCTTTCCAATTTCACAAATGCTTTAAGTTAAAATAAATCAGCCTACTTCCTTTCCATTTATAAAATTGGATGTTTGTTGTTGATGTCGCTAATCCTCCAGGGTCTGAAGAAGTCAGACAAGATCAATTAAATCATTGACTCTCAGCCCAAGAAGGGGATAAGTGTGGATATCTTTTCTTGTGAGATCCATGCAAAGCATGTTTTGGGAGAAAGCTTGGTGATCTTGACACCTTGCACAAATCGAGATCTTTTTGTTTGCTGAGAATGAGAGACACTTGATATGACTACTAGCAAGACGAAAGAGTAGTCTGGGAGCATCTGCCACACTTTAGGGCTAGGGTCAGACTGGGTCTATTACCCAAATACCAATGATGAGTGGGAGGCACCCTCCATGCCACCAAATTTTGAGATTTTTTTAACGAGTATAATTCCAGATTGGTAAAGGCGGATGTGAAGGAAGATTACAGCTCTCCTTTTCTAGTTTGTCTACCATTTCATTGCTGTAAATTTCGATGTGAGATGGGATCCACTGAAAATGGATATTATGGTGCAGCTTCCATTGATCCAAAAATTGGAGCACCAAATGGTAGAAGTCTGTCTTGGCTCCAGTTCCTGCTGATTTAAGTGGGACATAATGGAATGGCCTTCATATCTAGGGTTTCCCCTGCTAGGAGCAAACTCTCAACGTACTTCCCACATTCCACCCAGGGACACCCTCCTACCTTGATGAGGCAATCAGCAGGACTTGGTAGGGTGTTTATTCATCTGCTGTGCTGTATTTTCTCTCCTTATTTTATGTAGCTATTTTACACTCAAGGTAATGTAGTAATTTTACTAACTATAGATTTTCATGTTTGAAATATTCATGCAGGATTAAATCTAAAATTTAAATATTGCTTGTGTTTATTTAACCCCTTCAGGGCCAGGGGAAGGAGAAAGAAGCGTTTCCCCAGACCCGTACGTTCGGAGAGTATACGCACGCACCGGACCGGTCGAATTTCCCTGCTAAGCCTAATTTCCTTTAAAAAATTCATATAAACTTTTAAATGCAATCAAATACGCTAAAACGTACAATTTACTATCATTGATAATATTTGAACATGGAATACTAAAATTTTCGCTATATTTAAAAAAGCAATTGCGAATTTTAAAGAAAATGTTTTCATTTTGATAAAAATAAAATTGACAAGAATCCCATACATTTAAATACGATTATAAAAAATATTAGAAAACTAAACCAACTTTTTCAAAATATAAACAGAAATCCATAGAGCAATACCTTATCTATCCAAAAGTATCCGGACACCCCCTTAAAAAAGTGGTCCTGGCAAGTGACGCAATTTGATATGTAATTGAAAGCTATAAAAGTGTTGGTAGTGCTTTGTCAGATTGTATTTATGCATTTGTGAGGCAATGAGTAAGTCAAAGGAGCTTAGTGAGTTTGATCTTGGCAGTATAGTGGGATGCCACCTTTCTGTGAAATTAGTTCATGAGATTGCGGACATTCTACAGTAGCCTAAATCCACTGTGAGTGATGTAATTGTGAAGTGGAAACGTCGAGGCAGTGAACCGGCAGAAAAACGAACCGCTAGGCCGAAAATACTTCGTGAATGCAACCGCAGAACTCTGAAAGGGGTAGTGAAACAAAATCGCAAGTCCTCATTGGTGGAAATTTCTCAGGAGTTCCAAAGTTCATCAGGAATTAGTGTTGGCAGCAGGACTGTCCATCGAGAGTTAAAAAACTTGGGATTCCATGGTCGTGCAGCCGCTCACAAGCCAAACATCACTCCACAGAATGCAAGGCATCGATTGCAATGGTGTAGAGCTCACCGTCATTGGACTGTGGACATGTGGAAAACTGTTCATGTGATGAATCTCGCTTTACAGTCTGGCAGTTGGATGGACGCGTCTGGGTTTGGCGGATGCCCGGCGAACGTTTCTTTAGTGACTGCATTGTGTCGACTGTTAAGTTTGGTGGTGGAAGCATAATGGTGCAGGGGTGTTTCTCGTGGTTTGACCTGGGTCCGTTAGTTCCTGTAATTGGAAACTTGATTTCTGAGATGTATGTGGACATTCTGGACAATGCTGCATTCCTAACTCTATGGCAATATTTCAGGGAAGGCCCATTTCTCTTCCAGCAGATACTTTTGGCCAGATAGTGTAGATCACGAACCTCTAAATGTCCAAATCTCTCAAAAAATAAACACATGCAGTTGTTTATATTCATAAATATCTCCGATTTAATTTTTTTAAAAAACACGAGGCCGAAAGCACATTGAAGTTCAAAGTTTTATGAAACATTTGAAAAAAAAAACGGTTTTTAACCGCCATCTAGTGCTTGTAAAAATTAATTTAAAAACGTTCCTAACTCTGATCACACTGGTTTGATCATGGGCTGACGAGAAGGGAAAGCTCAATCACATATATGATACTGTGGGCCGTGGAGGGAGAAACGTATGATCACATATGTGTGATCATGGTCCTGAATGGGTTATACGAGGGTTGGGGCTACTATTTTTTTTTCTTGAAGATACCAGTCCGGTTGAAAAATGTGACATATGCAGACCAAAGGTCAAGGTGTTAACTACATGTTTGGCCAATGAATAGCACTGAAATATCGTAACACACTAATTTATTACGGTAGTATACAGGGCAATATGGCTCAAGCCGGTGCGCACATTGATCAGTCGTCCTGAACGTTGCTCATCACTGGTTGACACATGTCCTTGCTGAAACTTTTCTATCCACCGTGTGTGCTAATGTATGGTATGGTAGGCATTATTCCCAAGGGCTTCCACTAATTCACTGTGATATTCCATCGCATTTCTCTCTCGGAAAATGGCTATTTTGATGTAAGCACGCTGCTCAACACGGGCTACTTCCATCTGACACAACACTCACCAACTGACTGATTTTACAGCCCTCACTAATCTGTGACCAGCTATCACAGAACCATTTGATGTTCTGCATACACACTATGCCTGCAGAATTTCCAAATGACACATTTACATTTGTGATCCATTCACATATCTACAAAAGAAAAAAAAATAGTTGCCATGACTTATGCCCCAACCCTAGTATTTATGTGAAATTGTTAAGATTATATATTATTTGATCATGCACTTAACTAGAATAAGTCCTGTGTCAGTTATATTGCTGAAACTGTGCTTTTCCAAAATCAAAGAGAAATTGTGAGTCAAATAAAATTACAGTAAAATGCAGTGAATAGTGCTCACTGGCGTATTGCATGCACTTATACTTTCAAGCTGCAGTTTTTTTATGTATATTTGTCGCACCCTCGTTTTACAAAGATTCTTGAAATATACATGTACAATGTTATGTTTTTGAAGTAATTTATTCGAGGTATTCTCCCAAAAGCTTTAGAAAAAATAATATACTTCTAGAAATACAACTCTTTGAGTTCATAAAGAATGTCATTTCTTTTAAATAAACGTATTTCGATTTATGTAGTTTTATTTTTATACTCATCTCTTTTCTTTACTTTTAAAGCTCTTATTTTTATACCCGGCATGTAAAGCGCTCCCATAAATTTCAATTATATTTTTCTGTTAAAAGTGTGTGTTATATGCTATATTCCATGGTATGTCTTCTAAAAAAATTATTTGTTATATTGCTTGTGAAAATTTTATTAAAGGTTTATTGTATTCACACAGACATATGATAAACAATTAGAATTTTTTAAATGAAGTAAATTTTTTTAAAAAAAAAAAATTTCTTTTTTTTTCTGGTGGAAAGATATATAATGTTTTAAGTTTCCTGTCTTTTTTGTATATGTGTAAACATAAGAGCTACTAATACATTAAAGCTTTTATAATCACTTTTTTGGGGTTAAACAATGCAATTATGTATGAAAAAACCGTTAATTACCTTAAAAGCTATTCTCAAAAATTAAGTTTCTACAAAAATCGTCAGCAGCCACATCGTATGGTTATGCAGCATGTAAAAAATCCCTTGCAGTTCCTGTTGGGCTAGGGTCAAAACTAAATTCTTAAGTTCAGTTTCGCATCGTCAGAGCTCGGGTGCCTCACTCTGGGGAGGAAACTGGGTATCAAAATTACTTTCAGCAATTGGTATGGCCTATATGGTGCCATACTAAAAAGAGATACCAGCTCCTGGGGAAGGAACTAGGTCTGCAATGGTTAAAAATATCAATACACAGCCCCATTAGAGAAAGAAAGAAAATTTGTACATATGTGATTCTTAAAAAAAAGGAGGGAAAACTTGTACAATTTGTTAGTATCTGCTTGCATTTTATTTCTTAACTTTGAATAATTACATCTTTATAGTTAGTTGCAACTGATCTAAATAAGATTACAGATATGTTCAGTTATTTAACTTCTGATATCTCTCTTTTAATAGTAGATATGGAACTCCCATGCTAAAATCCACACTTTCTAATGAAAAACTTTTGAATCAAATTTTAGAAAATTGATGAATTTTGAAATCAATTCATGTTTTGTAATAAATAACAAAAAAATGGAGTTAGAAATTTATACATTGCCTATCTATTAAAATAGGTTCTGGCAAAGGTAAAGCTAGTAATTGCTTAAGCACTTATTGAAGGGCATCATTAAAATATATTTATTATGGAATATATATAAAATTATGTGTTTTTGTATAATCAACTTTTTATTTGAAACTGTGCTATTCTTTTTTAGTGGTGGAGAAACCTTTTATCAGTTATGGTTTTTTTATCCATGTAATGTACAATGGAGAAGCCCAGTGGCTGAGTGGTAGCATATCGTGCTTCCACGCCACAGATCAGAGACTGGACAAGGTCGACTCAGCCTTTCATCCCCTTAGTTTAAAAAATGAATACCAAGCTTGTTTGGGAACTTAACACTGGGGATTTGGCATCAATTTGGCCACCTGACCAATACATCTGCTCATGCACTTTTGTGCCCAACGGCAGGAAAACTGAAATGAGCACTGTAGGCCTTGGCCCTCATGGGATTTTATGCCATCGAGTTAAGTTAATATAAGATGGAATGCTTCTTAAAAGTGAAAATTGAAGTTATCACTTCACAGTTTTATCCTAATGATTTTAAGTAATAAAAACTAGCTGTGATGAAATGAATTTTGCAAAGAGAAATTTCTAATTTAATCATTTTTTCGTTTTAAACGATTTATTATTTATTAGTTGTTCTTTAGATTATTTTGTATATTATTTTCATGACTTTGAAAACAATAAATTTAATTGAAATATTATTTTGAACCTGTGTATTGTTAAAGAAGTGTAGTGGTTTTAAAAACTGTAACTGTGCAAATGCCTTAAATTTGAAATGAGTTCATCTGAAAAGAGTATAATTTGTAGGGAAAAGAGGTGTAGCCATTAATAATTTAATTTAGAAGAAGAAAATCCTGGTTTTGCCTATTTCCATAGTTGGAAAATGAGAAATTTGAGGGGAAAAAAACTTTTAAAATAGAATTTTGACAAATTTAATCTGATGTAGGTGTTCACATCTGTGAAATTATCCATATTATTAATTGTTTTGCAATAGAAAAAAGTACTGATTGAGAGAGAAGAAACTAATTTTTAAAGCATCTATTATTCATTAATCGGTTTCTTACATGGTATAAATTGATACTAAGATAACTTCCCTATTAACTGAATTCTCCTTAAAACTGAACTTTCCTTTATTTTATTAAATATTGAAGACAAATTGAGCTCTCTGAAGTAACTCCTTTCACCCTTGTAAACATGCTTATCTGGTCCAACATTAGGGTTTTATTTTGGTTTCACATTATACGTAATACTAAATGTAATTTATTTTTAGACATAACTATCTCTTGCTGCAAAAATTGCTTTATAAGACAATTACTACCTTGTCTATCATTTTAAGTCATATTTATTTTTTTTTATTGCTGTAACAGTTCTTGAAAAATTTTTTGTACCTTAGTCGTTGAAGGACTTTTTATTACTGACATTTTTAGTTTATCTTAATTATTTTCATGGTCATCTATTTTCTAATGTTAATGCTCTTGCAGTAACTTATCGATTACTAATGTTTGTAAATAATCTTCAAATTGTCCTTGTTAATATTTCAAAGAGATGAAGTTGTTGAAACTCATTTAATAATTTGGTGAAAAGTCAGTGGAACTTTAAGCTGATTTCCTTTTTATTATGTGTATTGAAAGACTTGAATAATTATGTGTCTCTTGTTTCCAAAATTGTGCAATGTTTATTTAATCATTTCAGCAAAGCTTCATGAAATTTTGATGTATGCTAAATTTATGATTACAATTTTAGAATTGATTTTATTATTGCCTTGTATTGAAAATTTTGCATTAATTATATTTTTGCTTAGTGTGTTATTTATTTCTTATAGAAGGATTGGAAAGAATATTTTGACTATATATTGGTTGATGCTAGGAAGCCAGTATTTTTTAGTGGTGGAACAACTTTGCGTCAAGTGGATACAGTATGTTTTTCGTTCTTATTTCTGCTTACATATTTATGATCAATGCAATACATGTTGGTATTATCAAAATAATAATAATAATTGTGATCTTTTAAACTATGCAATTTAGATTAAAAAGGTATATCTGTCGACACATTTAGCGTGGTAGACATAGTTCACAAAACTTGATTTCTTTGTTTTGCAAAAATAAAATAAATATCTCTGCCAAAAATATTATATGAAAATAATTTTAATTTTTAATGCAAGTTAAGATTTAATTTACAAAAACTTTTTTTAGACGACTCTTTCCTTTCAATTTTATTGAAGCACCCTTATAAGGAAATATATTATCAGAAAATACTGTTATGAATGTTTAAGTCTCTGCGTCATAAAATACTTGGTTGCAACACTTTCCATGAACAACTTCTAAGGAAAAAGCTCAATATGTATGTAGTTTTGATCAAGATTTATAGAATTAACTGTTTTTAATTTAATTTTACAAATGTACACTTCCATTTTTTAAAAAAATATATTAAGTCTTAAACAAGTTATTCCAAATGTTATTTTGATAAGTTTTGGAGGAAAAAAAAATTAATATTCTAAAAATTATTTTTCTCCTGAACCATTGTATATGGTTTTGAATCACACAAGGCCATTTGTAAATATTGTGAACTCTTGATTTTTAATTATGAATTTTCCAAGCACCTTACAAAGATATTGGAAATAATTATCTGAGAACTTCAGAGGTACTTTTGTTTCTTTTAAGAAATGCTTGATTTTTCTAAGTTCTTTCAGCTTTTTAATTAGCTTCATTACGTGTTCAGCATGTTCTTCCTATTAAAATTTGTTAATTATTTTCTCCCTTTATGATTCAGCTGCATATTGCAATGAATTTTTTTACCCTAACCCAGTTTTCAAATGTTTTTAACTGTTTCTCTTTTTGATGTTCTATATTTTCAACTTTGTGCATTGTCATTTCGTCCAGTTCCAACGAGTCATTCATTAACAAAATACATGATTGTAAGAAAAATATTTCAGAAATTTTCATTCAAAATAAGCATGTCAACTTAACTCAGAAATGGGGGTTTTAAATACTTAAAAAAAATTACATTTCCTTCCATAACTTGTCATTCATACTGAGACTTCCAAACTTTTTGAAACATTTGTATACTTTTTTTAATGACTCTTTCCATTCCAGTTATTCATGTTCCATCAGTACCTTTTCTTGTGGATTTTTTCAGTAGTTGAATGGAAATGAAAAATTTCACTATGGCTATATGGTTTTGTCTTCACAAGAGAGTATTTAAGAGCTGGCACAGCATTAAGACCTTGGCCTGAACCAGTGTGAGGCAATTTTATTGGAAGATCTTCGATAGGGTCTAGCATGAAATGAATTCAATCTAAAGTGTCAAGTGTCCATAACTTGGAGCTAAAATGAAATTGATTTCCTCTGTCCCATCATTCCTTTGTTAGATAAAATACGAAATTAGACTGCATTCCTCCCTCCTCTCCTCCCAAATAAAAACCGAAATTTATTTTATAAATAATTTAACAGCTTTTCAAATTTATTTTTCCTCACCTTGCATATTATTTTTGTCTGGTGTTCCCTATTCTTTCTCCTTATCTTCAAAAATATAAAGACTGGTGATCTTCCCCTTACTCCCTAAGTCTGTTAATGCAACATTTGAATACCCTCAAAGTATTCATTCTTAAAAAATATAAATAACAAAGTTTTAAGCTCTAAATCTAAAGTGCACAACCAAATTGTCATTGAAGCTGTCATAATCCACTTCTTGCATCAGATAGTTAGGGAGGCAATGTAATGTTAATTTTAAAAGCTTGTTTAGTTATCAAAAGTGAGACAAAAAAAAAGACTTATAGTTACGTAATTAAAGAAAATTAGAAAAGAAATAATGTTTTTTAAAACATTTTTCCAGAAGATAAGCTTGGCATCATTTTAGATTACAAGAAAAGTTATGTTATAACGGTGCTTTCACCCCAATAGCTACATTCTTGTGAAGAAAAAATTACCAAGAGGAAACCCTAGTACCTGTTATAAGTGAAGGAAAAGTTCAATGCGACATGGCAGGTTTTCTTGCTGTTAGAAGTTAATGGGTTTAATTCTGATTTTATCAAATACTTAAAATTACTTGACTATTTTCAAACTTTTGATGATACATATGATTACAAAATGAGTATCATAATTTATAAATGAATTTTATAAGGGAATATTCTAATATTAATTATAACTGATCATTATTATCAAAGCAATTCGAGGTCTACCTCAATGAAGTTTTTTAACTGTGCATATATATATATATATATATATATATATATATATATATATATTAAATGCTCTTTCTTGTTTAATACACCGTTTACAAGTATATATCTGAGACAATAATAAACAAAAATTTTCAAGAAAAGCTTTTAGTAATAGTGATTTAAAACTTAAATAATGTGCAATACTTCTTGCATAGTTTAAACTAAAAGCTTAAAAAGAATTCATGTTGCATTAATACTTTCTTGTTAAATCTCAAAAGGAATGCCTTAGAATACTTTTCCAATATCATGATGAAAAATATTTATTTTCTTTAAATTTCTTAATGTCTGAATTTGCAATATATATTTTTTAAATTTCAAATTAAATTTTATTGTTTTCTGTTTACTTGTGTTGAAATAATTTTACTAAAATTGTGAAATATGTGTTTGCTCTACAACAGGGGTCAACAATATTGTTGCTGTGGTGTGCCAAAATAATTTGCTAATATGATTCAGGTGCTCCACAGTTGGAAATATATGAAACAATTCGGTTCCCATGCAGAGTTAGGAGATAGAAGTCAAAGATACAGATTTAGGGTTTTATTAAAAAAACATTAATATTGCATTATTTAAGGATGTTCATTTACATAAAAATAAACAAAATACAACTATTCCTTCAACATGAATACAAAATTAAAGTTGACATCTATTTTATATTACAAGTCTTTTAAACTTAATTTTTAAAGTAACAAACAACAAAATGTGTGTATTCCTTCAATAAAGTTAAATATTTTAATGCAAACCTTTTATACCTGCACCTCTCTATTTTATATTGCAATATTTATTTCTAATGGCAAGGAATCGGCAAAAATACTATAGAAAGGGAGGAAAAAACAGACGAACACAAACAAGAGAAGAAAAAATTTAAAAAAAACATACAGCATAAGTGACCTAAGTCGTTGCGAGATTGCGTACCTGTAGCTATAGACCACTTTTCTGTATCAATGTTACACCACAAAGTGGTAGGTTTATGTTGTATCCCTATATATATCGCAATATCTGGGTATAACTTGTAACTTTCTATTTCACACAATTCTAAAAGTTTAGTTGAGTCCATTAAAGAATTTGTTTAGCAACACTTCTTTACATGTAGAGTTCCATTAAAAATTGTACCGTGTGCTATAGGTTGCCAGCCCCTGCTTTATTATTTACTATAGTTACTTAAATTTTAACTCTTGTTAACGTACATAAAATATTTAAATGGTGTTTATTTGTTATTTGGTCGTTTTTCTGGTTTAGATCATGTACTTGTGTATAAAAGAATGTAAAACAAAAAATATAGCAGGATTTTTTTTAAAAAAAATACTTGCCGTCTTTTAATATTTACAATGTAGTTGGTATTGATTGTTTATCTGTTATTGTTTTCTTTTAATTTCATACAAAAAAAACATGTAATTTAACTTAACTGGTATGTTGCAGTCACTATATATATAATTTAGAAGTGATAAATAATATTTTTTCAAAATGTTTATCATACATTTTTAAGAGACGAATAATTTTTTCATTAAGATGCAATTTGTCGATCAATATTTAATTACATCCAAAATCTCAGCTTATTGAGGTTTGTTTTAGTGCTTTACTGAAAGTATGGGTAACTGTCTGATGTGTTCAAATACAGTGAAATAACATTTAATATGAAGACGTTTATGAGAGACGAAATATCAGTTAACACGAAATAATACAATGGTCAAAACAAACTACTATGTATTTTCATGCATTTTTTTTTCTCCTTACACAAAAAGATTTCCCTTCTCAAAATGAACAAAATGCGGAAAACACTAACGACACAGGCGAAATTCAAAAGGGGTGTGAAATAAAAGAAAGTTGGTTTCACATGTTTGGTAGAAAGGAGGCTAACTTTGATTTGAATACCCTTGGAATAGCCCGTGACTCGAGCTCCCCCACAAACGTCACACAAAACCATCTTATCTCATCTCTCATTAGTTGACTTTAGAATTCGGTGACGAGTACAATGAGTAAAAATCAGTAGTGCATTTGGTTGACGCTTTATTTTCTATTTTAGAAGAATTTTACAAGCACAATGGCAAGGAGCTCGGGGGGTGGGGAACAAAGTGCTATTTCGATTAAAATGAAGATCAAGCTTCTTGCTGTTGTTCAAAAACCTAAGATGAAAATTGAAATATGTAAAGATTTCGTTATTGCAAATGCTAGATGATCAAAATTTTTTTTTTTTTTTAAATAGAGCAAATTATGGAAATATTTAACATATCTATGTAAATGAAATGTACTCTTATAAACTTAATTTTGTTGAATATATGATTTTTTTTCTGTATTTTTTATACAAATTTCTTTTAACGCGATAAAAAATACTTAAGTTCCTTCAGCTGTATCAGAAAAGGGCATGTCAAACTTTATACTGCAATTTATTTTCAAAAATGCCTTAAATAATATCTCCTAATGGTTTTAATTATTAATAAATCTTTTAATGCAACATATATATGTAAGGAAAATTAAATTAGATTAAAAATTAAATTCCCTGTCTAACACTTAACTTTTATTTTTCATTACATCATCAAGTATCAAATTAATCACCCAATTATTTCTCCAAAACAGATGGCCTAACCCTTAAATATTTCTGATTCCAGATCATTATATTTAATAGCCCTATATGTCAGCATTAACTTTCAAGTACACTCATAAAATCCACGATACTTTAACATCTGTGTTTAAGTGGTAACCCACTTAGTTTTTTACTTTGGCGTTTCTTTTTTCTCTCTGCTCTTAGTATCATATGATGTCAAGAGTTACTTGAATAAAGACCTTTTTAAAATTAAGTCTGATTTTGGCTCAAAACATGTCATATATAAATAGACATGAATAAAATACTCACATTTTTAGGGTCTTTTTTTTTACTGACGATTACTGTAAATTGTATTCCATCGACATATTTTAAAATTCGTTGCAAATTGTAACCTATTTTTGATTTTGATGGCAAATAGTTGTGTATTTGATTAATATGATTTTAAAGAGGTCTGTCGTGTTGTACACTTTTCAAAAAATAGGGATTCTTAATGATTTCATCAATTACCATAGCAGCTGGATTAATTGACTGCAATGTTAATGGCTTTGTAGAAACTAAATAGAATTGTCAATAGTTTAATTAATTAACATTTTTAAACAAAAAAAAATTTCATTATGGAATTTGTTGGTTTTTCTCCACGTTAACCTGATTTTTAAATTTCTTAGAATTCTATTTGTAATTTTCCAATTTTGCTATCCTTCCTGGCATACATATGCTCAAAAGTGAAGAATTTTTTTTTCTTTTCAGGATACTGGTGCTTTGCGAATTGGTATACATGTTGGTCCTTTAACTCCTGGACAGGTGTATTCTGGGGGTATGTCATACTTTTCTCAAATTGATACATTCTTAAAAAGTCTTCCCCACTTCCTTTGTAAATCAATGAAACATTTAATACAATCTCTCTCTGTTTCTGAGTAATTTCTAGTTAAATAGACTAATTGTGAATTTTAGTTTTTTTAAGTCATCACTAAGAGTAAATTGCAGGACATTTAAATGTTCATGCTCTTTAATTTAATTTAAAAAAACTATAAATGCTATGAGTAATGTGTGTGCACTTTATAATTGCTTGAATTTTAAGATTTAGTTTTTAATTCCTCAATAAAAACTAAAATTTAGATTCGTATTTTGTATTTCATAATCATGAACCTTTGATTGTTTTTGTTTCATTTTTGATCATTTTGTTATGGGATGCTACTGAATAAAACAGATATAAGAGGAATAGAGAATGAAAGAGGAATATAGTTTTTAGGCTAGATGCCCATACTTAAATACTATGAAACTTATATTTTGATGAAAAGTTTATTAAATTCTAATTTTGTTAAATTAATATAAGATATGCAATCAGTAATTAAACAGATATCACATTTATGTTAGAGGTCAAATTGTATTTTGTTACATACTTACACATGCTTAACTATTATGTTGTGCCTCTTTTTATATTATTTCATGAGGTCCTTGTGTCTAGTATTAAAGTAAATAAATTCAAACTTAAATTTCTTTTACTACTTTTTAATAATTTATATAAATAATGTAATGTTTAGTTTTGTGCAGTGGAAGTGTTATACAAAGTGCTTTTAAGAAAATTGCAAAGAAAAAGACTACTTACCTTGAAAATTAGGGATATCCCATCAAACCAACCAAGTTAAACATCACTGCGTGAAAAGTTTGTGGAAATAAACAAAAATAGGTTGCTGTACACATTGACTGCCACAGTACTTTTCAGGATTCCAATGTAAAAAAAGCCAGTATTTATAAATTATTTGGTATACAAATTTTACAAAATCCATAGTTATATTGACCTACTATAAGTTTCATCATAACTACACAAATATGGCTCGTAAAACTACAAGATAACTTGTAGTTGTCATTGTAGGCAATACTACATACTATGAGCTAACTTTTAATTGGTAATCAACGTGAATGAATTCTTTCAAAAGTCAAAGAAATTTGTACAAAAACTTAACGAAAACTTCAAAACTATATTCATTTGATCTTATTAAAAATTAATATAAACTATTTTACATTTTGTAATCATTATGTTGTTAATCTGTACCTTTTTATGAACTGATTCTAAATCATTTTCTTTGTTAGATCTTACTAGTATAGGTGATAGATTCTCTTAAACTCCATTGTTCCATGTAGATTTCTTCTTTGGCTACTGTAAAATCATTAATTAAACTTTACAATAATGATTCTACTAATTTTTTGTGTTCATCCTTCCACGTTTAAAGTTTAGCATCTGATTGTGACTTGAAAACTTTCAAAATTAAGGTTATTGACACAAAAAAGATTTTCAAATCTATCTCAAAGTATAAGACTTTCTCAAATTAATTTTGCCATGTGAGGGTTGGTTTTTTTGCGACATTATCTCCTTCTGGACCTGCAGCAATATCTAAAGTTAGATTTATAGTATCGTTCCTTAAAACATCATCTACAAATGGTTCAAGTCATTATTGTATTAAGTTTAACACAACCTAGCCAAACCTTCTTCCTACAATATACTTTAAAAATTGCAAAGAATGTTATAAGTGTTTGCGATGGTATTACTGCATCCCCAAATGGGAAACAATGTGCATTTTGTGAAATGCATTTCTCATGGTAGCCCGTATGATATTGCTTGTCATGTAAAAACTCCAAAACATGTAGCAAATTAGAAATCAAGTAACATTTACTCAAGATTGGGTCGTTTTTCAAAGACAATGTTCAGTCAAATGTGAAAAAGGCTCAAGTATTATTTATATATTCTAGCAGAATGTAATACAGCTTTGACTGCAACTGCTCTTGTTGGCCCTATTTTTTGAAAATATGTGCTAAATCTGATATTGCTGTGCTGTCCATAGTCGAAAGGACTTAAACATCTGTTGTGATCAGTGGAGTAGCTTGTAATTGAAAAGAGTTAAGGATTCAATGCATGAAACAAGCTCCTTCTGCAACAGCAGTAGTGATATAATTAATGATACTACATCTCATTGAGGTCACTTACTCTAATACTGCAAAATGTTCAGTTAAAAGTGGCAGTTTTTTCAATTCCAAATTTGGTTTGAAATCTTTTGAACTGCGAAAAGATAAGCTAACTCATGGAATGTTGTAATAAAAATGTGGGATACCCTTTAAACATTTAGTTGTATTTATGGCAGATAATGCTCTAGTAATGCAAAGGGGAAAATATAGTATTACCAATAACTATGGGTTATAATTTGATGAAATGTTCATAGATATATTATACTATCTAAAGCTTTCAAAGTTTACACAATTAAGAGGCCTAAAAAATTTTACTGTGTTTATGTTCTTGGTTGTAATCTTTAAGTCTTTTAAGATTTTTTGTAAATGAAGTCATTACAAATGTAATTTTCTCTTGTGTGATTTTCTATAGAAAATATCTTCATTCTTATTTAAATATCTTCATTCATTATTTTAAATATATCATGCACTGTCTTGTGATATTTAATATTTTTGCTTTATTTTAAGAATTTTCTAATGTCATTCACAAGTCATTTTAAAAGTTTCTTTAAAATATGTCAATTATGCATTACTTTACATTTTGCCATTATCAAAAGTTGACACATATGGAAATACCATTTTGGGTGTCTTCTATATTAAGTAGCTATGATAGCTTAGTGGTCATGATCACTCATTCACTTCGAGCTTGTGACCAGCGAGTCATGAATTTGACTCATGGTTCCACTGAAGACTCGCCGTGTAAAAGGCCTAATGCACATTAAATATGCCGAGGCTCAAAATCCTCCCATTGGTATAGTGTGGTAGTTTATCTGCTGTGGTTCTCGTCTCTTGACTGAGGTTCAAAATTGAAAATTCTGTCTTCAATAGCCCTCATGTTTCTTTAGAGTATGACATTAATCCAAAATCAAATCAAATCCATGTCAATTGACTGCTGTGTTCAGTTTTAAAAAAAGTAAATCACATCAATAACTTTGGTATTGAGTTTATCCATCATTGCTAATCGATCAATAGACATTTCTGAAACTTTTTATTCATAAAGAAATATTTCATTTACATACAACATTTGGATTTTCACTTTTGGAAAAACGTTTGTTACATGCTTTTTGTCTTAAGAGACCATTGCTTGTGATCCATCATGTTATAAATAGAACATTGCTTTCTTAAATATTTTACTATATTTTGCAATTAATTTTGGATAAAAGCATCTTCTTATTATTTTTTTATCATAACCGTTTATCATTTCTTACAAAGGTCTGTTTTTAGAATAATATGCGAGTAAACATTTCTATGAAGACAAATGAAACAATACACCAGATGATAACTTTACATTTAGAAGATCACTAAAATGCTTTCCAGAAACGGCAATGTATCTTTCTAGTTTTAGACAGTGCAATTTTTTTTTCACAAACATTTATTTCAAAGTAAACCAGATCGAATTTATTTTCTAGAATATAGTACAATTGAATACAAATCCAGCATGTGTGTTAGATGCAAGGTCTTAAAGCTTGCCTATTAGAATTCAGATTGCTTTATATAAGATTAATGCTATTATATGAAACTTATTTGTTCCTGTTATTATGCATAACTTATAGCTTCCTTGGTTATGTTACATTGACTGAAGTGTATCGAAAAATACAAGTGTGGATTCTCTCCCTATATTTGATTTATAAAAAAACCTACTAAAATTACTTTTATGTCATTTTATACTACTGAAGGAGGTTCCCCTTTTTTAAAGAAAACCTGCTTCCCCCCCTCCTTGATACTTAAGCTTTAATTGAAAATGTAAACACAAATTGGGAAAATTTAGAAATATATATGTATTTTTAAACATGAAAATATTTTTCAAGCTGTAGAAGGGTTTATAAATACTTTTTAAGACAGAGTTTTATTTTAAAATGTGTTTATATATCTGAAAAATATATCTGTAGAACTTCTGCTTTTAAATGTAGACATTATAAATGTGTAATTTTTTGAAAGAATTTATAGAAATAATATACATCTTTCATGCTTAAGAATGTGACTGATATGAATATCAAGTCATTGTTGTCATGTTTTTGTCAGATTGTTATATGCTAACATGTATTCTTTCTTCCAATAGTTATTTATCTTTTTTTAAAAAAAAGATCAATTTTCCATTTAAACTAGAAGTCAATTGAACTTGATTTTCTAAAGACATATGCCACTTAATAATTTCCAAAAACCTGGGATACATCAAGCTAAAAACTTTAGTAGTGTACATTTTTGCTTCATTTTATTGAAGCCATTGTAGCTTTTTTTTTTAGGTATTGATATTTTTGCTATTGTTCTGTAAAGTTTGTCATCTGGCATATTTAGCTAATAATGGAAAGTTCATATTAATCAGAAAATGGATAGATCTTATTGATGATATAAATTATATATATATTATGTAAGTTTTCTTACAGCTCATGCTGTATCCATAAATGACAAATGATTTTTGATTAAAGGAAAATATTGAATTTTTTTGGTTTGAATTGCTGCTGTCCTCATCATTCTCTATGATAATGCAGCATGGATTCTTGTTTTTAAAATGTTTCACCACCACATGTTTCAAACCTGTTAATTTTTTTTTTGTCAGTTTAAAAAAATAATGAAAGAAGTGAGTATTTTAATCTTCGTGATTTCAATTTTAAGGTGAAAGGTAGAATCTTGCAACCAATAATCAAAGTAAAACACTGAGTAATTTATAGGTGTTTTAGTTTCCTGAAAAAATTACATTTTTCAAAAGTTAAAGTAACTGATGCCATCAATTTTTTTCTCCATGTTTATGCAGTTTTATATCTTTAGGTAGTTCAAATGTATTTACAACTTTGATTGGAGCCAGTGGCAAAGATGTACTCTATGTTGGTGATCATATTTATGGTGACATTTTAAAATCAAAAAAGACTAGAGGTTGGCGAACTTTTCTGGTTGTTCCAGAACTACAAAGAGAAGTACATGTTTGGGTAAATAAATGCGACTTGTTCAATCGACTTCAAGATTTAGATGTTCAACTTGGAGACACATACAAGTAAATAATTTATCACAGATATTCTATACAAGATATCTCAAAAGTGTGGTATTAAATTTTAAGGGAAGTAGGGTACATTATAAGGATTGAGAATTGCATATCAACCCCAAAAATGTATGACCAGGAATGTCATTTTAGCTGCTAGATGGTACTCTGCTCAAGGGCATTGAATGGCAAAGTGAGCTATAAAGAACTTGTAACAGATTATGAAAAGGGAATGTTGTTGCTAATGGCATTTGTCTTATGGAGCCAGATCGAGGCTCATGAAATTCCTCACGGCAGACGCTATTGATGTACGCCTGTCGTTAGCCGTAACTTTGAGCACCAGGTGACAGTATGAGTTTGCTCACTTCTGCCCCAATTTTTAGGGAGAACACTTCCCCTTCCACCAACTTCACTAGCAGACTTGCGGCTGGACGACTATTTAGAGTACCCCAATGCCGCAAAGGCATGTATTTACAAACATCCGTGTCTTCTCCTCAATTCGAACCCATGCCCTATGGCACAGCAGTCAGCGTAACTAACCACTGTATCGGAAGACAGCAGAGAAAAGGGAAGAGTTGAGGGCAATGGAGGAGTTTCTGAATAAATTTATCAAGAACACATTACAGATAGACATCAACCACATTAGTTTGTTTGCATTTGTGCAGCAAAATTTTTATAATTACAATAATTAAATTGTGACTAGCATAGTGAGTGCAGGCTGCGATTGAACATGTATAATCAGTATGAAAGCATGTTGGATGCTGTAGAGATTGATCCTAGTAGCAGCATAAATCTTGTTACAGTGTACAGCAGCGGTCGCCAAACTTTTTGACCTCACGGACCAGTAAATTCATAATTTAAATCCCGTGGACCACTAATAGAGTTTTTAAAGTGTTAAATTATTGTTATGAATCAAATTATGTTTCAAGGCATCTTAAAACATAGCTTAATGTGATAAGTAAGTATATTCCTAATTTTTTGGGGGACCAGCGAAATTTTCTCGTGGACCACCACTTTGGCGACCTCTGGTGTGTGTACAGCATGTTTTGCAGGCAGAGTCCTTATACACCCTTCATCTCCAAAGGTTCAGTTACTGCATCTGGATGATGATCATCCTACACTAGAGCGTTTTGCACAGTGGTACTCATAACAAAGTGCATTTCCCAATTTTGTTGAATAATAAAACCACATTTAGTCAGAATTGTATATTCAATCAGCATAATGTTTATTTGTTGGCTCAAGTGAAACCCCAAAATATGCAGCACATCACTTCACATTAAATGTGTGGACAGGTTTGGTTGGTTACTGCCTAGTTGGACTATATCTTTTACCATTCCACATGACAGATGCAGAGTATTGGATCCTAATAGAATGTGGGTTCTTCCGGGCTTACCTGAGGATGTTCTAATAGATAGGTACTATATATGGTTCCAACACTTCATGAGGAATGCCATTTCATTGTGGACTAGCTGTTCTTGCATATTTGAGTCGGACTTTCCCATATCAATGAATTGGGCATAGTAGACTGGGTTCTCTTTGATGCATGTTTACTTCATTTATTGAGCCTTTATTTGGCTCAATAGCTATGAAGGAATCCTCATAGCTATTGTGCATCAAGTGCATGTGGGGTCTGCAGTAGGTCTTGTGGCTAGACTCATCTGAACTGTAGCTACAATCAAATTCCCAATATATTCTACCTCTTCTGGCATGCCTGGCATCTGATTGTGCAAGCTTCGATCATCTGTTGAAATATTAGGGACTGTATTTATCTGTTGCACCTATGATATCCAATGTTTCCAATTAATTACTCTTCTGTCCTTTCAGATCTTTTAGTTCTGTTAACACCTGAAACTTTTGGTCATGAATTTTTATGCATTTCTCAATTCTTATGATACGCTTTACCTCCGCTAGTATGCAAAAAAGTTATTTAGAAATGTCTTTTGATTTATATTTAAGTGGTATTTGTGCTGAATTTATTTTTTAGTAGTTTTAATACATTGTGTATGCATAGTTTATCTTACAAAGCAGTTATACTCTGAATAATTTGCAAGAATTTTGTAAGAGCATTTAAAGAAAAATTATTTTTAGCTTTTTAATTGTTATAATCTGATGTATTTTGAAATGATCTACATACTCAAATATTTAACTCAATGTCAAACTACTGCAGAGAGTATTTATCAAACTTATATATAATAAATATTTTAATTATAAGCAAGCAAGTAAGTAGTAATAAATAACAATCCTTTTCTAATTTTTCATTTATTAAACTTTGAAAGAAAGAAATGCTAATGAGATATGTAATGGCTATGCAATAATAGGAAATCTATTGTATTAAATATTACTTAATTTTTATTTATTTTATTTTATTTATTTATTTTGTAAAAAGTAATATTAAGACATTCTGTGACAAGAAAAGAATCTTTTGTGAAAATATCAAAGGAAAGGTAGTGCTTACAGAGACATTTGTTTTAAGAAATTACTATAATTACTTTTGTGCTGTGGAATGGTCAGAGAATTTGCTATTTGGGGCAGAGGGACAATGTTTTATATTAGCAATTTTAATATTAGATGGAAGTTTCGTTTTGAAAAATAAATATCAAAATTGTTGTACCGTTGTTGTTTCAAATAATTATTTTATACTAAGTGCTCAGTTTCGGTCAGTCTAAAAGTTACTTGCTTCCCTCTTGCCAAATTAATTATTTTTAAATATATGATGAGATAGTTAACCTAAAATGTGATATTTAGGTATCTATTGTGAATGATACTTTTGTTGACTGAGAGTTTTTACTTTCAGGGAGATGGATAGCAGTTGTAAGGATACTCCTGATATCAGCCAATTACGTACCGCAATACGGGTATTTTATTTTTTGTGTTAATCTGTTTGATTGTGTTTATGGGATATTGATTATAATTTATAATTAGTTTTTATTGTTTTTCATGGAATGTTTGATATTTAAAATATAAGATATTTATTTCTAAGTTTTGTATGTTTCAATATGTATATAAATTCATTTTAATATTTACTTTAACTGAGATTATTAAATTCTTATATAATAGCTTTAATTTTTATAAATTAACTAAAGTTTGTTTTATTTAAGGAAAAGGAATTTCAATATCCCCTATGGAATTATCACCTTGTTTAGTTTATTGAAAAATGTGTAAAGAGGAATTAGTGTACACTTAATTCCTTAATTCTTATTACACAGTGAATGCAAAACTTTCGATGTATCATTCTTTAAAACGTTTTGATGTGAATTGTTTTTTTTTTTAAATTGAGTGTTAGTTTAACAGTTTCGTTTCCGTGAGGTTGAAGTTGATTATAGAAAATTAATTAGTATTTTATAATGTGCTATTGTTGAAAAGATGTACAATTTGTATTATTTCCTATTAGGAAGTGTCACATGAGCTTGACATGTCATATGGCATCTTAGGTAGCACTTTTAGAAGCGGTATGTATTTCAAAATAGATGATTTGTATTATTACATTGTTTCATTTTGATTATCTCTTATTTGAGATTTTTATTACAGGATCAAGACAAACATTTTTTGCTAACCAAATATGTCACTATGCGGACATATATGCTTGTACATTTATTAATTTAATGTATTATCCTTTCTGTTACATGTTCAGAGCTCCTCCTATGCTAGTGAGTAATCCAATTTTGTTTTAATTTTTGTAGATTTTACATTTCAAAGGAAGCTGTTCTTATTGCGGAGTTTTTGTAATTTTTTCATGATAATTTTGCAATTTCATTTTCTCTAATGTTCTTTGACTAAGTTTCTATTTTGCTTTTCAGCCTCAAAAATTTATTGGGAAGGAAATTCTCTTATTCATTATAATACTTAATTAATCATCAAAATTCTGTTCTTCAGCAATAGCAGTAAATGTAACAAATTTTTGAGCACACATTTTCTAATTATTTGAAGTTAATTGGCTAATTATTTGGGGCTCATTGATTGTGAGGCAGAAAATGTTTTAAAGGTCTGTTGTAAATATTATACAATTGTTTTAAATATGCACTTTATTTTAATCAGCATATTTAATTTACTATAGGAAATTCGCTTCTTTCTCTTATTTTATTTTAAGCTAATATAGCTCATGGAATATTGTGTTTGTTCCCCCCCCCCAAGTGCTTCAGTTATACACATAATACTCTTTACTTAAAATTATTCAGAGTAGAAAAGAATATCTTTTTATTAAAGTTACTAGTAATGTAAATTTATTTAGGAGATAACAAGTAATGTGATAATTATATTAAAATATAATATCTATAAGTATAAAAAAAGTCATCAGAAAGAAGAATTCAAAACAAATGCAATTGAAACACGTAAAGGAATCTTTGGCAACTGTGCATCCAGATATACTGACAAAATGAAGTCCTTATGGTTTTCATTGAATCTAGATCAGTTATATAGGGCACGAAATCATGTGTATTAATTAGTATAATTCTGTTAAGATATGTTCAACAGGAAAATAAAATAATTTGAATGTTATTAATCATTTTTAAAACATTTGATTTATAAGATTGCTATACAGTTTTTATTCCTTTTCCTTGAACCAAAATTTTGGTTTGGTTAACGTATATGTTAATGAATAATCATTGCTGTTTAATTTGAAGCCACTAAATATTTCATCTTAACATACCTGCTTGTCGCGTATTTCCGTATTTCCCAGTTCTTTGGTAGTGTATCTACTTCAGACAAAAAAATCACAGAATCCAGTCAGATTATAATCGGCTGGTCTTCAGCTGAAATGTCAGTGATAGTCTTAGTAATCATAAATTTAAAAGAAACAGAGTAATGGCAAGTTTAAAGTCTATATATTTTTAATTATATGAATGCTATATCTATTGATTTTAAATATTATATTTAATGTATATTTGTCAATCAAGATTTTTGGAATTAAATAACTGCATTGTATATAGCTAAATATTTTTGTTTTGATTTTCTTAAGTTTTCATACTAAATTTGGTGTGGTGTGGTAGTTAGGAGAGGGGGTGCCAGCTCAGGTGTTGTCCACATCACTTGACCATGGTTCAAAATTACGTGGTCCGTCGCCAAAAGCCCTTGTGCAGCTAAACAGTGCGACATTAATATTCAATCAATCATTTTCATACTAAATATGATTTTGAGGAAATTTTGTTTTGAACTAAAAAAAAAATACAAATATTCCCCTTGAGTATAAACTATATGCATTCAGTTATGGAACAGTTTGTCAAAAAAAGTTATTATAGTAAATATTGATTTGATTAATGTAAACAATGTATGCTTAACATTGTAAATTTGCTTAAACATTGTTAGTAATTTTCATTTTAAATATCCAAATATTGTCAAGTATTCAAACACAAAATTATGTTTTTTACTATTTTAGATGCCCCATGAATCAACTGTCGAGCAGCATGAAGAAAAATCATTTATATCAAATGGTGAAGTGGATGAAAATGAAGAAGATTTAATCCAAGAGCCTCTAAGACGAAGGTCGAGACTCGAAAATAGTGAAAGCTCAGTACCACATTTGTATGCAGAAACTCCCAATGTAGTTACTCATCATCATGACACTGATGACGATGATGAAGATACTGACAAATCTGCTGAAAATTGAAATAATGAATTCAGTTACATAGTGGGCTGTATCAACTGCATTTATTAATTAAAAAACTATTTTCGGTACTATAAATGTATCTGTCGTTTGAAATTATCTTTAAGCTAGCTCTGCAAATTATTGTATCTTTCATAAAACTAAAATTAACTTTTATATGTAGAATATAAATATACTGTATAGTATTAAGTTTATTTTTCTACACTTAATGAAGTTTCAAGTTGTTTGTGTACTTTGAACTTTTTGTCTTTATCCAAAAATTCTGTTTGCAGTGTTTCTTTTTTGTTTTGAAATGTTGTAAATTGAGCAAATTTTGCATGTACTATTAGTAATTTTGGTTGAGTTTATTCATACATGTCTTTCCTTAGAAATTTTTTTAAAAAAATTTCCTTTAATTGCTTAAATATCATTTGGAAAATTTGGTATCTTCACTTGATAAGTCTGTGAATATGAGTGTAATGCGTTTAAAAAAATAATGTGCTTTGATAATTTTTAACAACATAGTTATTCCTTCAAATGTTACAAATTTCACCCTTTGTTTTTATTACTGTATTTGAATTTTTAAGAAACTATATGAAGCACTTCTTGTGTGTGTGCCCTAAAAATGTTTTCACAATTATATATTAAAATGTTAAGAAGTGTTGATTAATTCTGGAATTAGAAATTGCAGCAAAATGTTATGAATCAAACTGAGAATATGATACTATTGTTTATATTAGAATAAAATTATAGAGAAACTGCTGGCAAAAAAAAAATTGCATATCATAGAAGCAAATTGCAATTGTTTTGAGTGAGATAAATACAGATGAAAGAGTACTATGCACCATTTATATAATACTCCTTGAATGTTTAAAATGTGTCAATTTCTTATACATGTCATAATACTCTACATATTTATGCTTTCAACATTATTTTTGCACATGTATATATGATGTACATGTTTGACAATGTATATAATGAAAGCAAAACACTTTTGATATTCAACACAGAATCGAATAAGTTGTTTATATTTTTATGTAGTGAATTGTAATTAAATAAATTTAGAAATATGTGAGTTTTTGTCTATACATTAAAATGTGTTCCTTATATTTCATAGTTACCTAAAACAATTATAATATATGTTTCGTAAGATTTGCCAATATTGTAAAGAGGCTAATACTGCTTAGATCTGATGAGGTTTAAAGTCTTTCAATTGGTAAAATTGGTAAATGGTTGCTCATATAACAAAAATAAAGTTCCTAAAGAATTGAATGCTTTTTGGTGAATACTGCTATCTCACAATTGGTTGCCATGGAATTTAGTTTTTCTTTAGCATTTTCTCATTTCTGTATGTGTTGTAAATTACTGTTCAATTCATTTTGAAGTATATCTTTGGTTTGTCAGTAACGGAATTCTCGAGTGTAATAAAAGGATTAGATTCAGTTTTGAATTACGTAAGTTGGTATTTTACTTTGTTGGCTTTCTCTACTATTTATTTATACCAGCTTCAATATAATTCAACTGTTTTTTGGATGTGATTTGAAACATATTTGAATTTTGATGTACGATTTCTTATACCAGTGGAATCACTCAAGATTCTACAGTGTATCACATAATTGATTTCAGAATTGAATGATCATGTCATATATGTACAGGATGGCCATAATTAAACTGCAAGTGTTCAAGGGTTGCTGGAAAGAAAACCACTGGGAATATTCCAGTGAAATTTGGTATCTACACATTTCAGAACATGAGCAAATCAAATAGGCAAAAAAAGGAAATCGCCATTTTCATCCAATAGATGGCGCTGTACCGTATTTCAACGCTCATCACGAGTGGCATATACAACTTCCAAAACTGATAGACTGAGCATGACATTCTAAGAGGCATGTTAACAATATACAAAATAACTTACAGTTTGTCAAAATTCCATACAATTTGCTTCAGTAATTAAATTTTAACAGTATCATGTAATCAAAAATTAATGTAAATTAAGATCACAAATTAAACAAAAGATAAAAAATATTAAACATAAAGACAAAAACCAAAAGATTAAACATAAAGACACTTTGGAAAACAATTAAAACGTTATTTATTCAATGAAATTATCACATGATGTGCTCAATATGAGAACCACTTGCTGAACACGTAAAACAGCATAGTCCACTGTCGCATTTAAAATCTCTGTTGTAACATGCCTCACGTGTTTCGTTATGTTAGATTTCAATTCAGCAACAGAAGCAAGTTGTTATCTATAAACCATATATTTCAGGAGGACTAAAGTCTGGTGAACATGAGGGCCAGACGTTTTCGAAGCCTCTGCTTATGAACCGTTCCACACCAAAAACGCAGCAATTTATTAACAGGTTTGTTGATGAGAAGGGTTGCTCTGTCCTGTATAAATACCGTGGTTTCTAAGCAATGTCACTTTCCGCCGAGTGAGGTACAAAAAACATTCAAATGAGATGAGGCTTATTACAATTCTAACACCTCATGAGAATTTTCTAAGTTCTATTCATGTTTTACATATCCATTGAGGTGAAACGTTGTTATTATGAGTGTTTACATGTCTCCTGAAGTGAAATATTGATTCATTACTGAATGCTACATAATCCATAAAATTCTCGTTGGCATACATCAACATGTCGTTTGCGAATTTGGTGCGTAAACCGTAGTCTGTCGGTTTTAGAGCTTGTAGCAACTGCAGACGATAAGACTAAGCGTTTGCATAAAGCTTTCCAAACAGTCATCACTGGCATTGCTAATTCACGACTAACGTGCCGAACTGATTTCTTTGGCAAAGCATGAAAGTCTCACTCGAGCAACACTCTCTTTGCTGGTCTTGGTTGTCCCATACTCTTCTCTTTACAAAGACAGCCAATTGCTTCAAATTAATGATTCCGTCTACGAATGTTGTTATCGTGTAAAGGTTGATGACCGAACTTAATACAAAACGCTCGTTGTACAGTAATATCAGATTCTGTCTTTACAAAAGAGGAAAACACAAAACGCTTTTTGTTCACTAGTCACCATTTTCTACAAGCGCGCTGATGGGCAGGGAAAGGAAAAAATTAACATACCTTTCGCGCACATATGCCAGCAAACAAAACTGTTTTCAGTTGCTCTTTCATTCGATGTATGAATTAAACTTATGTCATATGTTATAAATAATATAAAACGTTAAAACTCCAATATATATATATATATATATATATATATATATATATATATATATATATATATTCATTTAGAAATACCCTCTATTTTTCACTTAGATGGATATTCGATGGGGGATCAAATTGAGGATATTTTTAGGATGTGATATATTTGATTTTTCAGAGAATCTGGTGGTTTTCTAATGGATTGATTTTTTGTTATATATTTATTTTAAACATTTTTTCTGCTGGAAATGGAAGTGTGTGTACTCCTATGATTACTAACATTTTTGGAATGATTTGTGTACGGAACCCCCCGAAAAAATACTTCAACTGACAAATGACAGGAAGATCAGTTAAGATTTGGGTAGCTTTTACTCGTGAAGAATTACGCAATTTTCTGCGAATTTTGGGAAGTATGGACACTGCCCAATATCAAGCAATGCTATATAAACAACTGCTGTATAGGTTTTTATTAAGAGATGTAAACTGGACATATTTCAGCAGAACAATGCTTGTTACTATGCTTTTTAATACACCCAGGTACAATCTAAAAAAGAACTATTTGCCATTGCCAAGTTGAAGTCAATACATGTGTCCAATTTTAAATTATTAAAGTATATTATGTCTCAAAGTTTATGCAAATGATAATAAACCCATAATTTTCGATTAACTGGATATAGTCTTCCTAAAGGAATGGGATAATATTTCTAAAATTGAAGTTAATCACCTGGTCATTACAAAGAAAGAGCATTTGAGGTTATCAAGAAAAGTGGAGGATTAATACATATATTAATTTTCATACTTTTTATTGTATATATAGACAAGCGGTCTTGTATTTTTTTAAAAAAAATGTCTTAATATTTCTATTATGTTATTCATTCATTGCACTAAAAATTATTGAAACTTAATTATGATAATTATGTTGAGAGAGAGAGAGAAAGATATTTTGTGTGTTCAAACTATAATTAGAACCTTTATTTATTTCACAGTTTCCAAAATTAAAGTGGCTTTATAATTTCTTTGGTCTGTCTTCTCCAAATATATAAGAGTTTGAACTAAACGTGAATCACATTTTCTGACAAATGTCTGAATTTTCATGAAAATTTGTGCAACAGTGTTTATAAAATTTCAAAATATTTAATTAATTTATTTTAACATGTAAAGGGATTGCTCGTTTAGCTTTAAGGTATGGAAGAAAAAGTGCAAAACTCAATTTATACCAGAAAGTATGGATCAATTGAGATAAAAATGAGTAGTTTGACAAAATATGCTGCTCTATAGAATAGTGAAGTCGGAATATATATATATATATATTATTAGTCTTGGAAGAATTGATCAGTACTTTTATATCCGAAAGAATATTCCAAATCCGAGTCCTATTAAACATTATGCGAAGATAGCCTTAAGGGCGTGTCTAACAGCATTTAGGGAACATGGATCTGAAAATCTGGCATTTTTTAACTTTTATATAAAAATCAATATAGAAAATTAGTATAAGCTGTGGTGCACACAAAGGAGGGGGTCCAAGTAGCTCTCTCTCTAAAGTAATGTTGATTAACAAACAAACAAAAATCTGAATTTTGTACAGTTTTAGCCTGGAGAATTTCTTTTGAATATTTTGTCAATTTTTGAATCTAGATGAGGTGGTTCTATAGTATAATTGCTTTCGTGTCACATTTGAGCAATACAATAGGTTATGGGGGGTGACGAATCTCCTAAAGATGAGATGAGGAGCTTACCTAGGCTATACATTTAGTTATCCAAACTTGGATATAACGCCATGAGCGTATATCTGTCAGTTCGATTAAATATTCAGCAGCTACTGTTATTCTGCATAATAGTCTTTGTTGTAATCAGTCACGAAACTCAAGACTGCACATATTGTAATTCTACAGTATTTAAAACTTTTGAATAATATCATCCATGTATCAATTCTATAAATTGCTAATGATACGTAGAAAACTATGCTTATTCAACTTAGGTTTTTCTTCGAGAAGGTAATTGTAACACATATTCACTTCACAATTTTCTGAAATGTATATTTTATGTCTTAAGAAAATTTATCCTTCAACAGGAGATTTCAACTGTTTTGTTTAGTCGACACTATAAGTTTATTACCTGGTATTATAATCATTAAAATGATTCTGATAAAAAATATTAGCTTTTGTGATGGAAGCTTGTAGACATTTTAATTGATCATAAATACATACAACGGTTAAACAATTAGTATGGAAAAAATATTTAAGAATTAGGAATATTTTTAATGGGAATTTAAGTACAATAAACCTTTTAATTGTTAGAGAAAAACCCATGAAATAAATACCATATAAAGTTGACACAAGTTACTACCATTTGATCTTTTAATTAAAGTTTAACTGTGCTGATCTCTTAATGAACGAGAAAGAGGGTAAAGAGAGATATATAATTTAAATTCATAACAAAATTATTACAGTTTATTGATATGGAATGTTCTTTTCTGTAACAAGCATGAAGAGAAAAGAAAGAGTAGTATATATATATATATACACGAAAGACCGTCTTGAGGAACTAAAGATCCATGCGAACGAAATTTTAATAAATCCCTTACTCTTAGGGGAATTTGCATTGAAGCAAAAAGAGTGTAGTTTGAGCTTAGGCTTTTTGTTCTCCTCTCATGATGGAATGAAAATATGGAGTTAATTTCGAGTTATAGTGAAGGATGTGTATTATCTAAGTTTTCAAAACTTATAAGGTGATTTTCCATGATTTCGTGATCAAATAATACAGTTAATTATAAGTGAAAAATATTAATGGAGCCTTTGATTTGTAGACCTAATATATATCCCTAGTTCTAAGGGTCCTTACATCTCCTACATCTTGTGACACCATAGTCACATGATAATAACAAACACGTGTTTCTAGCCAATTAGTTCATAAATTCATGGAATGTCGTAATCACACATTGACAGAAAAAAAAATCCCAACAAGAAGAAAAAATTATTTTAGAGTAATAGAATTTGGACAATGCAATTGTCTAGTTAACATGTTTAATTGATTAAATTTTCAAAATCAGAGGTTAATTTAAGGTCAAGAAAATGCATTTCAAATGGGAAATGCTGTTACATTAATAGTCGGTGTATCCTCCAGAATTTTGAATGCATTTTTCCATACATCTACAGAATGTCACTTTGTGGTATATAGTTCCATGTGCTTGTTGTACTTGTGTCAATACTGTGACGATCAGTGTGGGCTTTGGATGATGCTGGAGTTGTTGTCCAATGATATGCCATGCGTGCTCGATTTGAGACAAGTTTGGTGATCTCACAGGTCAAGGTAAACGTCAAAACTTTGTAGATCACGGTGTGTTACAACAATGGTGTGAGGGTGAGAGTTATCCTGTTGTAAAACTCCCCCTTGAATGCTGTTCATGAATTGCAGTACTATAGGTTGAATTAGCAGATTGACATACAAATTTGCGGCCAGTGTGTTTAAGATAACTACGAGAGTGCCCCTGCTGTCATATAGGGAATTGCTTCCCAGACTATGACTCCAAGTGAAGGTCCAGTTTGTCTAGGCCGCAGGCAGTTTGGTTGTAAGCGTTCCCCTAGCCTCATTCTGACCACCACTGGCACCAAAGCAGAACTTGCTTTCGTCAGAAAACACAACAGATCTTCACTCCCTCCTCCAATGAGCTCTGACTTGATTCCAGTGGCGTCGCAAACGGCAATGGCTTGGAGTCACTGGAGTACACTCAACCGAGCGCCTGTATCGGAGCTGTCCTTGAAGTAACCGATTTTTAACAGTTCGTTGTGGCCCTGTGGTACCAACTGCAACTCGAATTTCTACCACAGACGCAGTACAATGCGCCACAGCCGTACGCCGAATACGGCGGTCTGCCCTCTCAGTAGTGCCTCGCTGCCGCAAGGAATCCGGTCTTCTTGAGGCAGTACCATCCCTTGACCATTGCTCCCAACAATCATGCACAGTGGATACATTCCGGCTAAGTCTTTATGCGATATCGTGGAAAAAAATCTACCTTCTCGTAGCTCTATTACAAGACCGTTCAAACTCGGTGAGCTTTTGATAATAGCTTCGTCTTCTAAAAGCATTCTTGGCTAACATCAACTCAATCTGTCAAATTTCATAGACAAATAACGCTCACGAACTTTACAGCACGCATTTAAAGCAACTCTGATTACTAGCGCCACACTTAAGCACGAAATTTGAATCGGTGTCATCTTTCAGATGTATAAATACGTCTACCAGATTTCCTTTATCTAACACAAGTCTTTCTTGGTGTTGGGATTTTTTTCTCTTCAGTGTACAATAAATGCCATCATGTGTTTTTAGCTAATCTGTTCATGCGCTTCGTTGTAGCCAACTTTTGCTCTTAGCACAGAAACTTTCTTTAAAAAACTCATAATTGTCAATAATAACGTACATAAGTAAGCAAAATATACATAATTTAAAAGTACACGAATAAAATAAATTTTTTTTAATTTTAAAATCTTTTAAAAAAATCCTTTTTTGATTATATTTGAACATTTTTTTAACCAATTATAAAATTTGAAGTTTTATCTAATTTGTACAAATTGTACAATGTAATTGTACAAGTACGAAAGTTTTGAACTAAATCGCGAATAGTTCATGAATTGAGCCCATTAGACCCATTAGCTCATTAGCCCATGAATTGAGCCCATTAGACTGATAGTAATTAAAACACAAAGTATAAGCCCAAAATTTGACTAAATGAAAAAAACACAGCTCAGAATTGGAATTAGAACAAAGTTTTTATTTAAAAGTTAGTTATTTAGTTTTTCAAAGCAATGCTCACGAACAATTTTTTCTTGTCAATATTCTGATTATCTTCTATAAACCTTAAAAATATTTGAAAACTAACATGTATTTATGTTCGCTTATTAAATAGCCCGGACAGTCATCATAATCGATTGGCGGGATATAAGAGAAATTTTAATAGTATTTTTCATCCCAGTTAAATTTTATTCCTTAATGTAATAGATTTTTTGGTGACAGTTTATTACAAAAGTGTGATAGAGATAAGAAAAAATTATTGCGTTCATTATTTTTTTTAGATTAATAAAAAAAATGCCTACTCTATGCTCTCAAAATGTATGAGGGCTGATAGTATAATCATTTTGCTCTATTACAAAAAGTTGTCCGCCAAAAAAAAATTCGGAATGCGTAATCTACATTTTCATGTTAAAAATAGCATCAAGAATCTATTTTTTTTTATTTCGTCAGTCATTCTTAATTTGAATATAATCGCATCAATGGAAATGTACTTGAGTTTAAAGTGTTATCTGAATGATATTGGAAAATAAGTTGTAGTTCAACTCTTTTGATTAAGATATAGAGAGTTAGTTTACATTGCATAATTCAAGAGCAAAGATCGTGCATAATTCAAGAGCAAAGATCGGGAATAAAGACAAATTGTTTATGTATCTCTTTCATTCTTAAGATGTTTTTTTCCTGAAGTACCTTTAATCTCCTATCATAATATAATTTTTATCAGAAATATTATGTACAAAGTTCACGGCTGTTATTGTGACTCTAAATGTTGTGATGTTAATAATTCTTCGAATTCAAAAATACAACAAATTACCTTTCTAATTTTATTTAATTTAACTAAAGTCTAGCTAAAATTAAACAATGAAAATTGATCTCTTAATTTTGAGACTCAGAAAGCTGAGGGCAACATGAGCTAATAATTGCTTCTTGTGAAACATACCGGTTTTCCACGTGAAACCTTACATGTCTGGATAGATTTAATATGCATTCTCGTAAGCCAGAGACATGAAATTCTCGTTTCTATACATTAAGACTACCGTAGTTCTTATTTTACTCCGATATCAGTACAATTTTTAGTTTATCAGAATTTTAGTGCCATTTCTTGAAGAAATTGTATCTTTAATAAGCGACATTTGAAAAAAACGTTCTATAATAATTTCCTTATCATGACATAAAATATGAATGCATTTAGGCTAATTTCATATATTTAGTGCTTCATTAAGTTCAAATAATTTCTTTAAAGTATATGGGTTTTTTTTTCACTCCATCTGATCTCTTTCGAAAGATGTTTTAAGCAAAGGTTCTTTGCTCAAGTACTTAAATTCTAAAATCTGGATGTTTTTCATAAATATATGCATATATACTGATCGAATGCAAATTCTAACACCAAGAAAATTTATTACAGGATAATGAAATTTTGGCAATACATTTGTCAAGATAACATGCTTAATTAATTGAATTTTCAAGATCACACATTAATGTAAGTGCAAGAAAAGCCATTTCAAATATGAAATGATGGAACATCAATAAAGGGTTGACCACCAGAATTTTGAATGCAAGCATACAAACGGGCATCCATTTTGTTGCACAGGTGACGGATGTCAGTTAACGGGATGGAGTTGCATGCCTGTTGCACTTGCTCAATGCTGGTTGTGGATGACGCTGGAGTTTTCGTCCAATGATGTCCCATCTAGGGCTGATCCTAACAGCGCGTGCACTGCACGCGGGCGGCCAAAACTAGGGGCAGCCCAGACCCCGCATATAGCTCTATTAATCAAGCAAAATTTTTCACGGATTTCTCAAAATGAAATTTATAATGAGTTGAATAAATACGGTGAATGTTAAACAGTTATTGAAAAATCAGAATAAGTCCCGATTTCCCAATAACATGGCATAGTTTAAGAAAAATAGAATGTTAGTGCACAGTGTGTTGGTCCACATATTTCATTAATGTTTACTCTTAATCCTCCATTTGGTAACAAAATTCGTGGCTGAGCCGGCAATACCGCAAGAAAAGGTTTTTTTTTATGAAAAAAATCTTATCAGCTGTGCTGGTGGTGCACTGTGGATCGATGTTTAACAAAGGTGTCTCAAAAATGATTTTTGCAAAAATTCCTTTACAAAAATATCTAATATGGTTAATATTACCTAAGATATATGAGTGTTTCAATTCAATATACTACATTTGGATAACTTTAAAGTTTTCAATTTAATAATAGTCTTACAATTTAGAAAACCAAAATAGAGCAAAGAAGGGATTTTTGAGTTTATTTCCGTTTTTATTAATTGTATACGTTTTACTCTTATACAGGTAGATGAGTTTATAACGTCGACGTTAAATATTAGTCAAAATATGAAAAGTTCTCTAAAGAGCCACACATTAGGTCTTTGCACACGTCCCTAGGATCGGTCCTGGTCCCATTCATGCTCGATTGAAGAAAGATCTGGTAATCTAGCCGGTTTAAGTCAACACGTCAACATTCTGTAGAGTATGCTGGGTTACAACAGTGGTATGACGACGTGCGTTATCCCATTGGGAAATACATCATTGAACACTATTCATAGATAACAGCACAACTGGTTGAACCACTAGACTGATGCACAAATTTGCAGTCAGGTTACATGAAATAACCACGGGAAGATTTCTGCTGTCATGGGAATTGCCCCTCAAACCATAACTCCCGTTGTAAGTCCAGTGTGTCTAGGCCGCAGACAAGTTAGTTGTAGGGGCTAATCTGGCCTCCTTCTAACCAAAACACGGCCCCCCATCACTGGCACCATAGCAGAACCAAATTTCATCAGAAATCACAACAGATCTCCATTACGTCATCCAGTGAACCATAGCTAGACACTATTAGCATTGCAAACAGGGTGGTATGGAATCAGTGGAATGCACGCTACATGGCATCTGGTTCGGAGCTGTCCTTAAAGTGACCGATTTACAATAGTTCGTTGTGTTATTGTGTGGTCAACTGCAACTCGAATTTCTGTTGCAAACGAAGTTATATGCACCATAGCCATTCGCTGAGTACGGCTATCTACCCTCTCAGTAGCGCCACGTGGCCATTTGAGACCCGTTCTTCCTGAGTCAGTATCTTCCGTTGATCACTGTTGCCAATAATTGTACACAGTGGATACATTCCTGCCAAGGCATTCTAAAATAACTTCGAAAGAAAATCTACGTTTTCTTAGCCCTTTAACACGACCTCGATCAAACTCGATACGTATCAGGGGGCTCGGAAGTAGAATTCAATACCACCCCAAACCAGTATGGTGCAGGATTAGTACAACTACGCATAAAGCAGCAATTAAGCAACCTATTTCTACGGTGTCTCCAGACTCTAATTCGTCATCGTTGTGTTGCAAACAGAAGCATGATTTGTCTGAAAAGACATTCTCACGTCATTTGGTTGTCCATATGTCTGCCATTTATATATATAATGCACTATTACAGACGCAAATGACAGGGATTTTGAAGTAAAAATATCACACCTTGTGGGTATTTCAATGTTCAGAAACTACGTAGAATAGTGCAAGTGAACCCCTATTGTTGGATGACGAACCGTATTTGTTATATGTTTCCTGCTGTGGCATGTGGCCGCGGTAGCCGAGTGGTATAGGTATCGGATCGTGGCTTGCCTGGTCACGAGTTCGATCCCAGTACCACTAAAGACCCGCCGTGTAGGGCAGCGATGCACGTTAAATCTGTCGAGAGCTGAAACGTCCTCCCGTTGGTGTGGTGTGGTAGTTAGGAGAGGGGGGTGCCAGCTCAGGTGTCGTCCACGTCACTTGACCATGGTTCAAAATTACGTGGTCCGTCGCCAAAAGCCCTAGTGTAGCTGAACAGTGCGACGTTAATATTAAATCATCACCTGCTGTGGCACAGCGATCTATCCCTCCCATGTACACAAAGCACCTGTCATCACGTGCAAAGGTGTAACGAGGCTGGTGCAATTGGTGCCGTCGGTCAGTCGTTTCTTCCTGCATTCATCGAGTACAGATCCGCATCACTGTTGCTTGGTTGCGTCCAACACTTTCACCAATTTCTCGGAAGGATAATCCACATTCTCTATAGACAGTTCTTTCTCAATGGAACTCAGATAGATGCACGACCAACGTCTGTGTTCTTGTCCGAGGGATGCTAAGGCTTCTCACGTGAAGAAAAAACCATGTGAAAAAGCATTTCCAGTAAGTACTTCAACAAGTCATCCAGTTCTCTCATTGCATAGTGCTTGTTGATGGTGCTACAGGCACCCGTAATGTGTATTTGCACTGAAATGCTCTTCATTTCCAAATGATATAGCCGCTTACGTATGGTGAAAATTTGACGCGATTTGGATGCTTCCTGTATGGTGGGGTGTTTTAGGTAGCTAGCAGTACAATTTGAAAGCTACAAGAGTGTAGAATGAAAAACGATTTCATCCATATATATACAGGGTGTTTATAAATGAATATATCGGAGTTTTAACGCTTTATAGTATTTATTACATTTAACTTATTAATATAACTCATACATCGAATGAAAGACCAATTGAAACAGTTTTGTTTGTTGGCATCTGTGCGCATGAGCACGAAACGTATGTTAATTTTTCTCCTTCCGGCTGTTCAGCGCGCTTGTAGAAAAATGGCAACTAGTGAATAGAAGCGTTTTGTGTTCCCCAGTTTGCAAAGACAGAATCTACTATTACTATGCAACGAGCGTTCCGGTGGACATTTCAGTGAACATGTGAACACTCATAATGCGTGCATCTATGCTAGAATCGCAACGAGACTCCCCTAAATTGAATGTTTTTTGTGCCATATTTCGGTGGAAAGTGTATGAGCCTTTCGTTTTCGGAGAACCAACTGTAACTGGTTCTGCCTATCTTGATGCTGTACAACTGTGGCTATTTTCTTAATTGAAAGAAAGTAAACCAGATAACTTCAATTGACTGCAAGATGGTGCACTACCTCACTGGCATATCTCGGTACGCGATTGGTTGAACATAATTGTACTCGACCAATGGATTATCTGCAAAGGGCCTCACAATAAAGCTTGTTTCGCATGGCCTTCCCATTCACCCGTTGTGACGCCATGTGATTTTTATCTGAGAGGATTCATTAAGGATTATGTGTACATACCTCCGCTACCAGCTGACTTTCCAGACTTAAGTCACAGGATTGAAGCAGCTGTTGCAAGAATTACCTCAGACACCTCTACCTTTGGAATGAACTCGCCTATCAACTTGATGTGTGCCGTGTGATGAATGGAGCTCACATTGAACATTTGTAAGCTTGTAGGTGAAACTATTTCAGTTATTCTTTCATTCAATATATGAATTGTACTTGTAAGTTATATGTAATAAATACTATAAAGCGTTAAAACTCCGATATTCATTTAGAAATCACTCGGAATATACGGGATGAAAACCTTTGTTACTCGCTCTCAGCGTAAAATGTACCTTAAAAAATCAGTCGATTACATAATATTTTGAAATAAAAGCTAAGCCTTAGGCAAATTGTTTCATAAATGTGTTACATTTATATGCCAAAGTACACTAATACGCGTACTTTTTTAAGTAATAACTTGTAAGCGTATTTCATGAAATACTAACAAATCAATAATTCAAAAAAAAAAAGGTCGTGTCTGATAAAAATATTTCATTAACAAGTTTAAAGCATGAGCGTAGGAAAACTAAAGTCCCCTCATCTGGTAGTTTTTGAAAGGAAAAGGAAGTGTGTTTGACTAATGTAATAAAAAAGAATTAAATATAAATCATTTCGCTTATACATTATTGTACAGATTTCTCATCTGTAAGATCATAAGCAGAATAAAAAATGGACACATGATCCTATTCTTCAATTAAATTGTCCGTTTCAGGTATTTAGTTATCGAATTATACTTAAATTGAGAAATAAGGGTTATATCAAATTATTCCTCGTATTGAATGAAGCTCTTTTTTGATATACGTGTTTGTTAAAAAAGTATATATCTGCTTGTTGTGCAGAAAAGTATTAAGAGTGTTTGTAAACCTTTAAGGTTTCTGAATGTTTACTTTTGTCTTTTGTTCGTTATTAATTATTGTGAATTCTATAAAATTTAAAACAGATTTAAACAATTTAAATGTGTATATTCAAATATTTTTTTTATTCATTATATTTTTAGCACTATTTTTTTTTATTATTCAGGGATTTTTTTTCAACAAATTTGTGATGTAAAAGTTAATTTTATTATTTTTAAAATTACAAAAATATTTTTAGCAGACTAAATAAAACCACTGTTCCAAACGATTAGCTTGAAAAGGTTCAAATGCCTTTAAAAATACTCTAGTCTTTGTGAAATCTTACTTACAACCCTTATAACAAGTATGCAACTGATTAAATTTTCAAGGCCATTAAATGTGGACTTCGATTATAGCGCGCGTTTATACTGCACAGCAGTATTTCCAGCTATTTCCGTTTCTCTCTATGAGTGTTCATCTTTATGCTGAAAACGAAGCTTAACCAAAGAAAATTGTATGAGAAAGATCCACAAAAAGCTTTTGGATCAACAGAATGTTTGTGGGGCTATATTTTAAATGTGAATAATTTATTCCTTTTCCATTCATGTTAATACACAAATATTTGTTCGAATTTACTCGGAATTTAATGCATGTCAAAAAAATTAAGACAAATATAACAGGGAATAACTGTTATCAAATCCATTACTAGTCAATCACATTCATTTGCGCAATGAAGTGAAATTTTATGAAAATAAGAAATTGATTTTAAAGGTCTTCTCATGATGACTTTTGAAATTAAATAACATATTAAAAATATGTTAATTAATTTTATACCTGGAAAGAGTTAAAATTAACTATACCAGTAACTTATTTTTCTGTCTGGAACAATGAAGGATTTTTTTAAAAAAAATTTTTCTTGTGTGTGACATCACATAAACTTTATTAAATACTATTTTTTGGTAAGCAAATGTTTACGCAATATTAAAAATGAGATGATAATAACCCAAATTTATAGATATGTGCATGGAGGTTTTTAGAATAATGCTACAGTTTATGTAAATATTCAGATTATAATTATTTTTTAAATTTTAAAAGATTTTTTACATATTAGGAATATTTTGCATAATTATCTGTTATTTACATGTTATATCTGATCAAACACAGAAGGAATATGAGATTAAAAGACATATACAAATTATTTTTCAAGAAACTGTTACGTATTAATTTTTAAATTAGTAGAATAAAGGAAAGGTTTGCTCTTGAGAAAGTATCATGAAGTCAAGTATCGTAGAAATCATGGAATTAAGTTTCCACTATAATATTTTTTAAATTTGAAGTATTAGTTTTCTGTAGAAGCTTGAAGGATACTGTGTGTGTATGTTTCTAGGATAGAGTAATCACAAAATATAAGAAATAAAATTTCATTGGAAATTAAAACCTTTAAAAAGTGTCATTTATGAAAAAATTAGATAGTTATGGCATTTTAGCTTTCATACTTTGATAAATTATTACAAAGTAAAAATTTCGCTTGTTAAAAGCAAATTAAATAATTCAAAATCTTTTTCATTATACCAGTGCTTCTCAAACGTTCAATATTTTCGACTCAATTTTCAGTTATAAATTTCATCGCGCCTCCTATGGATTGAATGCAATAGTAATGTATTTCGACGCGCTAAAGCTACAAATCATTTTTAACCATAAATTGCATAAATTATAAAGATATGTATTATATTTTGTTTATGACAAGCCTACGGAAGTTACTAGTAATTACTAAACTTGTTTTTAATTTGGAGTATTGATAAACTAATTATCAAATACTTTTCCCCGTACTGATATATTTATAAATATATTATATCAGTGTGAATATGTATTTTATTTTTTATCATATCAGAATGTATTTTGTTTTGCTTCCATTCAGTACATTTTGATGATTATTTTAAATCTTTTATTTTGGTCTTTTAGATATGCTCGCGTCCCCCACATAGGGTTATCACGCCCCCCTAAGGGTCGCCCCCCCATTTTGAGAAACGCTGCATTATACTTAAAAGATGTTTACAAAAATAAGCCCTGATATATATGAGCGAAAGTTACAAGGTTGCTTTTATTGAAAAAAGAGATACGATTAAATAATTTTGCAAATTTTGTTTAAGTGACTGGAATTTTCATTGCTGTCTCACGAAACTATAGCAACCATAATATTAGAAAAATATTAAGCAATATGAATAAAAACTCAGGATTTTTTTTTAAAAACGTCATACAAATTTAATAGCAAATGCATCCATACATTGAGCTACATCTAATCCCCTTTTCTTACACCATGGGCTACTACATAAAAGTTCCTACGCAAATTGTCTATATAGAGAGTTACTGCAGAAGTTTGTCAGCAGCGTGAGAGAAGAAATCTTGAGCGCTATCTGCAACTTTCTTTACACTGTGTTGCAAAACAACCTCAGCCTTAGGTCCAAATTCACGCACATCTTGAACTACCCTGTTGAATTTGTCAACGAGGCTCATGACCTTGAATACTGTGCTCATGGAGGTACCTCCGGAGACGTTTCCTGCAAGATCCAACAAGGAGAAGCTTCCTGAAAATAAACAGAAATATTTTAAACACGGAAAATTTTATATCTTAAAATTAATTGCATTGGGCTTCATATAGTTTAACTGTTGTAAACCTTTAATAGTCGATGTTATTTTATGAATTGATACAGATAAGATTATCTTTAATCTATGGAAAATAAAGCGTTAATTTAAGAAAGGCTTTGTTTATAGAATAAGCAGAATGTTTTTGTCAAAATTTCAGTCTGTAAAATTTATTTTTTGCCCTCGTTTTTTGATTTGTGAAAAATAAGAACAAAATAATGGCGTGACAATGTATTAAAAACGGAGAAAAATAAAATAAATTACAGATTTTAATTCAAATACCTTTTGAAATGCATTAGAAATAAACGTAATTTCGAATATTTAATTCAGTTTCCAGTTTTACGTTCAAATACCGAGAAATATTTAACTTAAAAAATTTTTAATACCCAATTAAAAATATTTTAAAAATAAATCATATAAATAATGTTTATCCTTTTTTCTTATCAATACCTTAGGTGATTTTGCACTATAAAATAAATCATAAAAGATAGAAAAATTAAAATTTTTGCCTCCAAAACTTACTCATGAGTAGGGTTTTTTCGATTTCATCAACAAGATTTTGGATTTGAGCTCGTACTGCTTCAACGTTTTCCTTAACCTTCTCATATTCTTCAGGAAGTTTCTCCTTCAACAAATCAAAAGTTTGTTCCATTTTGTGCAAAAGATCAAGAATCTGTAAAGCAAATTTTTAACACAAAACATAAATATACAGAAATTTGCGTAAGAAGAGAAAATAGCACATACGAGAATGTATATATATATATATATATATATATATATATATATATATATATATAATCACATAAGTCATGAAATATATATCCAATGAGGGAAAAAATCTAATTATCTGGAAAGTTTTCATATTGAAAGACAAAACTATACAGGCTTACTAATAAATATATTTTATAAAAGCATTTTTAAAACATATAAATGGTTTTTAAATCCAATTTTTTAGAAAAATTATGTTAAACCTAAATGGTACGCTAAATATTAATTAAAAAATCAGTTTTTTTTATCTAATTCACAATAAACATCTTTAAAATATGAGGAATTTTCATTTTGCTAATTTGAAAGTATTTAAGGTATCCGACTACATTCGGAACCGTGATTTTGCAAAAGCGTATAAATGGATAATATTTATGGTATTTAGTGTCACTTAGATTAGAAAATGTATATAAAATTGTTCTAAGAATAGTATTACAATAAAAAATTATTTAAGAACAATATTTTGACAAAAAATGAACATAGAATGACCCATTTTCAAAATATTCTCCTTTTGCGAAAAATGCTTCTATTATAAAAATATTTTGCCTAAATATATAGCTCAAACCTCTCTACAGAGGCACAACTAGAGTTTTTGAAATATATAACTTAGAAGTGGGCTTATCCATGTTTTACGACAACAGAGGGGAAAAATTTTAAGAAAAATGATCCGATAATTATTTCAATGGGTTGTAATTCTTAAAATAATGTGATTTTTTTTAAAAAAAAATAGTTCAGACTCTCTGGACAAGTCTTTACTTTACATAAGCAAAATATTATTATTTTAGAAGCATTTTTTATAAAAGGAGAACGTTTTGAAAAAAGGTTATTCTAAGATAGTTTTTTGCCCAAATATTGTATTTAAATAATTTTTTTTTATCAAAATGCTCTTAAAACAATTTTATACATGTATTCTAATCTAAGTGACATTAAATATCGTGAAAATTATCCATTTATGCGCTTTCTTAAAATCATGGTTCCGAACGTAGTCGGATACTTTAAGATGATATGATATTAAATATACTTGAAAGTCATTTAATTTTGAAGACTCAAAAAGAGAGGCTATATTTTTAAAAGTATTTTGAAAAGTTTTTATTTATATGATAAATTAAGTTTTCAGTTTATTTGGAAAGGGTGAAAATGCTTACCAAAATCTGAGCCTCTTCCTCAACGCGGGTGAAAAGATCTTCAATCTTCTTCATTACACCCTTTTGGATAATATCATCCTGAAGACCAAGTTGCTTGAGAACATGGGATGCAAAATCATGCACGTGTTTTTCAACTCGAGACTGCATTTTTTCCAAGGTAGATTGAAGATTGGGCACAAACTGCAAGAAAATGAATTAGTGTTCAGAGTGATATAAAATGAAGAAGGCAAAACATCACCCCCATATCTTACTTATAACCAAATACATTACTGCCACGGTAACTGAGTGCACGAGCTCATGGTTGATTTTGTTTCCGTCGAGACATGGTTTCAAACCTGATGCCATTAAAGACTTTCGTATTCGGGGATGATGTATGTTAAATCTGTCGAGACTTAAATACTTTATGTTGGCGTCATGAGGAAGTTTAAAGAGTGGGTTACCAGCTCATGTGTCCTCATTAGCATTTGACCTTGGATCAAAATTATGAGGCCCGTAGCTAGTATCCTTTGTGTAGCTTCAGCATGGTACTTAAATAAACAGATAATACCATACATATTGAAATTCTCTAGGCACTTGTAAATATATCCCATATTAAAATTGCCCAACGTATGGCAAATGCCATTTTCTATGTTACTCGGAAATAATGTTTAGAAAGAACAATTTTACGGGCATAATACTTAGCAAACAAGGTTTTTTTTTCCATTTAATTTCGACATTTGGTTGAAAAAATTACGATTAGAAATACCGTTAGTTACTAAAGGATCTGTTTACTTAGAGATACAGTCTAGAATATGAGCCTAGAAGAAACATAAAACGTCTTCATAATTAAAAAGTAATCCAAGAGCTTTAAAGAAGAGAATTTTTCAATCAGAAATAAATGCTACTTTCAAAAAGATTAATACGCATGTTCTAGAAAGTTTTAAGTATTGGTGTTAGATTATACCTAAAAAAAAAGATTCGGTAATATATCTTATACGATTATCTACATGTTCTTTTAAATAAGAAATCCTAACAGGCCCATTTTATATAAATACATGAGCAGAATTTTCCAAAATATGATGTCGATAGTAGTATCTATGAAATCATATTTAACTTCAAGCCAAAAATTTAATGCAATCAATTGATTTTTCCCTTTTTACATAAGTACCTATTAGCGTTGTATAACTTGCGATTGTTTTAACTTTTGAGAATTAGTCAGTAGACTTTTCTAGAAGCTTTTTACTCGATTTAAATAAGATCATCATTTCAAAATCTCATCTCTCTCAAATTGGCTATATCACACCAAAATTTACGACTATTAATGATTATATTGCAAAGTGATTCTGTGATTATTTTTAAGACCTAGGGAACAATATACAAAAAAAATGGAAAAAATTCAATTTTCATACCAAAACATAAACTACTATATATTTCTATAGATATATATTGTATTTTTGAGTAATATATTGCAATGCATTTAAATGTATTTCATCTACTTCGGAGTTGAAATGAGTATTTTTTGTAACATTAGTTTTAATACCGATTAAAAACTGAGTGAAGTATTTCGATATTGTGTAATTTGTTAACCTCTTAAGGCTTACATTAATTTTAAAAGTTACTCCACTTACTGTCTTTGCATCATTCATGACTCTGTGGGCTTTATCAGCGAGACTCAAAAGGCTCAACACAGTGCTCAATTTGGTACCTCCGGGAAGCTCAGTCAGACCACCCAAAAGATCGAATCCAAAGAAGGCCTCTAAAATTGAATAAATATAAAGTCAATGTCTCTAAAATTAAACAAACACACAAATTTGTTAATTCTTATTTCAGTTAATATCAAAACTTAATGTTTCACTTCCCAGTTTAGTTAAAAAACGTTCTTAATGCAAAAATAGTATTGAAATTTCTGTTAGAGATTTTATGAAAGAATATTTGTCATGAAAATTTTTGAAGAGAGAGAGAAGATTTTTCTTATTTTCTAAAAAAAGATTTAAAAATACTTTTTCTAATTTTTCAAAGATAAGACTCTGCTCAAATTTCTTTTTCTCTGCATGTATTTTTTTTCTAGTTCCATAATTGCATTGAAGAAATATTATTAAAATAACGTTTATTTAATTCAAAGCTACAGCTGAAATAAATTTTTTTGAAGTGAATTGTAGAGATTTATGACGTTTTTATGCAACTTTTACGAGAGGTTTTTTTCTACGGAACAATTTTCATAAGATTCAGAACCGTGCATTAAAGTCGGTAAAAAAAACATATTTAAACGCAAAATAACTGATACACTCTACAATTCTGCGAATTTTTTTTGGTTAGGTTGTTATTGTTTTAGGAAGTGAATTATAATAGTTCATATTTCTCTTTCTCTCTTAAAAACGAATAACTTGGCAAAGTACTTTATATTTTGTTAAATGATATCGATTATTTTTAAATACGGTGAACTTGCCGAATTCATTATGAGTGTGTTAGTTGTTTTATTTAATAAACTATTAAAAAGACCTTATCCTTACATTGATAACATTTTTTTATATTTAAAGCAAGAAATGGCCGTTGAAGAGCATGTAATATACATTTCAAAATATGCAATCTGTTTTTATTGTGAGAACGTGAACTGTTTTAATAATATGAGAACTAGAGCTTTAAATTTTGTTAACAAAAACGGAGAAACATCCCCTTCTTTTGAATAATATTTTCAAAGATTTAGTTTTAGATGCTACTCCCTTTTTACTGAGCAAATTGTTTTTAAATTTTTTAATCGAAAACAAATTCACTCTTAACGCTCATAAATATCTCCCAGCTGACTATATGAAATAGTTCTGAGAGAAAAAGTATATATAAAATTTATATATACATGCACACACGTAAAAGTGATAGATTTGTAGTAAAAATAAGACAAGAATTTATACCTTACTTTTAATAATCTAGTTTTTCGATATTTTTTTTCAAGAAAATTGTCGATGTTTGAATGTTCGTAACAAAATGCGATAATTTTTAATAAAATTTAAAGAAATGTAATAAATAAAGTAAGTAAATTATCCCTGTTTTACAAAAAATAAAGACTCATAAGAAAGAAACTGCTAATTCATAACAGTACAACCGAATGATAATGATAAATATAACTGAATTTAGTTGTTTCTTAAACAAATTATGTATACATAATGCTCTTAAATAGTTCCCTCTTTATAATTTCACACGAATAAGAACAACCGTTATTTAAATTCGTAGAGATCAGTTTTCTTTTTTGTCATATTAAGAAAAGTGACTTCTTACTTCGCCTTCCCAAAAGCTCTTGAATTTCATTAGACACTTTCTTTAATCCAACCAAAAGTTCTTCAATTTCTTCGTGAAGTTTTTCGTGTACCTTTGGTACAACATCTCTGACGTGAATGACAGCAGTTTCAACATGATGTAAAACATTGATCATCTAAAGAAAAAGGAACATGAAACTGTTTTCTATTTAATTGAAGATAATTTTAGGATCACATGTACTTATGTGAGATTACTTTTAAAGGATAAACATTTTTGTTACTTCTTGAATCGTTGAGATGCTTTCTCTGATTGGAGAAAGTTTTACTTCTTTATTAATATTGATTGTATTTTTAGCTTATGTATTATAAAAATATTTTATTTAGTATTATATTTTACTTCTCTCCCCATTTATATTAAATCAAGTGTAATATACGTCAAAATAATTTTTTGCATATGCATCATTGAAAACTTTTCAAGACACACAACATTTTAAAGGAGTTTGTAATTAATTTTATATAAATCTTTATTCATCTTTTATCATATATATAGGAGAGAAAATTCGAATTTCCATTTATGTTATATAAAGTGGAATTAAAAAGTATGAATTTTCAAAGGACTAAAATATGAAGCTTTCCCATATTTCTAAAGACATTCCTGTAACTTTATTTTTATTAATTTTCCACATTTTATTTACTGGTTTTTTTTATCTCCCTTATTTTCAAGGTAGACATTTTGATTTCATATTTTTTGGCTAGAAAGGGCTATTAAATGGCTTATAATATAGATAAATTTATCATAAACAATCTTTAATTTGATTCGTCTTCTTTTTTTCTTACCTTATATAATGATTTCTCCCTTAAAGGAGTACGTTGAGAATATGAATAACTATACAAGGGGTAAAGAAATTTAATATTCAGATATTTTTGGGGGTTGTCAATATTCTAAGGCGTTATTTAAAGTATTTAATTCTTGGTAATAATATTCACTATTTTTAAGTAATTAAAGAATGAAAAAATTTAACTATTTTAGTTCTCTTACTTTTTCAATTAGAACCTTTCCTTCTTGCTGAACGGAGTCTTCTAAATCCTTTAACAAATCAAGAACAGAAGCTTGTTGAGCTGTGAAAAATGATAACACAAAATTAAAACTTCTCATTATCCCTGCCAGTTTTTAGAGTAAAGATTTCAATAAATGCGTGGACGTTTGAACACTTACGATTTGTTGGCAAAGCTGTGCATGATGCAACAGCAAGGCACAAAATAATCAGCACACTTTTCATTTTCGGAAGTTAAAAAATAGCTAGAATAAGACAAATAAACATGATTGTTAAAATTTAAAATGCTTAAAATTGAATAAAAAAATATAGAACTTTTTTTTAAATAATAATATTCTCTCAGAAATGAGTATTAATTTGTGAGTCTTTACTTAAAATGATTTTTGAAAGTATGTAATTTTGGTGAACGACATTTTCCAATCAATATTGTTAGTCAATGAGGAGATTTGTTTAATGAAGAATTTTAATCTATTAGTCCATTGACTAAGATTGACATTTATTTTTTGTCAAAAATTCTCCCAATTTAGGTTTAAAAATAATACATCATTTTATATGTTAATCTTTGATTTATATATTTCCAACTTAGGCATTGTTAAATAAGAAGAATTTTTTTAAGCATAAAATTATTCATGGAATTGGAGGAAAACTGTTGATGAAATATGGTAATGAAAAATAGAATAATAGCTAAAAGTATCAAGAGAAAATAAAAATAATTAAATTTGAAGAATTTTTGGAAACATTTTTATTGAAAATTAATTTTAATTCTGCTTTAGAAGGAAAATAATTAACTGGACTGATTGGAGAAATCATTGAGCAGTCATGCACAAGTATCGTTGTTGTTACTTAATACATTTTAAAACAAATAGTTTAAAACATGAATAGTTTTATAACATTACCCCTGAAAATGATAAACACACACTTATGTATAATATAAACCACTTAATTTTCTATGTAAGTAAAACACTGTTATTACTGGTGGTTGCAATCCAGAAAAAGCAGGGAGAAAAACACGCAAGGAAAACAACTAAAGCTCATTTACAGAAACTTTCCATTTTTGTGCAACTTGAATATGAATTTAAAATTAGTAAAATATTTTGTGCTATTATAGCAGTTTTTTCATAAGCCTATATATATCGTAAAAGTTTTAATTACTTTTTTAATGCAGAGACTTTAATCGTGATTTAAGAAAGCTGATTAAGCAAAAACTGTAGGCATTAGTGAAGCAGTTTTTGACCAAGAAAGGCCTACGCATCTAGTTATTAAAATTATTATTCAGTTTGCTTACGACTCTTTACGAGGTAATTTACTTAAGTGCAGAGTTTTCTAGATTCTTGCTACACTTTCAATTTTTGAAATTAAAATAAGGAGCAAATCTGTTTCAACGATTACTAAGGTGTCAAAGAGAAATGCAGCGAAGAAAATTTTACTTCACCACTAATTAATTTAAAGTTGAATCGTATTTGAAAAGAAATACTCGCACATGATCCAAATATAGGTAAAAATGGACATATATAAGCTACAATTTATATTAGAATGAGTTTTTAATGGCAGAAACCAAATTATTCAAGAAGTTTAACTGATAATTATTTATAGAACAAGGAAATACAGGAAATAAAAAGGAAAAATAAAGAGTATGCTTTGAAAAATAACGAAACTATGAAATTGTGAGTAGCGTGAACCTTTCAGTATTAAATTCATTAAAAAATTTGTAAATTACAAATTAATTTCGATAATCCAAAGTAAAAATAACGGTTTTTAAACCTGTTTTTTTAAAAAAATGTTATTTGATACTAAGTCCTTATAGTGTAATTATATATATACAGTCGGACTTTTAGATAACGAAGTCGCTAAATCCTGGAAAAAAGTTCGTTACATGGAAAATTGGTTATATAGAGGTTCATTTTTTAATATACTTTATAAACCCCATAAGACAAATTTTAAATTCACAAGCACTATATATTAAAAAAAGTAATTTTTCACACCTTTTTAAAATTAATCTATATTTATTTTATATATCTTACTCATAAAAAAAGAAAGAAAGAAAAACAAGAAAAAAGAATGTTGAATACAATGTATTTTAAATATTAAAAAAATAATTTTATACTAAAATTAATGAATTTTAAGGACATTTTCTAATTTAAAACGTACAAGTAATATTAAACATATATTATTCTATAACTAGAACACGGGGATATGGGGCAACTCCACTGAGGCTAAAAGGGGATGTCGAAGATGTTTCTATAAAACATTTAGTGAACTGGACAATGGGGGTTAAAGGTTGCCCTTCTTGGATGAAACGTTCAGAACTCTATTGCTCTCTGTGAATTAGGATCTAATAAAACCAGTTCAAGATTTATGACCACCATAAAATGTGTTAAGAGAGAGAATAACTTGAAATGTTCAGAAATACTTTAAAAATAGGGAGAAAAAAATTGAATCACAAAAGAAAAAGTTCGTTATATAGAAAATACACTTCGCTATAGAAAGGTTATTTTACGAAGAAAATCGTGAAATGTTTAAGGTTCCAGGAAAAAGTTCGCTATATAGAAAAAGTCGTAATATAGAGGTTCGACTGTATATATATATATATATATATATATATATATATACATAATTATTTTGTATATTAATGAGTGAGATATTATTTCAAGTATTAATTAGGACACTACTCTCTTCTAAATAAATTAGCTAAGATAATGTCTGATTAATGAAGCAATGAGAAATTTAAAAAATCCGACCCTCGGTACCTGTAATCGATTACGTTAGCAAATACAAGTAAGAAAAAGCCCTCAGAAATATTTCAGTTAGAAAACGGAAGAAAGTAAACAACTGTAAGTGTGCTTACCTCTGCAATGGAGAACTGTAAAGAGGAAGACTGGTCTTTGTCACTTATTTTTATTCCAAGATGGGCGTTAACAGATGGTATCTTTCTCTTGGAAAAGTATTGTGTCGATGATTCTTATAATACCTACAGATAAAAAAAAAGTACTCAAAGGTTATTTGCACCTGTCATTCCGACATGAAACACTTGAACAAGTCTTATCTGAATATTCCCCCAAAGTGTGTGTTTGTGTAAATATTTATAATGAATAAAGGTTCAGTGAATCGATTAGGTGTTTTTTATCAGAAATCCCTGAGTTGACGGAAGAAAAATCTTCAAAATATATCGAAAATGTAAGGATAAAGGTTGACATACGTTAAAATACTATTACGTGATTTAAATTAAGTATAACTTTTGAGATAACGAATTGTCCCCAAAAGTTCATCTTCGTTATTTTTTATTCATCATTGTCAAAACTCAACGGTCGTCTCATGGAAAGGATTACAATGTTTCGTTTCTTGGTTTTCGTCATCTTGGTTGTTCCTGATGCTTCTATCAGTTTTGAAAACTAAGGATGTGTCGATGCTCTTAAGATTTCAACGGCTTTTACATTTTTTCCCCTTGCAACGTGTTCAGTTTTTTTTTGTAATTATCCAGACTGAGAGAGGTAATTTTTTACACCAAAGCATAAATATCCAAAAAATGACTCTCAAATCATTAATTTATTTATATATGTATTTGTACTTTCTTCATAATAATGCTTTTTCTTAGAGAGAATAGAAGGCAGTGTATTTGTAGCACCATATATCTCCTTATTTGCTCTTATTTTTTATTGAGCTAATGTCATTTTGAGACAATTCTCAGACATGCTAGTTATAGAATTGTGAGTTAATTATCATCACCTTGTTGAGTAGAATTTGTGATTACTAACCCTTGCAGATGAAATAAAAGAAATACAAAGATTTCTTTTCGTTTAATGTTAGAGGAATTGCATGGTGTGCATTTTTTTATTATTCATGTATTAATTGCTTTTAATTTTCTTAGCATGATTCAAAAAGTAATATTTTCATAATATATTCTCCTTAATTCGTTTTTTTAAACTGCACATACATTATCGATTCATGCAATTACTTATGGATCAACTCCACAAAGAATTTTAAGCAATAGACATAAGAGGTGCTTTTCTGGAAATATCTTTTAAATTAGCTGGCTAGAATAATATTATTACTATCCAATAAATGGTATTTTCAGTTATTGCTTATTGCATGTATGAAGCTATTTGCTTTGACAATCCTTTTTTTTTCGTCACCATTTCCGTATTTTGTCATTTAATGTTATCTAACTGCAATACATAGATTGGTTATTGAGAATTTCTGCCTAATCTGTTTTCTTGTATTTTTTTTCTTTTTGTGAAATAAGAGTAAATTTGCAAAACTCTAACGCTTATAAAAGGCTCTTTAGCTTGAATCTGATCACTCGAAACATTTTATAATAGTGACTGAGTTTTATGATGCGAAATCATGAAAACGAAATCTGTTTTTGTTTTATTGGATTTCTATGTTTGGTTTCAAACTTAAAAATAAATTCATCTCACATTTGAGCTTCTTTTTTATATTTCTCTTCATTAAAGGTAAGAAAAAGCATTGTGTTCCAAAACGTTTCAAAAGAAAAATGCTCTTCAGAATATCTTTCTTTTAAACACAACATAAATAAATTACCAAAATTTTATATGAAGAATTATATGTGAAGGATAAAAATGTGACTTTCACCTGATAAAAGTAACGGTAGAATATGCTGCTTAATTATTCTTGCTTACATAATTTAATTATGTATTAAATGCTTTAGAAATACTCTTTAAAATATATCAATGAAAATTCAGAATTAAATCAATCTATCAGTAAAAACTCAAAAAATTGCAATAACGAATCGCAATACTTGTCATCATAACCAGTTAACAGTTTGCAAATAAAAGTAAGTAATCTACATCTATCTGCATTGTAATGGGTAATTTATGGAGAATTTTCAAGTATATATCCCTGTACAATAGGGAAAATGCAATAGATACATTTTATTAACAGCTTTCGAATATCAATTCAAAATCTTCATTTGAAAAAAAAACAGTTCCAAAGGTACTACGAACAATTTTACTTAAGTAATATATTGCAGAATGTAATTTTTTTAAAAAATAGAGACTCCTACATATTTCCCAGCACAATAATCCTGTAATTGGCACGTCGAATGAAGATCTAGAATCAGAAATATGTTTGTGACGTTAGAAGAGGCTTATAAGTAAATCTGTCGCTCAACAAGCTCTGTAACTGACATTTTTCACGTTAAATCCGCATTAAGTAGCTAATAAAAGTACAAGACAACAAAAAAAAAAGAAAAGGAAAGGAAAAACATTAGAAAGAGTACGGAAAAAGAGCAATCTCAGATTAGTACGTAGTTTTTGGACGAGGCACAAATCAACGTTATGTTTATTTTGTCCATGAACATTGATATAAAGTGCATTGCTTGAATTTTATTCCATTTATAATAAATCTAGAAAGTGAAAATACTCCTTTAGGAAAGTTTAAACCATTTCTGCTTCAAAAACAAGTGTATTCTGAAAGTATTCCAGAATAATATCTAAGGAATACATTTAATTTTAAGATTAATAGCTTTCTGATGTGATTAATTTTACTGTGGCATACACAGTTTTAAAAGTGAACAACTTTAAACTCATTTTTCCGGTGTTTAGTATTGATTTCTATCTTTTAAAGTTATTAATTACAGATTCCCAGAACGATTTATTTCGGAAAGGAAATAAAAACACTCTGTAATTATGGACAACGTTCGAAGAAGACAGAATTAGGTGATGCCATGGAATGAGAACAGAATATTAATTTTCAGTCAAAATATTCTCCACTATTAAAAATGAATAAACAAAGTGACTGTCTCATATTATTAATTTTTAATGTTTTTACTTTCACGACAAGAGAAAGCTCTTTGCTCAACAATGATGTTGAATATCAAAGTACATATGTAAACAGATTACTTAAGAGTATTATTATGCTACACAAAATAAGCCTCGTAAGTGTCATCAAACAAAAATTTTAAAAAAAATTTAAAAACTTCCCTACCGTTTCGTGTATTGTACTCAGAGAAGTATTATTTGTGTGGTTATACAATGGGCAGCAAAAATGTTCGAGTACCATTTATTAAATCGAGAAATAACTACCAATGTGTAGAAGGCAATTTTTATAAAAACACTAATCGGTGTCATTATTGCTTACATAAAGTTATAAATGATTGCAATGCATATAAAGGATGTTATGAATTTCTCATTAATGAAGAACGTGCTAAGTTACGAAACTCATCACTTATAAATTAATACTACAGTAAAATTGTAGTTTTAGCTTAATTTGGGGTATATATTATTTAGTCAAAATCTCTTCAATTTGTAAGACGTCAATTTTTGTTGGATCGCTCTCGTTCATAGTAGTCTTTTTTGGCTGTAGGGATTTAAATCATTATCTGATATTGTAATACAGATGTTTAATTCAATTTTAGGTGGAAAAAAATAGGAGTATACACCCGATTACTTTCAAAACAAAATTTGAATCATTGGATCTCATGATTATTTTTTGAATGGATAGCAGTGAGGGATACTATATTTTAAAAATATTGGTACATATTTTTGTCTTAAAATTACAAATATAGGAAGAAAAAAAAACAATCAACAGAAAAACAAATTAGCCTGAAAATTTAAGAGAATGTTCTTAAGAATATCTACTCAGAAGAATTTACATTAATAGAAATATTATATACTGCATAAATTCGCTTGTATAAATCTGTAATTTTGGTTTAAATAGCAGTTTGTTCCTGAAGAGTAAACTATTGGGAAAATAAAATAAAGGGAAAAAATTTACATATATTTATTTAATAATAATTGAAAAAATATTAAGACAAACATAAGTATTTGCGAAATGAAAAAATATCCCCATAAAGAAATTCAACGAGACAATTTTTGAGATTTAATTTGTTTAAATTAAATTATTGTTTTAACAAATGAAAAGTATTACTAGATGCTAAGATATTGAAAGTAACAGAAGTAAAGTGATTTAATAGCAATATAACGCCTTTAATGCTAAGCATATAACTTCAGCATTAAATAACAAATATTGACAAAAGAAAAAAAAATACACTAGCTATTTGAAAAGCATAAAACTTTAACTATTAGAGTAATGAAAACATAACAATTCAAAAATATACTTACAATTTAAGTAATAATTTATGTATATAATTAATTTACTGGCACTTTTACATTTTTAAGATAAAAGTGTTAGTCTCTCACTCAAGTTAACATTTATCCGTTTTGCAATCTTTTCTTTTTTTGTAACAGTATCAGTAATAAAACATTAACTAAGAAAACTACAAGCTCATCGTTCTTCTTGATCATAATAATAGTTAAGGACAATTTTGGTAAATTCTAAATAAAAGGCATTTTGAAGGAATAGTAAAAGAGCTATATTATGAAATGATAAAAAGGTTAAATGTTATAAATTAAAGAGAATTTTACATTAAATATATAAATTATTTACTACTTAAATGAGTTAGTACTTTGAAATACATTTGTTAAAAAGTGAACACTTTTTTATGAATCATGCAATATTGTCCTATAATAACGAGTTTAATAAACTTTAAAATATATTTCTGTTACTTTGCTGAATTATAAATATTTTACTATTAATTAAAATTCAATTATTGCATTTATTATTGTTATCAATCTTTTCTATTTCTTACCGATAAACAACTATTAAAAATAAGCACTAAAGTTCCCTGCTTTTGTTATTCTACCGTTCTATTTATTATCATTTAAACATCATTGTGGGAATAATGTTTTTGATCCTGAGAATGCGCACGGAAAAAAATTGAAGAAATGGGGTCTAAAAACACTCGGACAAGACTGCTCTCCTTCTCATCCTGTAGCTGGGTTTATTTCTAGAGCACTTAGCCCGTCAGGGCTTTGATCTCTTATCTGGTGAATTTAGAACTTGAGAATAACTTAATTACATTACCCATTTTATAGTTAAGATTTTAATAGAATTTATAATTTAAGAATAAATGAAAAATTTACTTTTTAATAGTGAATTTAAATATTGTATAATAAATGAGAAAGAACAGCTTTTTTCAAAGCTACTAAAACATTTACTGGGATATAGGTTAAGAAATTAGCTTGAGTTTCCCTCGGCTGACTGACTGCCAGTCCGATGGGGTAGCAGCTTTTCATGACGTGTTGTGTGATGTGAAAGCTAGTGTTCGACTGCTTTTCTCCCGCGTTTGCGAGAGGAAGCTCTTTGATTGGTAGTTGCGTTAATTGCATGACTTCGATCCCGGAGGGGGTACCGTCGCCGTGTGCGGGATCGGAGGCTGCCAGAGTCCATACGTTCAATAGAGCTCTCCGATTGGTTGATGAGTATAGTGGTGTTTGACTTTGTGAATTTTCGATCGTGATGCAGGTGAAAAGTTTGAATTTTGGGTGCAAATTTTGAAAAGTGGTGTTTTTTTACATAAAAGATAAAGTATGTGTCGGTGGAGACAATTAGGGTGTTAATCTAGTAGGATGTTTCTTGGTCTATGTGTGAGTGTACTTCTCGATTTTTTGGATCGAGATGTTGTCGGAGTTATCTATTTTCGCGAAGAATTTCTTCGCTAATTTTTGCATGAATTGTCTAACGGTTTTAAATTTTATGGCTTTTCTGAGAGCAGAGTTTCTCATGTACCATTTGGCACATAGAATCTGTCTCAGTGTCTTGTTTTGAACCTTACATAGAACGAATTTTTTTTCGCTACCCCATGGGTAAATGGTAAAATTGGTAACGTGATTGAAGAAGTTTTCGATCTCTTTCCAGGCAAACAAACTCAAAAGTGGACAGTGATGACGTTCAAGAACTGCTGGATTCCTACCATCTTGAGCTGCCAATTGATGAGCTTATAGAAAGGCATGAACAAGATATGGCATGGAATTGAAGGACTTGAGTCTTTAGACTAAATTCAATCGGAAGATCGAATGACGGTGTTGGGAATTTTATAGAAGACATCAGTTTAATTGAAAAAGCGTTACAAGTTTTTGAAAATATAGACTCCAATGATGGGCGTATTTTTCAAAAAAACAAGGAGTAAAATTATTATTAGCATGCCAAGAGGAAATTTTGCGGGAGAAAAAAAAATCTTTGAGCCAGCAGATACACTAATTTTGTAAGATTTTATGAAACCTTCTACATCAAAGTATCTTCGGTCTGCGATTTTGTATGTGTATTATATATATATATATCTAATATTTTACTAAACATTTTTTTTTCTAAAATTATCATTTTCTTTCATCTCCGTTGCCAGTTAAAAATAATTTGCAAGCATTAAACTGCGAAAATATACCCTGACTTACGCGGTTATCCCTCAGTTCCCCCTTAAGTTTAGGGTATTACTGTGTGTTCTTTTGGAGAGGGCTCTGGCGATCACACCAACCAAGGTACAAGCACGAAGACAAGCTATAGAAAGAGGTGTCTTGCGTCTGGGCACTAACCATGTGAAATATAGGTCCAGGGTTCTGTGATAGGAATGGTAACACTATGGGGCGTATAATCCCCCATCAAAGTACCGCCGTGCTGTAAAGATATCCCAGATGACAACCAAAGGGAACTGGCTATCAAACAGAACTCCAGGTTCTCCATAATATAACTCTTCTTTGTCGAGTTGTGTAGCGGACGATAGTCAGGTGATTATTTTACCAATGTCCTTGACGTCCACAGACACATTTTCACTCTTCATGGAGATTATTCAAAGCGAGACTGAAAACAATTCTTCAATATCATGTTTATTTGGAAGAATTTTTCTTTTCATTTAATACTCTCCGAGCAATTCGACTAAGAGGACATGGTACCCTTTGAACTACTTTCTTTCTTTATGTATTTAAAAATTATATTTTAGCATTTTATATAATGTTTCTATTTAAGAAAATGATACGAGAGGAAATTTTTCACATATTATTCACACAATTTTTAAAATTTAAATTTTTTGAAGAAAATTTGGAAATTTTAAAATCTTACTCCTTTTGTATTTATTAATTTTTTTACCTGAAATTTTTTTGTAATATTCTTAGGGATGTTATAAACAACTTTAGGGATCGATTTTACAATAACTTAATTCGTTTTTGAGATAAAAAAAATAAAATGTTGACATGCATGCTAAAAATCAACGAAAAAAAAAAAAAAAGCCAATATCTCTTATATTTTATTTTTTAAAGTATTCTGGTTGCAGCAAAATGGATCCCTAATTTTGTTATATGCTTTATGTGCAACACACAGGAAAAAATGAAAGTGATTAGTAAATAATTGTGGAAGGAGTAGCATTTTGAATGCACTAATGTTTCGAAAAACACAAACTGAGAAAAACCATTTTAAAGTTTATAATTCTGAAAAAAAATTATAATAAGCTTAAATAAACTTAAAATACCACTTTAAGATATTAGTTATATATTTTTCTTTAAAATAATTGCATTTTCGTATTTTTTCAACCCATACATTTTTATAAATGGTCAATTTTAAGAAGGTATTATAATTACCCACACCCACACTAGAAAATTCAAGAAAAACGTTAAAAAATTTTTTTCTTCTGTCACGACAAAAAGTTTAGTTTTATTCTTCACATAATATTGAAGTATTACATTTGTATGAAAAACATATCAGGAATAAGAACTGAAATTATATGAAATTATTAATATAAAATGCCCTAATTCAAAAATTTTACATGCACACATTTCACAAAGAAGAAAAATTACATTATTGTATTGCCTCGGAAATATTCTGCTTTTTATATTACGCATCCTTTTCTTATGGATATTATTTCTCTTTATAAAATAGATTTTTTTTATCATAACGCTTTTTTTAGCTTTTTTTTCTAAAAAGTAGGCTTGGTCGTATTGCCTAATTTGTTTTCAAATGAAGTTTTATTCAACTTCTAACTTTCCGACTTTCACAAGTGATATATTAATCGAAAGATAATAATGCAAAGAATAAGATTAAATACAAATAAAAAAATGATAGGTTGGTCATTTTTGGGGTACCAAGTCACCATAATATATGAATGATCTTAAGAATGAGCATCAGTGTATATTAGGGTTACTAAAGGCTGAAGTCATAACTTTTTAAGTCACAATCAAAGTGACGAGTCAAGTCATGTAAGGATTTTGAGGACCATCTCGACCTAATGTGTGTGTGTGGACTAACACCTATTATTCCTTTAAAGACGATCTTAATTTTTAATTGAACCAGAACTCTAGTGGGCTCTGCAGCCCTCAAAAAATGGAGAGAGTTTTTTGCTTTTGGAATATAAAAAGCTGTGCTAGTAATATGCATTAACCATTAGTTATGATGTAATTTTGCTCGAGTTACTTACAAACGACGTGAAGGATAATTAAGTTGAAGTTTCACTCTTCCAATTTACATACGAAGACTTAGAAGTCTCAGTTGAGTATAGAGCTTCATCAGTTCACTTTACAATTTTCGATGGGACAGAGTTACGAATTTGTGACCTATTAACCACCAGGGTATTCCTTTTCTAACAAGGAGAGAGCACGACTAAGAAAATTCATTTGGGGACCAGACTTTGTGTAACAGTAGCACTGCTATAGGGTATACAAACACCAATGTAATTCCGCCGAATGGCCAATCAATTCCGAGAAAATAGCGTTCGAAATTCATTCTAAGCTTATTTACAAGTTATTTTCTCCCAGATACAACGCCGCCGTGGCATGATCGTCAGTACCAATGTACCGAGGCTCTATTCCCGCGAGCGCTAATTTCGTTATTATTTTTTTCTCTCCAATTTATTTTATTACTTATTTTCGGAATTAAATAATTTTATTTTTAAAAAAAATATGGTAACTATTTTACTTTTTTAAAAACACAAAACAATTAATAGTTATGATAATAATACATATAAATAAAAAGTGAAAATAAATTAAATAATAAAAAAAGTTAAATAAATTTAAATAAAAAGTAAAAATAAATTAATTATAATAAATAAAGTTAAATAAATATAAGTAAAAAGTTAACTTTGTCTTACATATTTTTTTTTATTACTTACAAGAGCATGAGTGATAATTATCATAAAAACATTCAAAACAATTAATTTTTTGACATCTAGCACAGTTAATAAAAGAAGAATTACCCCAAGAACAATGTTTCTTAAGTAACAAAGTTATATTGTAAAAACAGGGGTAAAAATGGCAAAAAATTTCAAGCAATAGTGTAGAAACCAAAATCCGTTATCCTACTGATTTCTCATTTTATTGGAGCATTCTTTGTTTTTTTTAAAAAAATACTTTATTCTTAAAGGAATAACACCAGCCCTTTAAAAACAGCTGCCTTTCTCTTGATCAAAATCGCTTTGTTTAAAACGGAAGTAAAATTTTATGGCCATTTAGGTATAAGGAATAATTTTAAAAATACTATTAATTAGATTTTAATGACAGAAGTAATTGTGTGTAGTTATACCAAATATTAGTTGTTTTTGCGTTTTAAAAAAGTAAAATAGTTATTATAATTATATAGAATATCATTTAAAAATCAATGCATCTTTTTTTAAAAAATAAAATTATTTAATTCTGAAAATAAATAGTAAAATAAATTGGAGAAGAAAAAAAAAACTAAAACGATGTTGGCGTTTGCGCGAATCAAACCCCGATCCATTGGATAGTACTCCGATACGCTGACAATCATGCCACGGTGACGTTGTATCAGAGAGAAAATAACTTGTATATAAGCTTAGTATGAATTTCGAACGCTGTTTTCTCGAAATTGACTGGCCATTTGGCGGAATTACATTGGGGTTTGAATACCCTATAGCAGTACTACTGTTACACAAAGTCTCGTTCTCAAATGAATTTCCTTAGTCTTGCCCTCCCCTAGTAAGTTACCAAAGCTTTCAAAAGATGTCGCACAGATGAACCAGTTTAGTAGGATGCAGAGGACATTAGCCTTAAGAGGAATGATGATGAAACTTCGAGCAAAACTATTGTGACGGGTCCTATCCGAGGTTTTTCAACTAATTCTCTTGGAGAAATTGTTCTTTAACTGTCATTTGAGTTTAAACCACTTTCCGTAGAGATGACTTAATTTTATTCTAATGTAAATGCTATCTAAATCCTGCCAAGGGGTGTGTTAAAGTTAATCGGGGAAAGTTAATCGTGGATCGGGAATTGCGAGTTTTGAGTCGTTCCCTCTGAAGTTAGTATTCAAACTATAACGTTCATTCAAAACTGTGAAAATTCTAGAGAAGTTGGTTTGAAAATATCCATAGCATTTTAGGAAAGAGACATAAGTGATCTACAAGTGGATCTAGAGATAAGTATGTTTTAAATAATCTTATAAGTTCGATTAAGAAGTTTGTTAGGATTGCTTCCAAGGCTATTGAAATTGATTTAATCATAAATTGGCTAGCCTGAAATAAGAACACTTTTTATCATAACAATGTCTGCTTCTTCAACGACCCATCCTATACACCTACAACCTACGGACTACGATACGTATTAAATTATCAGCAAAAAAATTGTTTATGGAGCTATTTATGGGGAAAAACCACAGATTTCATACAAAAAATTCATTAAGGTATCCGACTACGTTCGGAACCGTGATTTTAAAAAAGCACATAAATGGATAATTTTCGGGATATTTAGTGTCACTCAGATTAGAATACATGCATAAAATTGTTTTAAGGAGATTTTGACTAAAGAAAATTTATTTGAATATAATATTTTGGCAAAAAATTAACTTAGAATAATCTTTTTTCCAAATGTTCTCCTTTTGTAAAAAATGGTTCTATTATAATAATATTTTGCCTGTATATAGCTCAGACATCTCCACAGAGGATCAACTAGAATTTTTTAAAAATTCACATTATTTTCAGAATTACCACCAATTGAAATAATTATCGGCGTTTTTTTTCTTAAAATTGCTCCCCTCTGTTGTCGTAAAATATGAATAAACCCACTTCTAAGTTATATATTTCAAAAATTCTCGTTGAGCCTCTGTAGAGAAGTCTGAGTTATAGACAGGCAAAATATTATTATAATAGATGCACTTTTCACAAAAGGAGAATATTTGGAAAAAAGATTATTCTAAGTTAATTTTTTGCCAAAATATTATATTTAAATAAATTTTTTTTTGTCAAAATGTCCTTAACACAATTTTATGCATATATTATAATCTAAGTGACACTGAATATGATGAAAATTATCCATTTATGAGCTTTGCAACATCACGGTTCTGAATGTAGTCGGATACCTTAAATGTATAAAACTATAAAATTGTTTGGAATGATCAAAAAAGCAAAAAATGAGCAAAACTGATAAAATATAATCGCAAGTATATATTTTATCCATCAATTCATTTTATAAACAAGCCATTAAAACAATTATAATATTCCAAATCCTATTATTGTAATGTATTTCGCCTTAAAATATTGTGATTAGAAAAATAAATAAAAAGTTCTTGGCATTGATGAGATAAAAATAAATCAAGAGCATCACAATTAAGATGGAGAAAAATTAACGCTATTTAGCACACACACAAAAAAACCCCCCAGTTTTTCCTTTTTTATTTGTTTGATTCAAAAACATCAATAGCTAAATAAAAGCTTATGAAAAGATTTATAAACAAACAAACTCATAGATCACAAGATTTGCTTATAATTGTCAGAAATCAGGCGACTGGAAAATTCCCCACAATTTTTTTTCTTTTATTTCTGTTTGAGTTGGTGTGATCTCAAAAAAAAATCAAAGTGAAGAGTAATTAATTTTCCTTTCTTAAAATTGGCGAATATAATGCGCAAAAAAAAAAAAAAAAAAAAAAAAAAAATCTTTCTCGAATAAGTTTTAGCTAGGTAGATTGTGCATGTTATGAAGAAATTAATTGCTTCAGGGATAATCATATTTGCCAAAAGCATTTACGATCTCCCTTTAGATTTGTTGTTTATGTTATTTCCTTCCAGATTAAGTTCAGTGTAATATAGCTGTAGTAATGAATAAATAAAAAATTTTTTATAATTTTAAAATTTTTTTCTTTCAACATGATATAATCACTAGTAAGCACTTTTTATTATCCTTGATAATAAAAAAAAAACACAAATGTTTGACTCACAAAATATAAAATTTTAAGTTTAAATTATTTTCACACATGTAAGCTTACTTTAAATTAAATAAGGTATTAGTATATATAAAGAATTAAAAAATGCTTATGGAAACGAGTTTAATTAAATATTTAATAATATGAAATGAATTTCACGTTGGAACTTAGAAGGAAATAAATCAAGAATAAGTATAAAGGTTACGAATTTAAAACACTAAGCTGTGGTTTAATTTTTATGTTTTATACTGCTGAAAATGTTAAGTGCCAGGACATATATTTAATGTATTAAGCCGCAGTTTAGTTTTTAAATTATATTGTCTTGTAAAGGTTATAAGCACTAAAAATAATTTTTTCACAGCTAGGAACAATTTTATCTCTACATTTAAATTCAGAATTTTTTTTTGTAATTAAGAAATAAAAATGTTAAGAAAATTTTTTTGTTTATAAAAAAATGTGTTTTTGAAATTTCTGAAGCCAAATTTGCCTTATAAAATTAAATTCTATCAGTTTTCATTTTCTTACATATTGAAACCCACCAGAGAAGTGTTTCAAAATATTCTCTTCGTAAAAAACCATGATACTCTTAAAAATATAAAATTTCACACAAATAAACGCAAGTTTATAAATTTAGTAATAAGTATAAGATATATATATATATATCTTAGAATAAATTGAAGGTAATAAATTAAATCACATTTATTCGTATTTATTTAACTATATATTTATATTGATTGTCTATATATATGAAGTATATAATTTTAATAAGATATGAATAAAATATTTGTTAAAAAGGTGTAATGTTAAGCCCTAATATCTTGCTCAAATTTTTAAAAAATTAAAACTTCATACTTTTGTAAGTAATTTATAACTTAAATTTTAACTTATTTCGTTTCGTTCATCTAGAAGTCATGTTCATCAAATTATTTTTAAAGTATTCAAGAAAAGATAAAAAATAACATTTCTGCGGAATTTATTTCTGGCTGAAAAACATGCCCTCAAACTATTAAAGAAATTTAATGTTACAACTGACGATTGGGTTGGGAAGGGGGGTTATGGAGTGACCTTTAGAACTATTATCTTTAATGAGGAAACGTTATTGGACGAACCCCTTTTCAATTTATTAACATTATGACAAATAAAATATAGCGTTTTGTTAAAACACCTTTATATTTCAATGAAAGAAATGTTACGATGACGTGTGTTGCTGTGGTGAAGATTTTAAATGAAATTATATAAATTTAAAGAGAAGTTTAAGAAAAATATCAGCTATCTCCTTAAATTATTTTCTAAATATTATAATTCATTTTATTATCCTTCTGAAATTTCCTTCTATTAATTTTAAAAGAAAAATTGTATGCGCATTATAGCTCTATTTATTTTGGTCGCAAATGAGTAGTATGTTGTAAAATTTTTTATTAAAGTTTCAATATACACTCATGTCCATAAATTAAGGAAAATTCAGAATCACACAGAAATTGAACTCTAAAATAAAAATTTCACCTGTAGAATTATCACACACATCTTGAAGAAGAATATGCAAATTACAGGAAACCACCAGATGACGCGGATAGTACGTCACAATGACGAGAGTGTAAGAGAGGGGTACATAAGGAATGGTGGCAAAGAAGTAAAATTGTTCACAAGCGCTTTCAAAGCCTTTCAGTGCAATAACCGCATAGTTATGGCACAAAGGAAGCATTTGGATGATTTTTTACGTGCTGGAATTATTGGACGACTGGAATGTGTACGTACCCAGCTGGAAGTATCCGAGGAACTTGGAATCGCCCAAAGTGTCATCTCCAGGCTTTGGCAACGATTCCAAGATGATGGTAATGTGAGTAGATGTTACAGCACAGGTCGCCCCCGAGTTACAACGCCGAATGATGAGGAAGGGTATATATTTAGCAATTACTGCCAAAAGAAACAGACGGAGCATAGCATCAGGCCTGTCTTGTCAGCTCTCTTCAGCTACCGGTATGACAGTTTCAAGGCAGACCGTGTACAGACGCTTAGGTCACATTGGTCTATATGCTCGTAGGCCTGTCAGATGCGTTCTACTTACCGCAACTCACTGTCTCCTGCGATTAACCTGTAGTAGAGAGCATGCATTGCGGACACCACAACAGTGGTCTTGTGTGATGTTTTCCGAAGAGTCCAGGTTTAGTTTGCAGTCTGATTCTCGCCGGACTTTAATATGGAGAGCGCCAAGTACCCGTTACCACCAAGAGAACATTATTGAACGACACCGTTACGGTGGTGCAGAATGGCTCGTTTGGGGAAGAATTATTCTTGGTTCCAGAACTGACCTGCATGTTCATAGTGTAACGATGACAGGCCACATCTATCGGGATGTCATTCTAGAACAACACGTACGTTTGTTTCGGAGCGCCATGGGTGCTGAATTTCTGTTTTGGGATGACAAACACCGTCCTCACAGTGCAAACATTGTAGACGAATGCCTTCATTCAGAGGATATTACCCGTATGGATTGGCCAACATACTCCACTGACTTGAATCCAATAGAGCATGTGTGGGATATGCTTGGCCGACGAATTGCAGCCCGTCAACCACCTCCCGCCTCTCTACCGGAACTTCGGAGGACATTGCCTGATGAGTGGTGTAATATTCCCCAAGATCAGATTGATAATTTGATACTCAGCATGCCTAGGCGTTGTAAGGTCTGTATTGCATCGTCCGGGAGACATACTCCGTATTAACCATCATACTAACCATATTATACTGTTTTTTGTAAATGGGTTCTTTTTTTAAATTTGCTCCAGGGAGTAAAAATCGCCATTTTTATTAATTATGTTAAACATATAGCATCTTTTTTTGCTCTTTACCTTTTGTTTAATAAATAGACTTTACAAATAAGTCAAATTTGTTTTGCTTCTGTCTCTTTCTTTGCCTGAACTTCATTATCCTTAATTTATGGACATGAGTGTATATGTAAGAACGAAATACTATCGTTAGTTATGATGCATAATACACAAGACTATAATGTACATTCTTTTGAAAAAAAATCGAAGCACCATAAAGGAAGTGTTTGTTTTTAATGAAATTAAATATGTATACAGCTCATACACAGATAAAAAATGATGAAAAAATCAAAGCCATAAGACCACGGCTTACGTTTACAGTTTGAATGTTCAAATCCGTAGTTGGTAGAACTGCCTTTAGTGGCAATACATGCTTGTACATTCATGCTTCAGTAAAGAGTGATAGAGGTTCCTAATGTCATCCTGCGATACATTCTGCCAGACATTCATCAAATGTTGCTCCAGATCTGCGATATTTTGCTGTGATCAAATATGGCTCTCTACCGTATCCCAAACACGCTCGATTGGTAAAAGGTCAGGTGACCTTACGGACCAAGGAAGAGTATAACGATATGAAGGTAGTCCAGAGATATGTGAGGAGTATGAGGCCTGGCATTATGCTTTTGAAAACTGGCCCCCGGATGACGTGTCATGAAGGGTAATACAAACGGCTGTAGGATGTTATCAACATATCGTTGAGCTGTTAAAGGTGTATAGAAATTGACTAGAGATAACCGGCTGTCGTATGAGATAGCACCCCAAACCGTCATACACGGGGTTATGGATGTATACCTTTGTAAAATAAAAACTCATTGAGAGGGCCGACCCCGGCCTCTCCAGACACAAAGACGGTGGTCATCTGCTTCAAGAGTTAAACTAGATTTATCTCTGAACACCATGCGATGTCAGTATGATGATAACCACGATGATCTGCTGAGATACCACTCCAGATGATTCCACCGATGCTGCTGGCAATACCTCGTTTTCTACCCTAGATCACAAGAGCGGGTATTGACAGGTAGAAATCCACCCTGAAGATAAAGAGAAGACTGCCTTCAACATAGGACAAGGGCTGTAGCAATTTAAGGTTATGCCTTTCGGCTTGTGTAATGTACCTGCAACATTCGAGCGCCTTATAGAAACAGAGTCCTCGGAGGACTTTCGTACGAGGCATGCCTGGTGTACCTTGATGACATCATCATCGTGGAGCGTTCCTTCGAAGAATACCTTAACAATATCAGAATTGTGCTACAAATGCTGAAGAAAGCTAACCTGAAGTTAAATCCATCCAAGTGCCACCTGTTTCAGCGTGAAGTCAGCTATCTCGAGCACACACATATCATTTCGGCGGAAGGTGTTCGAACAGACCCAGATAAGATCTTGGTTGTGAAAGACTGGAACTGCCCGACGGATATTCACCAGCTCCGGAGTTTCTTGGGCTTATATGCACGCATTACAGAACATTCGTGATAGATTTCTCAACAATCGCCAGACCATTCCATAAGCTGACCGAGGCCAAATAGAAATTCATACGGACGGACGATTGTAGCAACGCATTTAACAAGCTTAAAGAAGCACTAACATCTGTTCCAGTCCTGGCATTTCCTGAAATTGGGAGACAACTTATTCTGGATACAGATGCAAGTCAGGAAAGCATCGGAGCTGTGTTGTCCCAAACAATAGATGGTCAGGAGCAAGCCATAGCCTATTTTAGTAAGTGTCTGTCCAGATCAGAAAGAAATTATTGTGTGACCAGGAAGAAACTGCTCGCTATCGTAAAAGCCGTGGAGCACTTCAATCCTTACCTCTACGGTCAACGGTTCCTGCTGAGAACAGATCATGCCTCATTGATCTGGCTACTGAATTTTAAAAGTCCAGAAGGCCAAATAGCCAGGTGGATACAAAGGATACAAGAGTATGACGTAGAAATTCGCCACAGAAAAGGATAAGCACATGAAAATGCAGACACCCTTTCGAAAAGACCGTGTCCTGAGAGCTGCAAATACTGTTCAAGAGTCGAAGAAAAATTCGGCGTAATAGATTCAGAAGTTCACCAAATTACAACGTCATCAACATCAGAATCCTACCAGTGGAATAAGGAGAGCGTCAGAAAAGATCAACTGTCGATCCTGAGATGAAACCAATAATAGAATTCTAAGAGACATCTGATGAAAATGCCAGCTGGCAAGACATCGCCCCTTTCTATCCTGCAATGAAACGTTACTGGGCTCTTTGGAACTCTCTCCATCTGAGAAATGGTGTTTTATATCGAAAATGGGAGTATGATGACGGAAAAGCTTTCAGATGGCAATTAATACTCCCAAAGGCATGAGTATCGATAGCCCTTAACGAATTCCATGGCAGTCCAACTGGAGTTTATTTTGGTGTTATGAAGATCATACAAAAAGTTCGTGAGCGCTTCTACTGGAACAATGTGTGAAGTGACGTGGAGAAGTGGTGTCGCCCATGTGATCTCTGTGCTGCACGCAAAGGTCCCAAAAATGCATTAGAGTAAGTCTGCAGCTGCATAATGTGGGAGCGCCTTTCGAACGAATTGCTTTTGACATCCTAGGTCCACTTACGTGATCATCAGATGGCAGCAACAACATCTTGGTTGTCATGGACTACTTCACTAAGTAGCCTGAAGCCTATATCCTATATCCGACCAAGAGGCCACGACTGTTGCAGAGGTTCTAGTTCAAAACTGGATCTCAAGATATGGAATTCCTCTACAACTGCACTCTGATCAAGGGTGAAACTTCGATTATGCAGTTTGCAAGAGACCATGGGAGATACTTGGCATCGACAAAACCCGTATAACAGCTATACATCCTCAGTCTGAAGGCATGGTAGAGAGGTTCAATTGGACCATACTGAACATCCTCTCTCTCCCGGTACCCAATAATCAACAGGACAGGGTCAAGAAACTGCCTCTTTTTCTGCTTGCCTACAGGAGTGCCATTCACGAGACCACCGACCATTCCCCATCCCATATGCTCTTTGGACGTGATATTCGTCTGCCTGCAGATCTTCTGTTCAGCCGGCCACCAGATGCTTCCTTAGCGCCTGAGGAGTATGTAGAGAAACTCCCGGTACGGATGGAGGAAATGCATCGTCAGGCCAGGGATAGAATCGGTATGGCTTCAGAGAAGATGAAGACCTGGTACGATGCAAGAGCACAACTAGACACGACTTAAACGAAGGCGACAAAGTGTGGTTAAGGAATCCGACACGTCGCAGAGGACTCTCTTCTAAGCTGCAGATCAACTGGGAAGGTCCTTACACAGTCCTAAAAAGACTGAATGACGCTATGTGGTTCGGATACAGAAATCACCCCACTCAAAACCGAAGGTCATACAATACAATCGGCTAGCCCCTTATCTTGGCCAAGATGAATAAGATCCTTAAGTTTCAGACCATGGCCACTAATTATTTTGTAAATAATGCATATTATTTTTCTTTTCTAATTCCTTTTAGTGTTGCAATTTATTTGTTTATGTATTTTAAATTTATTTGCTTTGTATGTGTGCTGTCGAGTACATTTGATTATTGTACATTTGATTATTGTGATAATAGTTTATGTCTGTAAATATAGGCCTCTTACTCAGGGATTGTACTATCTGGGACGTGCAGTCTTTCAGGAGGGGGCACACACAGTGTTACGAATTTTGTGTAAAATAAATAATTTGTATTTTGATGTGTAATGCCTTTACATTATTCTAAATTAGATTTAATTTACGTTAAAATTGTAATATTCACGAACAACGCCGTCCCTTACGTTATAATGGTTATTCCATTGGGAACTTGGCAAAATCTTGACGATAGAGCCAAGTTGGCGTTATTTTGGTGACTTGGCGATCATCCTGGCGACCATTTTGGGCGAGTTTGGAACCCTCTGGATTCTTCGAGAAATTAGTGGAGAAATACACATATTTCAAGATCTATGACGCAAGCGGATCTTTCTCGAATTATTCGCGAGGAAAATAAATTGAGAGATGCTCGCCGAAAGTCAGTCAGTCTACCACCACCACCTACAATGTACAATCAAATAATTCATTGGTCTCAGGAAACCAAATACCTCGGACTCATTTTTGATAACAAACTCACTTGGACAAAACACATCACTTATGCTCGCGATAAATTCCGGAAAGTAATGTTCAAAATTTACCCCCTCTTAAACCGGAATTCACACCTTGATTTAAATTGTAAAGTGCTTCTCTACACAGCCCTTTTGCGTCCAATCATGTCATACGGGTGTTCTGTATGGGGTTATGCTGCAAAGAAACACATTAATATCTTGGATGTTGCTCAAAATACTGTAATTAGAATGATTGTCGGTGCCTGTAGGTACATGAGATACGACGAAATTCGCAATGCAATTAAAATACCTCTTCTTAAAACGCATATCCAAAGTTCAGCCAAAAATTTCTTTAACTCTCTAAATAACTCTGAAAATATTAACATGCAAAATTTAGAAAACTATACAGCTCGCACAAAGAGGAAGCGACCCAGGAGTATTCTCCTGGACTCGTATAATCCTCCCTAGCATTTAAATTATTTCTAATTATCTCTTTATATCACTCTTTTATTTTCTGTCAGGTTTGTCTTGCATTATTTTTAAATTCTTACCTCTCCACTAATAGCTGAGTGCACTAAGCGCTCGACATACTCTAGGTTATTTTTCGAAGCAACACCGGGAGTGGTCAATGCGCAGGAGGGTGACCGCTTCGCAAATCGCCCGGCTGTGTTCTTTTCTCCCTCATAAATTTTCGCCCCTACTGGACATCTGTCACTACACCACTCACACTCACTCCCCCCACTTGGGCAGCCATTTTCCCTGATCCATTATCTTGACTTTCCAACAGCCAATAGGAAGACACGCTCTTCCACTCTAATTCTCACTGCAAATTCTTCGACGGAACGGAAATTAGAATTTTCAGGTGCCAACGCCGAAGGCGTTTATACCTAGTATGAGAAGAAAAGGAAATCCATGATAAAATAATAAAAAATCAACAACCCCTCAAAAGGAGGGGGGAATGAGAGAACGAGATGCCTACTACGCCAGCCGAACGACTGGGTGAACACCCAGAAACAGGTTGGTGACGTAGTGGCATGAATGAAGGGAAGGACCAGGAAGGAAACCCATCGCCAAAAGATGTACATGGAGGGGGGAGGTGACAGCCAGAACTGACCCTGTTTCGATTTGCAGTAGAGCATTTGATGTTGTAGATGTTTGAAATTAATGTGTATTTGTTGAGTTACGGTGGTTTGAGCGGTAGCTGCCATTTTGCTGTGGCAAAGGCGTATTTCAATTTAGGATGTGGATAAGTGAACATTGTTTGTGCTCGAATTATTGGATTGTCGTGAATTTCAATAGATCTGAAAACATTCCTAGCTAACTTAGTGATGTAACTAGAAATCTCGGCTCCATGTGTAGGTCGTAGTGAATAACATCATTTCTAACGTACCAAGGCGCGTTAGTTATGAGTCGGAGTATTTTGTTTTGGATAACTTGGATTTTTTTTTTTTTCATGTGGGTGGCAGCCGCTGCTCCCAGACAGGAGAAGCGTATGTTATAATTGGGCGCAGAACTTGCTTGTATAAAATGACTTTGTTTTCAAGGGATAGTGGAGAATTCCTCCCTACAAGGGAGATAGCTAAATGAATTCTCCCCCAGAATTTTTCTGAGAGATAGTCGATATGCTTTTTGTAAGTTAAGCGGCTATCCATGTGTAGACCCAAGTAACGAACTACCGAGACCCACTGTATGTTGTCTTCAAAAAGAGTGAGTTGAAAAGGGGGGTCGATAACTCCCCATTTTCTGAATATAATTGCTTGAGACTTGTCAACATTAATTGCAATTCTCCAATGTGTGAGCCAATCTTGTAACTTGTCAAGGAAGTTTTGCATGTTTTTAAGTGTGTATTTGAGCTGGGTACCTTGCGTAAGCATGGCGGAATCATCCGCGAACAGGCAAGTACTGACGGTGGGGTGTTCTGGGAAGTCGTGTGTGTAAATGTTGTATGAACTGGGGGACAGGGAACTACGCTGGGGGGTTCCACTTTGAATAAGCCCATTAGTAGAAAATGTGTTATTTACACGGACCCTAAAGGTCCTGTTGTGTAAATAATTGTGAACAATTTTAATTAAATATCCAGGGAATTTTTGAGTTTGAGGAGTTTGTACGTGAGGCCATCATGCCACATCTTGTCGAATGCTCTCTTAACATCTAAGAAAACACCGACAGTGTAGAATTTGTTAGCGAATCCTTCGTTTATAATATTCGTAACTCGTATAAGTTGGGGTAGCGTTGAATGGCCCTCCCGGAACCCGCATTGTTCCGGGGGAATGCAATCTATGGCTTTGCAGTGCGTTTGAATTCTTTTTAAGATTATTCTTTCGAAAACCTTAGCAGTGGTACTTAATAAAGAAATCGGCCTCTAATTTTTTGACTCAATTTATGGCCCTGATTTGGCTTTGGCAACATAACTACGTTTGCTTGCTTCCACTGTGTCGGAAAGTGATTTTTAATGAGGCATTGATTGTAGATTTTTGTTAAGTGTGTAATAGCATTTAAAGTTAAATATTTAAGTGCAATATTTGGAATATGGTCGGGACCCGCAGCTTTGCGGTTCTGCAATCTTTTAATAATGCCTCGGACTTCAATAGGGGAAGTGAGGGGAGGTGTGAGTGTTGTGAAGTTGTCGAAGTAGTTACAAACTACATTTTCAACTTCTTCGATCTTGTCGTCACAGTAGGGTTCAACATTTTCCTGAAAAGTGACTTCAAATGTGTCTTTGAAAGCCTCCGCTTTTTCGAAATCAGAATAAGCCATTCCTCCTGGACCATGGAGAGGGGGAATGACCGTTGCTCTTTCAGTGATTTTCCTATGTAAATTGTACAAGGAATTATATCCTGAGGGTTTAAAGTTAAAAGAAGATCTTTCCAGGTCCTGTTTTTATGTGCTTCGATTTCTTTCCTGATCTGTCTAATGAGAGCGTTAACTTCGCGTTTGTATGGTTGATATCTGGTGTTGTTCCAGAGTTTTCTGAATCTATTTTTTGCTCTGATAAGCTCTCGTATGTGATCAGGAAGGCGGAGGTGAGGTGTGTTAATTACCCTAGGAGACGTGGAAGCAGAGATCGCATTCGTAATTACGTCGGTGAAATTTTGAACGGCCGTATCCAAATTATCTATTTGGGGATTTCCCGGAATGTTGTGATAAAGAATCTCTTGAAACTTAATCCAGTTTGTAGATTTAAGAGTTCTAAGAATCGGTGGTAAGATGTTATTTGTTATGAAATCAAAAATCACTGGATTGTGATCACTGCTAAGGGCATTTATAGTGAAAACATCAGTGTGAGCCAAGTTAGCTGCAAAGCCGATGTCAAGAATGTTGTTAGTGTGCCAGGCGTTGAAATGAGTTGGAGTGTCAGGGGCGATAATATCCAATGCGGACCCGACGGCCCAATTGCATAAAATATTACCATTTGTGTTAGACCTGCTTGGGTTCCAGCTCGAGTGTTTCGCATTAAAATCACCGAAAAGAAAGGCTTTGTTGCTATGATTGAGAATTGCGTCCAGTTCAATAGTATTAATGGAGCCGTGTGGAGGTCTGTAAATACACGCCACCGTGATTTTAGTGTTGTTTCCTACTTGTAGAATAACCGATGTATTTTCAAATGTGTTTGAAGTATTGACGATGGCGTGATGCCTAATGGAATTTTTAACGAAAATGGCAGTGCCGCCCCCGCGGTGTGTTGTACGATCACTTCTGTGACAAGTGTAGTTTGGAATGCTAACTCGGTCCGCAGGACGAAGGTGTGTTTCTTGTATCCCGATTACGTCGGGGTTGTAGTCAATGACAGTGCCTTTAAATTCATCTATACATCGTTTTAAGCCGTTAGCATTCCAGCTAAAAAACCTGAGAGAGTTACTGTTCGCGTTATTATTGAATGTTAATTTTAAATTTTAGATTGAATGATGGACAGCATTTGTCCCCACTGTGTCATCATTTGTGACATTTGTGACATGACTTGAGAAACATCAAAGTCGTGATTCGTGTTTTTCTTAACTGCAGCAGAGTACAGTTGTTGAGGAGGTGTGGAGTTCTGAGCGCGCGCTCCTGGTTTCTCCTGCCAGACGTTTTTCATTGGTTGTTTTTTCTTATTGTTGTTTGTGTTGTTTTTAGCGTTTTGGGGGCATCCTGAGAAATTTGCAGGGTGCGGTCCACTGCAGTTTGCACATTTAGCTGGGGCTTTGTTTGGCTTTTTGCAATCGGAGGTGAGATGGCCTCCTAAACATTTCAAGCATCTAGGTGCACGATTGCAAAACCTAGAGTGATGATAGAACTCCTGGCATCTATAGCACTGAGGAGGCATGTTTAGAGGTTCAGCATGAACTCTAAAAAATCCTATGTTTGTGATATTGAAAATTCCCTGATTATCAGGGTTTTTAGGAAGGGTTACCAGAAAAAGTGGCATGTTTGTATTTGTCTTCTTGTTTTTCAACAAGGAGATGTGGTTGGGATCGAAACCAAAACCACGGAGTTCCTGCATCAATTCTGTATGATCAAAATCGGTGGGTAACCCTCTGATCACGCATTTTAATTGTTGAGTGTGTGACATCTCAAAAAATTCTTCGAGATGTCAAGATCCATGCCTCGAAGCTCCGCCTACTGGCTTGCTGCTGCTCGTCCAATCGCAATGCTTCACGTCTCAACATGAAAACTAAACTATTTGCCATGTTGAAAATAGACTTTTTGCCAGATACGGGATTGAGGGTTCGTTGAACCCAGATGCCCGAACAAATTCCCGCAGATTCCCGCAGAAAGTCAGTCTGGTTTTGACTAACGATCAGTTAGTATTGCTTTAGTGATTACTTCGGCTGTGGAATGAGCGATTGCTTGAGAATAATCTTTTATGTAAGAGTATTTTGGACACCGATTATTGTGTTTGCTGGCTGTTGAAGGTGTGAAGATCGTCTGAGATTTATTCTGCGAATATTGCTGCTGAATCCTGTATTTCAAGATTGGATTTTCGACAATAAATTCCCATCGCTCTTTGAGACTGATTTGCATAAAATCCTCGAACCCTGGATGTGCGTAACAATATATATTTCTATAATATTTTATTTTATTTGCCATAAGATGTCAATGTATTTTAAATTATTCTTCGGTCACTTTAATGTATGTTTTGATAAAGTTTACATAATAAGTCTGCTTTATTATTATTAAAAGACAGGGTAATTTTTTTACATCTTTAACTCAATCAATTTTTTATCATCCAGTACCAAAATAAATAAGATATGTAGAGCTGTTTAACTTAACACGACCCTATAAAATAAGTAGTATAGTACGATTTACTTATCTAGATATCTCCATACAGCAGTCTCTTAACAGCAAAACTTAAATCCTGCACTCTGAATCTTTTCCAGTGAGGTTCCTCTGACTCAATAATATTTCCTATCAATTATTTTCCTACCTAATTTTATCCTATCTTTCTTCTATTCTTTCTCACTTTTACTCAGCCTTCCTTCTTTCTTTCTATCCTCTACACTTCTATTTATATAGCATAGGTTCCTTTACATATCCAACAAGGTAACAAAGTACCCCAGAGGTTAGTTACGGAAATGCGAGTGAGAACCTGCTAAAGTTGAATCTAACTATCAGAACTTCTAAGAATTATTTAATATGATCTTTAAGACTATACTTTAAAATAAAGACAAGGTATAAGATTATATATATATATATATATATATATATATGAATAGAAAATATAATAAAAGCATATAAATAAGTATCAAAATTCAGGTAACTATTTAAGTATTAACTGAAAAAGCAATTTTCCAACGATCCATTTTCCCTAGAGAACATTAAAGAGAAGAAATAACGACAAAAAACTTTAAATGTTCAAAAACTATTCATAAAAAAGTCTCTAAAGCTTTTATGTTTTAAAAACATATGTAGGAAATGAATAGAAAAAAAAACTTCATTATCAATTAACTCTTTTTACTGGAAGAGGCATTAAAATTCTTCTTAAATATATTATTTTGAAGTTGGAAAATAGCGCTGTTTCTATTTTAATCTTTTAAGGGGACTCGGCACCTTTTTTCAATTTTTTTTTTATTTAAGGGTTTTAAAATATTTTTTTGTATATTATTAACAGTTACTACTAAACTAAGAAATTTCACCATGAAAAAAATTCCTAAATTTAAAAAAAAATTTAAAATTTAAAGTTTTTAAAAATTTTTACCGATTTTCAAAATTCTTCTTCTTTTACAATTATCATTATTTTGACACCAAAATTTTTTTGGGATTTATTAGACTATGAGTAATAACTTTAGGGATCGATTTTGCAACAAACAAATTAGTTTTGGAAAAAAAAATAAAATGTAAACATTAATGGAAAAAAAGCTAAAAAAACATGACTTCTGCTACATTTTCTTTTATAAAATTTTTTTATTCAAAATATTAAAAAATGGATCCCTAATTTAATTAAGCACATTGTAATAAAGATACACACCAAAATTCAAGTTGTTTGATAAATATCTGTAGAAGTTTTGTACTTTTAAAGACCATGATTTCATGAAAAAACTCGAACTGAGAAAATGCATTTTTAAGAATACCAATCAGCAAATATATATCAAAACAATGTCTAAATTTTGTAATAATTTTTCAATATGTTGTATAAATATATACCTTTAAAATAAAACATAATATAATTCAATTTGAAAATATTAAACAAAAATATAAGCTTTTTTTTTTTAAAGTGCCTGTCTGTGAGCCCAAAATTACGAAAAATAGGAAATATCATTGTGACTTATTTTTACAAGAAACATCTATGAAATATATTAAAAAATAAATGAAATACATGAAATAAATGTAATAAAAATACATGAAATGTACAATAGAAAATTTAAAAGCTTTTATAAAAATAATTTGCTACTTAAATCAATATCTAAAATAAAATAAAGTAAAACAAATTTATGCTAAAATGTATTATTTTTTCAAAACAGGTTTGTTTTAAAATTGGCCTGCGCCATAAGTCATTCCTTCTCTCCTCCTAGCTAATAACTCTTTTTTATGTATTGCTTTTTAATAAGTTTAAGAGCCAGCTTATTACTGGCATTTTGACGACGTTTTCTAAATTTTTGTTTTCGACAATCTAAGATAGTAGCAAGTTGTTTCGTTGAACCTCCAGTAGCTACACCTAATGCTTTCTGTGTTTCTACAATGGTGCGTACTGTACCCTTATTGTATTCGCAGACAGCTTCTGTTACTGCCCGCTTAACACGTCTTTTGTTTACGAAAATTTCTTTCGGACACTTTGCCCAAATCATGCTATGCAAACTTTCGTTTGCATTTTGTGTTCCACATCGAATGCATCTTTCTAACAATTCATTAGATGCAAGTCTTTGATAAATCGGTAGAATTTTTGTAAGAAACTTTTCATTTATTGGTGTTCCTACATTTAATTTATGATTGTTAGGTTTTTCCCCATTAGCAATCGCAGATTGGTAGAAACACCATGAGTTTTCTCCTGCAGGACACTTCGAATGTTGAGGTTTAGCATCTGTAGAAATGCTATGCAACAATGTAGCATATATTGCTGTTTTCATAGCATTCACATCCCCTTTGTTTCTCAAAATAGCCTTTTGGTAGTAAGTAGTTAATTTTTAATCGTGGCTTCTTTCAAACTACCATGAGCTTTACCACCTAAAGAAATACCTTGAGCACGACAGTCTTTTACAGTAGATCTCAAAGCTGTTCCTAACCGCTTACTAACATGATTAATACATTCTTCCTTTTTTATCACAATGTCAGGTCCATACACTTTTTTCTCGCACAAGTAGTTAAACGTTTTACAATCACCATCGGATAATACTGTAATATAACGGAATCCAAGTGATGTGGATCTTTTCCACAAGGTTAATGCAGCTTCCATTTCCATTGATGTAGATGAGCCCAAGTGATTTATATCACATTCGCTTTTATGTCCTTCATACCATATGCTGAATTCAGCACTTGACTGGCCTAGCTTATTTTTTGCCACAGAGCAATGACGACACACCTTACTCATCACTTCAAAGTCAACAACATATCCGGTGAGCATATCTATAACACATCCTACACCGATAAGTGAGGTGTGACCACGAGTTAGCCACGTTCCATCAAAACTAACACTTAAGTCTGTGATTTCAGCTCCATTCTCGTACACATTTTTAATTTCTCGGTGGATTTCCGCAAATATGTTTTCAGATGCCAGAGTATATGCATTATCCAGCCGTCTCGCACACTTCCCATATGTAGTTGATGAAAAAGGATCTATATTCATCACCATACAAAATTTTTCTATAGCTGAATAACCTTTCCCAATATGTGAAAAAGCTTGAGTTATTCTCAAATTCACATCATGGCTGGTCTGAACAGACTTTAGAGATGTGTTTACAACAGTTTTGTTTTCATCACAATTGCTACACAATAGTTTTAAATTGTATGAAAATCCCAACTTGGCTCCAAGCTCCAGTTTCAAAGTTTGTTTTTCACAATATTGGCACTTTGCACTTCGAAGAAGATTGTTAACTTGGTTAAAGTCCACCAATATATAATTTCCAATAGCAGAGGTATCCTTTTTTACCACAGTGTTCAATTTTTCCAGGCGTACATTTGAAAAAACTGAATTTTTGTTCACTTCACAATCAACTTTCGCTTTACACCATCGCTTTTCATTCATTTGCAAAGCACGTACTGAACGTTTTCTAAGAGGCATAATTGCGATATCAACTAATAAAATGAATGAATGTATGATTGAAGTAGCATTAAAAATTATGATTGAAGTAGCATTAAAAATTATGATTGAAGTAGCATTAAAAAATGCTGTTTTAGGTTTCTATGAAGTTAAAAACTAATGAAACTAAAAATCACACAGCAAGCGAAAATGGCAAAGCTAATGTAAATAAACAACTTTGCTGATAGTTACAGTCACAGCTTAACGGATTCCTCTGCTTCTCTGTAGTTTTTAATGTAAAATAATGGATTTATTCTCAAGTAAAAAAATGCAAACATTGAGGTGGGCGTGGCATTTAAACTGCTGACAGAGCTGTCAAAATATTTAAAATGCATTTTACTGCGTTTAAAATAATCAGATCGTTTCAAAACTTCCCTCAATTGTACCAAAGGTATCAAACTACATTTTAAACTAAAAATTGAAAAATCGATATTTTCATCGATTTTAGGTTTTTGAAAGGTGCCAAGTCCCCTTAAATAATTGAATTATAATGTATTCAATGCCTTATGTATTGAGGTATGCCAAACATTTGTATACAGTTTCTCCCAGTTTTTAATTTTTTTACTTTTGTTTGCAACGTTATTTGAACAATTGCTTTTTAAAATAAGATTTGCATGGACTACAATAGAGTAATCAATCTTAAAAATGAAAAATGATTTCCATACACGTATTTTTTCGTAAAACAATTTCTGCTACACAGGTGTATTTGTTGAATGCCTCTCTTAACAGACAAAAAGATGAAGGATTCTGTATCACGAACAATTTTTATTAATACGAGATATTAATGATAGGAAAAATATTTCGCCTCACAATTTCTAGTCACACAGGATAAATCAATAGCTGGAACACAAGAAGTTGGTGAAAGTTTTGTAGGTACTAAAAACATAATTAAAATTTTAATACGGAGTTTTTCTTATAAATGTTCAATTTCATTAAAAAGTAATTGTGTCTGATGTAATATTTCCAAGACAAAAGCAATTTTTTTTGACGTTATCTCTTTTCAAGATTTGAGAATTAGTTAAAAGAGTCAAAGAGGATAAGGAAATCAGAAACAAAGAAAATTTCTTACTCTTATATTAGATAAGTTTTAGAGAAGCAATAGTTGAATGGAATGAATACTTAATTAATTAGATTGCATTTGAATAGAAATGCTGAACAGGCTCTTCTAACTAACTTTAAGACAATAGTCGCACATAACTTTCAGCTACCCAGCTTAGAAAATTCCACTCAGACAGGATTACAGAACTGTAACCTATACTACCTAGTTTCATAAAATGTATGAGCACAGCTTCATTTTTCTTTAACATATTGGCAATAAATTTTAAAATATTGCATAGAAACAGTTTTCAAAAGAATGCAGAAAATTTTAACCTCTGAAGTAAATATTTTATGTACGATAAATTTTTAAAAATAAGGACAACTTAAATAAAATATGAAAATCCAAGATAAAATAGATTCAAAGAAGAATGGATAACACAATCTTTAAATTCTTAAAATTGTGTTATATGAAAATGGAATTTTTTGTTGGTTTTAACGCATTGAAGACGAAAAGCGTGAATGTTCGTATTTTATCTTTTATTTTATGCATTTATTATTTTAATTTGTAATTTAATCTTTATTACTTTTTCGATAATTTTAGTTTATTTCATTTTACAAAAAATATGCGAGAATTTAGGCAATATATTTTTTTCAGCATCCCATCTTTAATGTGTTAATTATCTATAATAATAAAAATTATTTCATATTTAGAATTTATCGGGTTATATTGTTGCTTTAATGCATTTTAACCCTTAACTTCCCAATTTTTAAAATTTCTATGGAAAAATTATATCAGCTAGTTCTCAAGTAATAATAAAAGGGAAAAATATTTATAAAAAAAAAAATTAAGCTGTTTTAAATTGAATTTTAGACATTTTTTGTTTGTTTGTTGCAGAAGTACAACATTGTTCAGTAGTGCTGTAAATTACAAAAGATTTTTTTATGTGAGGATTTTATTATTCATCATAAAATGTTTAAATTTCTTACCTGGTAATTTATTTCGTCAATAAACAAAAGGAAGCATAAATATAACGGATTCTTTTATAGCAAAAACACAGTTCTTGAGGCATCAGAGATTTTTATAATGGTGATTTCTGGAACAAATGTACTTCCATCCAGTGACAAAATTAGCATGTATTTCGTTGCAGTAATCTTTTTTTCTCAGATAAGTGATTTGTAGGTAATTAAAAAAATATTGAGTATGTTAAATTAGAGAATAAATTATATGTTGCAGAAATGCAACACAGTGGGAAGTTAAGGATTAAAAAATGAGACGGCTTTTTCGGGGTTTTTTTTTTTGCCTTCTTGTAAAGCCCCCTTGTAGGGGGTCCAATGCACGCTTAAACTGTCGGGGCTCAAAGGTCTTCCATTGGTGTGGTGTGGAAGTTAGAACTGTGGATGCCAACTCTGCTGACGTCCTCGTCACTTGACCAAGGTTCAGGATTACGAGGTCAGTCTCAATAGTTCTCGTGCAGTTTTATAGAACGACATTAACGTAACTCCTTTTTTTCTCTTGCTTTTTCGCGTGGCAGCGGTAGCCTAGTGGTCAAGGTAACGTACTCGTGGCTTGCGTGTCATGAGTTCGAGCCTGGTACCGCTAAAGACCCGCCGTGTAGGGGAATGGTGCACGTTAAATCTGTCGAAAGTTCAAACGTGTGGTAGCTAGGAGAGGGGGTGCCAGCTCAGGTGTCGTCCTCATCACTTGACCATGGTTCAAAATTACGAGGTCCATCGCCCAAAAGCCCTCGAATAGCTAAACAGTGTGACGTTAATATTCGCTCACTCACTCTCTTGCCCTCTCGTATTATCATAAATATATAATTAAATCATTAAAAAATATATGTTAACTTGTATTTTATTTAAAAATAAAACCACACTAGAAACATATATATGTATACACATCTATCTGTTAAATGTAATAGATATTCAAATACTATTTTTTTTTGTTAAACTTTGGTTTGAAATTTGAATATTTTGATTCGATATGATAGTGCAGAGTACGAAAATACTAACACACAAAAATATAAAATCCTATATTGTTAACTAATGGGGAAGATTATTGTTTCTTTTTCTGAAACTGTGTGTGTGCACAATCTATTCCAATCTTCTAAATATCTCCTAAAAATGCGCATCCAACAATATGTTAGTGACTGTGCAAAGAAAAATGAATCCCCAGAAAACAGACGAACACATTTATTGAGGAAAAGAACAGATGAGGGATTTGACGAAGAGAGAGTTGGTTTCTAGCACTATAGAGGAGAAGAAGAGTGAGAACAGAGATTGCCCCACTTATTTTTTCAAAAGAATATGTTGTTCTTTTGTTGTCATCCCTAAGTATGAAGATATAAAGAATAACAGATTAAAAAGTAGTTTAAAAAGATAAACTTGATCCTTTTCTGCACTTTAAATTTATTTACTTTAATGAGCCTTTTACTGTTCTTAGGAATTAGACCTGTTTTAATTTTCTCCCAAAAGTTTTGTAATAGTCCTTACATCATTTGTTCACCACCTAAAATAATATTATATAAAAAGTACTTATCACTTCATCTAAAATTTATCATGAATATTGTTTTAAATGCGTTTGTAGAAAGTCAAAAAAAATTGTTAAATTTCTAAATTGAAAGATTTTATTTTTTATTTTGAATTAGACGCAGAGAATATGTTGAAAAAATAAATGATCATATGAAAGGCATAGATTTAAATTTAAATCGTTCAATTATTAATAAATATTTATACTTATTAACAAACCAGGATAATGTACTCTTACAGTATTTAAATGCAAAGAAAAAATTGAACTTGAATCACACTTAAAAGGGGTTAGGTTCATGAAACAGGATCTGTATCTCAGTAATATAAAAAATAGGTATTTTTAAGGGACATTTATAAACATTCTATTGAATAAAAATCTCCAATTTTCTTACTGAATATTCTTTGAGCCATAATACATACTTTAATCAGAGTTTTTATGGATTGGATGTCTAATTATTTTTTTAAAAAAATATTTTTTTGCACAAATCTGGTTTATTTTTTTTTCAAAAACAGTGAAGTTTCATGAATTAAGTTAGAGCATCTTTTTGAAAACCCCTTGATTAAAGTATGTATTAGAGCGTAATTATTAATTGTGCAAAGAGAGTTATAAGCTGTTAAATGCAGTAGTTTAGGAACAAATATTCCTTAATTGGCAAAAATGTTAGTTTTGAGAAAAATGGATTTTAGTGGGTGTGGCAGGAGGACTCTGACAGGCGGTAAAACATTTTCAAAAAATTATTAAATTTACTTCTACTGCTCGTAGAATAATTATTTTTGCACCATTAGAAGCGTAAAAGTTCATATTTTATAAAAATGGGAAAAGTGAAAAATGTGTTTTGGGGTCGAAATTCGTGAACCTACCCTCTTAAACAATTAAACAAGAGTCACTGTAGTTGAGTGGTTAGTGCCTAGTCTGGTCTCGCGACAGGCTTGTAGCGGTTTCGAATCTTGGTTCCACTGAAGACGCACCTTGAGGCTCATCAGCTTAGAGATAAGTCCAGCTCATTTTTATATTCAGTGCTAGCTAATAACTTTTGATATTTCCTTCTTTTATGTGAATTTATCTACTATTAACTACCGTAGCACTGTGGTAATCCTGTCACTGGTGAAGTAAGAGACACCAAATGATCAGCATTGTATTAAAATCAATATATACCGGGTGGGCAAAGAGTCCGTAAAAACTTTAAAAATTCATAAAATCCGGGGAAATGAACGAAAAAAAAAACTGTTTGCAGGATCAGCATTAGTATGTCACGGGATTTTTTTTAAGCTAGAAAAAATAGTTCGAAAATCATCCGGTAGGTGGCGCTGTTACAAGCGTCTGTGGTGTAAATACGCAAATTAGACGGCTATAAAAACCTTTGCTCTCAATGAATCCACATTCATTTCCCCATTACATACAGTGAATGTGAACAAGGATGCTCAGTGCGCCGGATAAAGCTTTGTTGGTGAAGTTATTTTACATGAACGAGGAATCAGCGACCATTGCCTTGCGTAAATTCCGAGTTCAGAAAAATGTGAAGAGCGAAAAAGGCCCTTTAACACCTGCATGTCTCTTAAAGCTTGTTAAACGTTTTGAGGAAACTGGAAAGTTGCATGATCGAGCACGAGCACGAGCCGGACGACCATGCTTGAAAGAAGCACGTGCACCCTGCATTGCTGTCGAAATGGAAGCGATTGCGTCCGAAGCAGCTTCAGGGACCAGCAGGGCTCGCGTGAAGCTGCCAGACGATTGGGCTTACCACCATCATCTCCGCAATATTCTTCGTGGAATCCTCCAGCTGTACCCATACAAATTGCAATCATGCCATGAACTTTTGCCAGCAGATACCGCACAGAGGGAAGCATTTGCGAAGTGGGCCTTCTCTAAAATGGAACAGGATCCTACCTGGGTTTTTAACATCTTGTGGACAGATGAAGCTCATTTCTCGCTTCATGGTGACGTTAACAACCATAACTGTCCCATTTGGGCGACCTCTAATCCACGTGAGTACACACAGAAGCCATTGCATTCCCCAAAAGGGACAGCATGGTGTGGTTTCACGGGTTCATTTATCATAGGACCCTTCTTATTTGAAACGCAGTGCCCAGTAAATGGATGGATAACGGAAACGGTAAATGCTCAGCGTTATCTAACGCTTCTGCGGGAGACTGTTGTGCCATGTTTAATTCAACGAGGTCAGATTGCGAATGTCACGTTCATGCAGGATGGAGCAACCAGTCACACTGCTAACCCGGTTAAGGCATTCCTGATACAGACGTTCGGAGAAGACAGAATCGTTAGCAGGCGCTGCAGGTACCCATGGCCTCCTCGGTCTCCAGATTTAACACCGACAGGCTTCTGGTTGTGGGGATATTTGAAATCTCGCGTGTATCTATCCGGTCCATCAAGTCTGTCGGAACTGAAAGATGCGATCCGCAGAGAAGTATCCTCCATACATCCGGACGTGTTGCACTCTACCGTTGCTGGATTTGTCACTCACCTGGAATGTCTTCTCCCCTGTGGTGGTGGTCATGTGGTGTAATAAAGTTGTGAAAGTTTTCTGTTCATTATGTATGCATTGTTTCTTTGATTTGCGTACATCAGTGCCACCTACCGGATGATTTTCGAATTATTTTTTTTCTAGCTTAAAAAATCCCGTGTCATACTAATGTTGATTCTGCAAACAGTTTCTTTTTTCGTTCATTTCTCCAGATTTTATGAATTTTTAAAATTTTTACGGACTTTTTGCCCACCCGGTATATATATATATTACCTATCAACTTACTGTCAAGAAACACCATAAGCCGAGGAAGTGGTCAACTTAAGAGCTATCCTAAATTTCTAAGACAAATAATTATGTCACTTATTTTGGTTACAATCTCCTGTAACAGCCCTGGTCAGGACTTGACAGGAACAATTTGCTAACCCAGAAAAAAGATCGTCTTCCTTAACTCCGAGGCCATTATGATATTGACTCTGATAATCTAATTTCAATAGCAGCCTAACAACTTACTCCTACCCTCACTTCGCTAGGGTTTAAATAGCACTCTCATTCCCATAAATCACAGGGTTTTTTTTTACGGGAAGTTATTTTATAAACATACAACAGTCCAGAAATATTTCCCCCAAAGGATAAGTCACAGCCGCGGAAAGGACCCGTCACAGTGCTACTTCTGTGGTTGTGAATCATTAAGAATATCATATCGCACTTCAATAATCTTATTCAAAATAATTAGTAGCAGTCTTTTCAATTTTACTTTTGTCCCTCACTCTCGAAAAAAGAAAAATTTAACATGGAAAATATATTTACCCTCCCATCTCAAGAAAAGTTCCTCATATATTACAATTTTTTTTATTATAGTACGAGAGTGGGTCAAATACCAACGAGTTCTTAATAGATTTTTTAAATATATTATTTTCTAATATTATACCATTTTGTTGTTTTTATCCATATCTCCCCTTTAGATCTACATATTGCTTCAATGTAAGTGGATTTTTTAAATTTATGTATGATTAAAAAAAATTAAACGTATATGAGACCAGTTGCACATTAATTTTCTACTTCTTCATTTGATGAAAATCTGTCCTTCTCTTAATGCTGCTTCGAGTGATCAAGTAAAAAAATACTTGGAATATAATAGGCTCAGGCTGCAGGGAGAATGTTAGAATATTGTTCAGTGAAATATGTTTAATTTTCCTTGTTTTACATCAGTTGTGTGAGGTCTTACATTAACATGGAAAAGGAAAACATTGCGGATTGCAATGGAACGTCTTTTAAACTGATATGCTACTTTAACATTTTCTGAAAGTTCACAGAAGTATACCATATAACTGTATGTCGAGAGAGACGTTGAAAAAAATTCGTTCGACACCCTGCAAATTTTCAAAAAAACAATAGCAAGAACTTTTCCAACAGTCAATTAAGTTTTTGTTTTTGGTGAAGCAATTTCGTTTTTCGTGCAGCATCCCATATTAGGCCGCTTTAATTCAAAAGTGTAATTATTCACCCAATATTAATCGCAAATCAAAATTCGTGTCAAAAATCTATTTCCTTCTGCTTCATAGTAATCCAATCTCGTGGACGAATTTATGTTCTTGCCAGCTTCTGATTTTCATTCAAAATTCGAGGAACCGAACTAGTGATAATTTTGTGAAACTGCAACTTATTCCGAATAATGAAATGCATACTTCCATAATTTATGCCCGTTTTGCCCGTTATTTTGTTAACTGATTTTCCTGGACCATCAAGAATAAGGTGAAGAATTTGTTAAATTTTCACTCCGGTTAGACTTGTACTATGTTGACGATTATGAGCCAAACTTTCTTCTTCACAGCCATTTTAAATATTCTTACCTTTACATTTTTGAGATCTCAATAAGATGTCATTACATTCGTTATAACATTTCATCATTGCATTCCTTTATTACATTAGTTATTCGTTATGTCGTTACATTTTCATTCGTTAAAACTAATTGATTATTCACTGTACATCTACAGAAAATAATTGTATCTACTCATCGTGCTACCAATTAAATAATTGAATATAAAACGTTGTCGAATGATTATTTCAGCTTTAAGTAACTTATTATTGTTGCTGTTGCGTAATATATAAAAATTGTCTCGTCATTTAAACTGAGTCGTTTATATCAGATCCCCCCCCCCTAGAAATTATTGTTTAATTTTACTGATTTCCATTTTATTTTCATTTGATGAAAATACATACGAGGGTTGGGGCAAAAGTCATGGCAACTATTTTTTTTCTTGAAGATACCCGTCTGGTTGGAAAATGTGACATATACAGACGAAAGGGAAAGGTGTTAACTACATGTGGGGACAAAGAAGAGCACTGAAATGTCATAACATACTAATTTATTACGGTAGTATACAGGACAATATGGCCTTCACGGTACAAAAGAATGACAACACAGTACACATAAAGTTGACATGACAAACCTGGGCCTAAAGATCCTCAATGTAGTCCCCTGCTACTATCACCACACGCTGTCAACGATGTGGGAGGCACTGAATACCATCAGCGATGTAAGCACGCTACTCAACACGGGTTACTTCCCTCTCGCACGACACTCACCAACTGACTGATTTCACAGCCCTCGCTGGGCTACTATCAGCTATCACAGAGTCATCTGTTGATCTGCATACTCACTATGCTTGCAAAACTTCCACACAACACATAAACGTTAGTGATCCGTTCACATATCTACCAGAAAAAAATAGTTGCCATGACTTATGCCCCAACCCTCGTATTTATGAATACGGGGCCTGAGTAACAAAAGGAAAGTTAGTTAAGACCAGCCATCTGGTGTTAGAGAAAAGTATGTGGATTTTACGATCAGTAATTTTAAACTGATTATACCAGGGCTGGGCAGACTTTTCCACGGTACGGGCTACTTCTAAAATTTCAAAGTGTTGTGGTCCACCCATTGGCGTAGGTGTAGTGAACTAAAAGAAGGTCTGCAATACAGTCGAACCTACATTTTAAGAGCCTCTATTTTGCGAATTTCTATATTTAGTGAGCTTTTTCCAGGAGCTAAGAAAGTTTTACGATTTTCTTCACAAATAGCGAAACGCATTTTCTACTAAGCGAATTTTTTTTCTTGAGGTTCGATTTTTTTCCTCCGCGTTTATTAAATATTCCTGGATTTTTATATGATGTAATGATTATTAGGTCTTTGTGAAAGTGGTCCCTCGAATTGTTTTGGTGGTCCACCGGTCGATCGCGATCGACTTAATGTTTACCCCGGGTTTATACAGTAGATTGCCACGTGCTCCTTCAATGCCTTTTCCGGTATCAGACAGGATACTTAGTAATTTTTTTATGATTCCTTTACTTATAATTTCGGTATAGTGGTTAGTGACGATAACTGCTTTGCCGTTGAACCTGGGTTCGAATCCTGAAGAAGTCATGGATGTTTGTAAATGTATAGTGTCTTTGTGGCATGGAGATACTCTAAATAGCCATCGAGCCGCAAGTCCTCTCGTGAGGTTTGTGGAAGGGAAAGAGAGGTGGGGCCCCCTGACCACACCCCAAGGATGCTTCTTCAAAATTAGGGCGGAACCAAGCCAAATCGCCCTATCACCTGCATGGTGTTCAAAGCTACGTCTAATGACAGGCGTAAATGTAGTCCTTTGCCGCGATGAATTTTGTGAGCCTTGATCTGATGTTACTCTCGATCGGGTGGCGTTAGTAACAACACAAATATGCAAGGGAAGTCTTGATAATTTTTCCATACGAGTAGAGAGAAAAATAGCGTTAAATTAGCAAGAGAGATATAAAACTCTTAAACACTAGAGAGTTCCAAATTCGAGTCCAGATTTCTTTGAAGTCAGTAATTTTGAAATATGAAACCTACTTCAACTTTAAAAATTTGGGGACATGATCTATTAGTTTGATGAGTGAGACACTCACGTAAGTGCCTTCATCTGACCATAGCTCGAAATTATAAGGTCCGACTTCAATAGCCCTTCACTTAGTTCGAATGCATCAATAATTTTTTTTAAAAAAACCCTCGAAACAAGAATATTTTTTCTCTTATATAATATCGTATTATCTTCCTTACAGAAAAATTTCAAACAGTTCCTTATACAGTCTTAATAAGATAAAAGTTTTAAGAAATCAAATCCAAGTGCATTACATTGTAGAATACATATAAAAAATACTGATATAAATTCACATAAAGGAAATTCCCTTCACAATTTAAAGCTTAAATGATTTTTAATGTTCGAATTTGAGACAGAGATTAAAGAAAAATTACTTTAAATGGCAGGAAATTGCGCATAAAGGCCAGACTTAATTTTACCACAAATCTGAAAGGGATAAGTAAAAGTAATTAATTATTTTAGCAATTTTGAGCGACAATAAAGGCTTAATTTTATTGACTTTTTTTAACAATAAAGTGAGTTTAATGAGATGCGGAAGGAAAAGGACTAACACAATCCCATCTCATAAAATTAGAACGAAAATAATTATCATAAATTCAGTAACTTTTACAAATTATAATAGATGCATTTAAGATAAAATTGCTAATAGAAGAAATTTTCTTTGTGAGTTTTCATAGCATTGTGATGAAGATAACGGATGTATTTAAACCAAAAATAGTAATATTTCATATTTTCTGAGATTATGACATTTAGCTTGGATTTAATGACAAAAGAGCCTATTAGGGTATTCGATGGAAAGTTCAGATAAAACTTAATGTATTGATTTATGTATGATAAGAAAGTCCCCAGAGATGTCAAAATGTAGGCGTTAACCTCTTGTTGACAACCCTACTCATAAGAGTGTCCCACTGCCAGGGTGACGTCACGAGTGATTGGACCAATCCCGAAGTCGTTCCCGAAACTCCGGAGGAGAGGATATAAAGGAGTGGTGCGGGTTCTGACTTCTCCGAATTTTCAACCGAGACTTGGGAACGAATTCCCGAAAACCATTTTTCCCGCAAATCTGAAGTTTGAGGTTCTGAAGATGAGGCTTGGAACCCGAAATTGGTTGCTTTATGGAATTTTGATGGCTGTAAGTTTTTTTTCTTTCTCTTTTTCAAAATCTCTTTTCTCTCTTTTATGATATTTGTTTTGACAACATATGTGTTTTGAAGAATTTAAAAATTTTATTTCCGAAAAAAAATTGATACTTAAATTATGATTTTGTTTCTATATTTTAAAATTTTTATTCGAATTTCTTAAAATTGTATTGAATTTATTTTTCCCTTTCAAAACTGAAAAAAAAATCTTTCCTGTTTTATAATAATTACGGGTATTAAGTGATACTAAATATTCCTTTAAATTATTCTCTCTCTCATATTAAAACATTCAATAAATTATCTAAAAGAAAATTAAATATTATTTATACCCCAATAAAATGAAAGAAAACGAATTAAAAATTTTGAGCGTTATACATTTGATTTGTAATTCAGAAGAAAAAAAAAATTAAACTTCTTATTTGACTAAGATCTCAATTTTTTTTATTAATCCAATAAATATATTTTCAAATTATTAAGATCTCAATATATATATATATATATATATATGTAAAGTAACTTAAAATGATACATTTCTGTGTTGATTCATTGATTCAAAATTGAAACCTTGTATCAGAGTTCACAATGAATACCAATTACATTCAGCTTAGAATAAGCTATGAAATATCTAGTAAAATCGAGATAATTTTACTTGTTGAATAGAGCATTTTTATGACATTAAATAAAAAACAAATAGTTAAAAAAGTTTTTCACTAGCCATCATGATTTTTAGTTTAAAAATGCTTATAACTACAGTAAATTTCTAATAAAAATTATTCATATTACTGGATAATAGTATTTCTCCTATGTTTAAAATTGTACTAATTTGTTTCTTTTGACTATATTTTAACTATGATGTGAATTTTTTTTATGTCACATTGAATTGTTCAAAGTATTTAGCATACTACTACATATATACTTGCACCATATTTTTATATACTATACATATAAATATATATTATAAATGTATATTTAGTATCAAAAATTAAATTTGTACTCTTAATTTATGTATATTTATTATGAATAATTGAAATTAGTTTACTATGTGTATTATTTCTGAATTGAAAATATATAATTTTTTATATGTATAAGCTTAGATTTATATATACCAAGTTCATAATTAATCTTACTAATCTATATTTTTATCATTAAAATATGCAATTTCCATATTTATATTGTTTCACTTTTAAATGCTACGATGTTATTCAATAATTATTTATAAGATATATGTTTTTAAAATGTTTAAAAATAAAAAAAAATTCTGAGAACCTTACAACTTTAGAAACCCTCATTAAAATTTCAGATTTAAACAAATCTGAATCTTTATTTGATTAGTATCTAAAATCCTAATTGTATTTCCTGCTCGGCTTTTTCCCCCGAAACTGAAGTTAATTACTTATAAGCTGTAAAAGACAAAATAATATGTTGTAATAATGTTCCCTGATGAGGAATGAAACGTAAAAATTTGCTTCAAAGAGAATACGTTACCATGGAATTCTCCAGATATATTTCACCCGAAGTAATTATTTCCGAACAAGGGTTGCTTTCTCTTTTACGATGGAAAAAAAGTCGCAATTCCTGAAATGCTTCTGTGCTATACTGAGCATTTAGATTTATTAAGCTTTCGGTCTGTACAAGAAAAATACTTATTTCTGAATCATTTCAGAGAAATTGTTTCATTCAATTCAGAATAGATAACAATTTTCCGAGTAAGATAATTTCTAATCATATCGGAGCTGTACTTTCGTACAATAGTAATTATTCAGAAAAGTAACTCATAGATATAAGTTGCTTTAATTTTTAAAAATTCGTGAAGTATTAAAATAAAAGAGATATATTTATATACAAAACTCATTTTTAATTAATTATGCACGATTAAAAAATTTAATAATTCTCATACCTGGAGTTTAGAGGAACTGCTCGAACGATGTTGGTTTGACACCATATGGAATCTTGGAATCTTTGTAATAATTAGCTTTTCGTCTCCAAAAATTATTCAGTATAGAAGGGTAATCACATCTTATTTCTTCTCTATAAGTTTTGTGGTTTATACGGTAAAAATAATATCACTCAAAAGAGCTAAACGGGAGCTGTTGGTAATGGACCTAGCCTTTTTGAACCATCATTAAGGGATTAGTATTTTGTCTCTCGATATCATCTTTTCGGAATATTTTAAAACAAACTTCAATTTAAAAATGCAGCTTGTTCTATTATTCCGCAATTCGGTTTTTTGAGAAATCAGAACTTAAACTCAAGACTGAGTTTAAGTATTTTCTGCCAAGAAAGACGAGAATTACACCACTGTCTTGTGTAAACAGGAGAATTTAACTGAGAATTCCATTATTAAAAGTGAACACATAGAGATTTTTCCTTCCTTTCAAATGTATTTTTAAACAACACCGTCCCAACTTCTTATTTCCAAATTAGTAATGCGTAAATGTGTAAAAGCGAAATTTTCTTCAATTTGAAACTTAACTGGGTAATAAATTGAATATATTGCGCCCTATTGAAGCGAATAATTACCTTTCCGATAAGTTATTTGAGGTCGAATAATTTTTGGTAACTTTTCCTACTGCCTCCTCAAGAATGAATACTTGGTTCATAAAATAAGAGTATTGCTTTTAAAGTAGATTTTTTTTATTTTAATACAATTTCAAAAAGTTCAAAATAGTTTTAGAAAATGAGTATGCTTATTATCTTGTCAAAAAGAAGAAGACCGAAATGCAGGGTCGTAACTTGGGCATTTAGTAGACAAGGAAGAGCTCCAATTTAAACATTAGTTGTAAGTTACAAATCTACATACTCTAAAATGGAAGCCTGACACTTTAGAAAATTATTCTTTAAATAGATTTAATCTCTTCTATAAAGACATTTTTACTAGATTATATAAAAACATATTTCGCATAAACTCACACTGGCCATTTTGTTTTCTTTTAAATTAATAAAAAAGTATGTATTAATATAGTTATCTCGATAAAAATTTTTACTACCAACTTAAACACTCCGAAACAAAGAAACAAACTCTCTGAATAACTCTGAAACAAAGAAAAAAATCTTATATTTGTACAAACGAAATAATAACAAAAAGTAATTTTAAAATTAATTATTTTATTTAACTTTTGAATCAAATACTTAAACATCAATCAGTGAGTGAAAACATTATAATTTATTTTTCTGATGGTTTGACTTTAATTATTCGTATTCTTTCGAACTAGTAACTTTGGTGAATGTCAAACATATGCTTATTTTGTAGTTATTTGATAAAAGTGATAAAAATTTAAATCAATATTTTTTTCCCAATGGAACACTTTGTAGGATGCAATGAAATATTGATAAAATAAAAACAGACATATTTAAAATGACGAGCAAATAGACCCAATTTATATATATATATATATATATATATATATATATATATATATATCGGCGAGTTATTTAAAGTATTGACAGATATGCATTTTTTTTTTATTTTATAGCCTATGAACACAGGAAATAAACACAATTACTTTTTATTAATGCTGATACTTTCTTTTTCATGAAAGTTATCGACAACAGTATCGATCCTTCTGATACTTATTAATATTCTCTGGATGCGAGAAGTGTAATTCTTGCTGTAATTTTCAACCAAGAGGGATTTCACAGTAATTTGAATTTTTTACGCAGTGATATTTTATGTGCTAGAACGTTTTCTCTCAAATCATTTCGTTCTTGTTTTTAACATTATTTTTCGCTATGAAAAGCAACTGGTAACTCGATGCAAAACTATTCTGCAACTTGGCCATCTAAATAGGTTTTCAACAAATATCAGAAATGGTCCTTTCAGAACGCATTAAAGTGTAATATTTCAGAAATGCATTCAAGCTCGTAAGGCAATTTATTTGCACCCTTTTGCAGGTAATCGACGTTATTATGTGACTCTACCCTGCTAATAGGAGTGTGAAAATTAATGAAGGAAGGGCAAAACTGCATGCATTTTTCCCCTTTAGAAGTAACTTGTTAGCAAAAAATGAATCTAGCAAAAATATTCGAACATTTTAGGAATATTTAAAAGATGAATGCGTTTTTTAGGACCCTTCTTTATTAAAATTTTTAGATAGCCTTTTTAATAAAGAAAATTCTTAACGTTTAAAAAAAGGCATGCACTCAGATAAAAAACCCATTAAAGTTATTTTTAGAAAAACAACACATATAATCAACCAAAATTCCTTCAGTTTCAGTTTTTCTATCAATTTAAAATTGTTTGCCGGATATTGCTTTTGTACATTAAACTATGCTATAAAAACATTCTTTTGCTCTTTGCAAATGCTTAGAAAATTATTATGTAAACTTAGGAATACTTTTTTTTAAAATCTTAAAAAATAAAATTCTCATAGCTAAAGAAGGTTTCAAAAGTTTTTAAGAAATAAAATTTGAATAGTAATACAGTTATTTAAAAGCAAGCAGTTTCAAAAATTCTTTTAGGAAATTCCCTGTTTTCTCCTATTTAGTTCAAATATATATTGCTTGTTAGAAACTAAATTTTTTAGAGCTATGAAAGTGAATAATTAAAAATTGAATAAGCTGTGATAATTGAATGGCAATATTTTAATTTTTTTCTAAATAAAAAGACAATTTGCATGTAAAATACTTTAAGGTTAAAAAAGTTGAATCGCAGTAACATCTTTTTATGTACTGATGTATAATTAAATTGATAAAAACATTATGCTTTTATATTCTGTTTACATATTTATTTAATTTAAAAGACTTGTTATAAAATTTTTTCAAATGTCTTATACTGAATGAAATGCTGTTAAGTATTACAAATAATATTTTTTTAAAAAATTCGAGGAGCTTTAGTTTAACTTTGTAATTCAGATACAAAGCAGTTATGCAATTTAAGAAAAAGTTGGCCAAGGAAGAAGTTGAGAAAAATAAAATAACATGCAGTGAAGCAATGCAGGGAAGCAATCCAACCATTAATTCAGGGAAATACCTGAAAAAAAATCTAAAACCGCTTTCTTTTTCTAGTTTTATTTCATTTACTAAAACCATTTTCAAAAACTCCCCTAAAAATAATTTTCAAATCTTGCACAAAATAAATGGAACCAATATACAATGAAACATTTAAATTTAAGACGTCATAAAATTAAAATTAAACATAAGCGATTGGTTCATTTGAATTTGTGACACTGAGTCTTCTCTTGGGACATATTACACCAAACACATTAATTTCAAGAAAATTCTGCCGACCATTACTAACTAAGCAGTTACCTCAAACGATATCAAAGAAGCATAAAAACAATTAAACATGTGTTTGTGTTTTGTGTGTATCTTATGTTTCAATTATATAATTATTAATTAATATTACGTGTACAGCTATATTTTTCTTCTGTTAAAAAATGAAGTAGATTGAAACAGGGGAAGATTTTTTTTATTGCTTACAAATTTACTCCTTATAATAAAAATACTATACTCCTTATAATAAAAATACTATATCATATACTATGCATAATATAAAATTAATAATTTATTGCTTGTTATCCCGCTGAGTTCAAGTTCAAAATATTTCAGTCAGAAATTTCAGAATCTTATGATACTTGTTTTTTCCCGAAAGAGTCGATGGTTGCCAAGGAATTCGAAACACATTTCGAATTCTTTCACAGAATATGTCTGCGATTCAGAGTAACGATGTTAACATCTAGTAAAAAGATCGTAAGAAAAGTTCTATGCCTTATATAAGGATATTCTTACTTTATTACTTGTGGTAAAGAGTTATCCATGCTGCAAGAAAAGCATTCTCGCTTAAAATGTGCCAGCATCCGAACACAGCTCCTTAACACTGCTGAACACAGTGTGCTTAGTCTAGTATATCTAGTCAGAAAGAGTCGTATTGGATTATTGCCAGGAAAATGAAATAGACCAATGAGATGGAAGCAATAACAATGAAAGAATATATATATATGTATAGAAACTCGTTCTCAATAATGCACTCTTCTTGTTTCGCGCAATCAAATTGGTTTTTTGGTTTGAGAAAATTCCATGAACGAGTATTTTACCCCTAAAAAGCAACATTAAATCAAAAAGAAAATATTAGTTGGTAGTCAAAGTGTTAAAAAATAAAAGTAAACATTGAATAAAAATTAAATCCATGCAATTTAAAAAAGAAAAAAATATTCTAACGTATATTTTAGGTTACATTTAATCCTTAAAAAACAGAGAAAAAAAAGACAGCAAAAAATAAACTTCCTATCAATAATTTATTGAGCATATGTTTTCTCAGATTACAGGCACCAGTCTACAGTACAATAAAATCAAACTATTTTTACGTTGTCCGAAAAATTGAAATCCAATATCAATTTATGTATTATAGAAGCTAGTTACTAACTATATTTTACACGTAATACTTTTTTTTTTCAAATAACTCTGGGATAATATCCACAATTATTCTTAACTTTTAACTATATTACAAAGATTTCCTTCAGAACATTTAATTACTTCAAGTATAGAACTTATTTGAAAATTATTAACTAAACAGTTTTATAAGAATTCTAACGAAATTGATAATGCTTACTGGCCATTTATACAATACTGTACCATTAATATATTTTGTCCGATAAATATGACAATTCTGTTCCATCTAAAAATTACAACTGCGCAAGGAAAAGAAGACTTTAGCCCATGTTTATGCATAATTCTAAAATTCATGTATATTGATAGTGTGAAAATTCCTATATGAACTGAACTTTAATTAAAAGAAATAAGGTTTTATTAGAGTAAACAAGTAACGTTTTGTTCTATTTATGGTATCCGACTACGTTCGGAACCGTGATTTTGCAAAAGCGTATAAATGGATAATATTTATGATATTTAGTGTCACTTAGATTAGAAATTCGAACATAAAATTGTTTTACTAATATTATTACAATAAAAAATATTTCAGTACAATACTTTGACAAAAAATGAACATAAAATGACCAATTTTCAAAACATTTTCCTTTTATGAAAAATGCTTCTATTATAATGATATTTTGCCTGTATATAACTCAAACCATTGTACAGAGGCTGAACTAAAATTTTTGAAATATACAACTTAGAAGTGCATTTATCCATATTTTACTACAAAACAGGAGACATTTTAAGAAAAAAAAAACGCCGATAATTATTTCAATTGGTAGTAACTCTGAAATTAAGGTGAATTTTTCAAAAATCGTAGTTCAAACTCTTTGGAGAAGTCTTTACTTTATATAAGCAAAATATTATTATTATAGAAGCATTTTTTATAAAAGGAGAACGTTTTGAAAAAAGATTATTCTAAGTTAATTTTTTGCCAAAATATTGTATTTAAATAATTTTGTTTGTCATAATGTCCTTAAAATAATTTTATACATGTACTAAGTGACACTAAATATCATGAAAATTATCCATTTATGCGCTTTTTTAAAAATCACGGTTTCGAACGTAGTCGGATACCTTAAAGTTTACAATTTTTTTTGTATTCAGATTACAAATAATGTCTACTAAAAACGAGTTATGTTTTTTATTCTTGAAAAGATAGAATTGCTATACAAAAGAAAAAAAAGACATCCCGCAGTGTCATTTTCAATGCAACGAAGTGTAAAGGAATGAAAGGTGTGAGGCATAAAAAAATCGTGTCTCTACGGTACCTCCTGTATGTTCGGATGTGTTTAAAAAACTCATGTATGAAAAGTGGAGAACATTTCACACATATGTCAAAAAATCCATAAAATTCAGGTGAAAGAAAAACGTGAACTCTTCTTTTGGACACATCTGAGAATACTTCTGATGTGGAATGCTACAGTGATACTAAGTAAGGAAGAGTTACAATTTATTGTTGCTACAGGGTGGGAACTTCCTATTTTGAAAATACAATAAAACACACACTATATGTTTCATTTGACTTTTTTGCTCTATTTTCCACCTACCACACAACATTGGGATTTTGAATCTACAAAGTTTTAAACACAATGTCTGTTAAATGTCGCTCTCCATTATTAATACATTGATTCAGTTGATTTCGAAAACTTTGAGTCACCTTTTCAAGCATATAGACCGAGATATCAATTTCGGCTAGGATGTTGTTTCTTAGGTCTTTCAAGGGGTCTTGGAATTATCTTTGTAAACCAGGGACATAAGATAAACTCACAGGAAGTAATCAGGAGGGGATAAATCAGGTGAGCATGCAGGCCAGTTAACATCCCCTCGCAGGGAGATCAGTCATTCAGGAAAGACTGCTGTTAAAATACCCATGGAAATCCTATAGGTGTGGGCTGTGGCCCCATTTTGTTACACGTTGTCAAGATCCCTTTCTCGGAGAGCAGGTAAGAATTGTTAGATCATTCTCACATACAGGTCTGAATTGACGCACAAACTCATTCAACATTTTAAGGTGTTCTAATGGTTTTCGGAGGTCCTTCCTTTTCTTTGGAGACTTTCCGGTTGCTTTGAAGGTATCCATCCACATTAAAACAGATTTCCGATCAGGAACATGAACTCCTGGAGGTATATCGAAGTGACGACGAAAGGCGCGTTGCACTGCATTCACCGTCCACCCGTTAGAAATGCGCCTCCACGGGAAAAGCACGCTGCTGCCTCGACCATAACATGTTTGAGATTGAAACAAGAGAGCTTCCTTTCAGCTCTCCGCCATGAACTCAGAAATCCGCACGACCCAGGAAATTACTCCAACGATTGGCTCGACCAATCAGCTGCTTCCTACATGCTAGCAGGATACAGTCCACAGTCGTTCTAATATATTTTTCGGATATGGGATGGAGGCTCGCTTCGCGAGCCATATGCCCAGAAAATGTCACCGTAGTCACCGTAGGGAGGAACCACAAGTACCCCTCTACACCCCTTCCACCGAACACCTCCCCACGCCCCTTCAATCTCTACGAACATCACTGCAACATGTTGAAAACAGGAAGTTCCTACGCCCCATTCTGTATAAAGGAAGAATTCCCCTAGATATCTCAATATCAGGTATGACATTCTGCAGTCGAAATGGAATTGGGACTCACGACATCATTCAAATGCCACAAACTGGTCATTAACCTTGAAATTTTAACCGCGATACCGATTGTGATGTGGAAAAATATAAATCATTCAGCATTAGATTTAATTGGAGATTGGCTCACTGTGAAATCGGATAATTTTCAGTGTAATGTAGTTCAAATGATGAGAAGTTCATCATTAATAGTATACTATAAAGCTCTGGTGAGCTCTAATTATACTGCTTATCCTAGAAATGAATCCGATTATAATGAAACAATCATCCGTTGTTCATTTTTGTGTAGATCAATCAATAACTTTTCAATCTAGCAATTTTTTATAAGTGTATGAGAAAGAATCATATTAAATTTGACATCTTTAGTTATTAGAACAGACTTTCGTATGATTAAAATAAAATATCATTTTAATTAAATGCCAATTATTTTAACATTGGTTACATATATACGCAATTTTCAACAGAAATTTCTCTCTCACGTTATATTGCGCAGCCGTAAATTAATTATTTAATCTATTTGGAAAAGCAGAGAAATACGATATACTGATTAATGCCCTTGTTATCTAACAGCAAAGATAAAATATACTTCATAAAGGTATTTTCATTATGAAAAGGACAGATTTATGGCTAGGTTAAATAACTTAAGGATAAGAAAAGAAGAAATTTTTATCCAGCATCATTAGTAGCTAGAAATGTACAATTTTTTTTACGGCATGCATACTTTTAGTCAGGATAAATCATTGTTCAGGGAATTTAGTGCCTTTCTCAAAAAAGGAGAAAGATAGATAAGGCTTGTTAAGTTTTCGAGTGGCTCTTCGTGTCCTAACACTTCAAAAGATTTACAAATAATAAAAACAGCTACGAAGACTTTTTAGACCATGGATTTGACAAATTTGGGGTGCGTATATTATAAATAAGATATTTGTTCTTGGGAATCACAAAGAGCCCAAAAGGAGAAAAGTTTTGATTTTCGATTTTAAGTATCATATCTTTTTCTATAAATCAAGTTTCATTTTAAAGGAATACATCCTTTTGATATTATGATAATGGTATTCATATACTTAGCTGCTGCTTTCACCGCAATGACAAGGTATTATGCACATAGCTTGCATCATATTCACGGTTATTTCAAATAGTTTTATTTAATAAAATGATTTATTTTCCTTGCAAATTGAATACTAAAACATAAAGGCGTACCAGTCTTTTTTTTCACATCAAGCAAAATTTGAATCCAAGGAATTCAACTTTATGTTATTTTTATCTACTTTTAGCATTAAAATATTATAAATACGGATTAAGTAAAACCAAAAATATACTTTGTAATTGTTCTGAAAACATTATTCTTTCTCATTTTTTTAATACATCTAGATGCATAGGGTTATGCGAATAATATTTTTCTATAAATAATTTAAGAATTATGATCGAAACATAAAAATTACAATTTATTCTGCAGGAATAATTTTTCAGCAATGTTATCATTCGATTACATGCATATATTTTTCACAGGAAATATTACTTATTTTAGTTTTTTAAAATTTTACGGTCAAAAATTTAAAAACGCTTTGAGTTTAATTATACTAAATAAAACTGTGACATGAATAATTTTCTCAACACTACCATTTCATCTACATTTTAACTAGTAATATTTAATCCTAATTTCAGTAGTTTTTATTCAACACTTTTCATCAAAAGTACTGAGTCGAATTATGAAACCTTTGTTTCCCGTTTTGTAGAACATTCCCCTTTAAGATGAAACTAAGACGAAGGATTTAGATTACTACGGTCCCCATTGATGTTCACTGAAATGATACTAACTTATCAAATTAGCTGGTATTTAGCCTTATCTCGACTGTTAGCGAAACTTTTGCGCTACACAGATTCAGTAAAGGGTAAACCATTCGTCTCAAAACGCATTCTTCCATTTAGAAACTTTTAAAAGCAATTAACGAGATTAGGAATTTTCCAATATATCGATTATCAACCATTACAAAAGCGAAAGCACTCACAAGCCTCTCTTTTCAGTACATATAATCAAAAGTTCTCTCCCACTTCCTTAAAACAAGCTGTTTAGAGGGAAGCAAATTTATTAGGTTTCGTGAGAACAGCATGACTTAGCTTTTACTCTATAATAAAACAATGGCTTTTCATGCGACCAAAATCATTCTTTGTTTAATACTTTTTTTTGTTTAATTTTTTCGTACTTAATCTACCTTTAATAATATGTATCAAATGGAATAATTTCAATTTATAAAAGTAACCTCTTTTTCAACTTATTGATGTAACTTTTCTGTTTTTGATGTTTAAATTATTTTTTAAATGGTTAGTTACTCTCACGCATTTTTTTGCTTTGTTTTAAATAATAAGAATAAAAACATGAGCGTATAAAATTTAATCAGTAAAAAGCTATTTCATTTGAATTAAAGTTGCATTAGAACTTCTAGAGACGGAAGTTCTAACTTTTATTCACAATCGAGCGACGAGAAAAATTCAATAAATCTGATTCCTCCCTCTAACTTCCAAGAGATATAAGCTAGGACTTTGAAATTCAGTTCTCAACATCAAAGAAATAATTATATTTCTAAAAACATATAAGAGAGTTTCTTGTTTATACTATAAATCGTTATTTCTTTTGTTTTTTACCGTTTTTTAACAGTTTTATTTTTGAGTTTTAATTCGCAAATTGATAATATATTTTTTTTGGTATTTTTTTTCAAAAATAATACTCAAATATCTGTACTTTTTTCATTTGGAATCAAACTAGTTTCAACTAATCAATCAAATTATCAGTCGAAAGTAAAATTGCTTGCGAAAAATATTATAGATTTTGGCATGAAAAAAAAGAAAGGAAAACTAATAACCTTTAATATAAGAAACATTAAACAGTAAAAGTTAATAAAAGATAAAATAAAGAATAAGAGGAGATTAGTAATAAACATCCTCAAATTTGTAGTAACGTGTACCTCGCAATCATTAAAAAAATTATTTTTAACTATTCCCCAAATTTTCGCTGTCGTATGCAAATATTATAAGCCAATAAGATGAAAATCTTTTTAAACAAGAAAGTACCTAAGAATATTAAAATTTGCTTCACTAGTTAAAAACTAAGAATGAATTCTTTGCTGAAAGATATTAAAAGGTACCTAGTAAAAATTGAAGAAATTAAAATAGAAAAGATATAGAGAGAAAATATAAGAACAACCTTCGATATTTAAATTAATAACCTATTTTTAATCCCTATCTTTATGTTATTTTAAAACTTTATTTTTAGTGGTTTGCGTAAGCCACTTTTCAAGAAATGGTAAAGAGTTTTCGGGAACTTTGTTTTTTTTAAAAAAAATACACTCTGACCATATTTTAATAAATCCCAAGCTCTCTTCGTAAATAAAGCTATATTTATTCCTGTATAGATATTTTAAAACGTAGGAGTAATATCAAGTATTAACTACTTCCAAGTAAGCTCTGATTTCCCGAAATGGCTGAAGATTACCCTCTTTCCAACATTTTAAGTTTTGACAGTATCCACTTTCAGCATCTTAATCTCAAACTCATTTTCAATTCCAAAAATATCGCTCACTGATAAGCTCTCTGACGGCTTGACTGTTTCACTCCTTTCTGAAACCAGATACTCAAATTTCAAAGAGAAAATAATTGACTTCCTGAGAACTTTCTTAACAACTTCTAAGTTTTTCAACTGTGATATAAAATTTTAGTACTACTCAAATTCATACTTATAACCCTTTTCATTTCCAGAAGACACATCTAGATCTTTTTATTTATTTTATTCTTTTTAATTATCAACATGTAAAAGCATTAACACAGACCGATATATACATTTGTTATCATAATTGTTTGTATACATAAATAAATATTTCTTCAAATGAAATAAACTTTTAAGGGGGCACTTTTCTAATCATTGTGTCGTTAAACTTCAAAAAAAAAAAATTGAAAAAGAATATAAATTTCAAAGAAAAGAAATTTATAATTTGCAATTAATCAGAAAATTACGCATACATATAAAGCAAATAAAGCCCTTACAACTTGTGAACTTTAGAAGTACTTGACTATCTTACTACATATGTTTTATATGTAAATCGAAAGATAAACAAAAATTATTCACTAAAAATATTCCTGTCCATTTGCTTTTAGTCACAAGATATCTATTCATTTTGACTTCTGTTAAATATCGCAGGGGTTTAGGAAATTCGAATCGAAAATCGAAAAAATTAAAAACTTAGAAATTCAAAATATTTTTTTTCAAATTATAGAGCTGAAGAATATGAGAAAAATGGCAGATATGATATCTATATTTCATGCAAAATAATAAATTGGAATTTATACTCAAATAATCAGTGTCATAGGAAATAAACATACTCTACAAATATTAGATGTTTAGATTTTAACACACACACACACACAATAGAAGAGATTAAATAAACTTTGGTTCCCGCATTCAAAACTTTCTATTTCGTTTCAAATATTTGCTGAATTTACCGTTTGATATACAAGCCTCGAACGTAATAAATATAGAAGAAATATTTGAAATATTAATAGTATTTGTTGCATTTTAATATCATGCTCTAGATAAAACAAAGCGCTATTAAATATATTTAAATTTGTGTTATAAGAACAGTAAATCTTGCGTGTTTGGAAAACATAGTAATTTCATCATCATTTTATATCTTTTTCACATTCATCTCTCTCTCTCTCTTCTTTAGTGCAGTTTTATTAAGTTTTACACTATGATGTTCTTTTGGCTTTAAGATTTTTAAATAAATGGTTTTTACCGAATAAGGAATTATTTCTTTTAGAGATGAAATTAAATTAATTTTTAGTACCCATCTTGTTGAGATACCCTTCTAATTTCAATACTTCTGTACTTTCTTCTGATTTAGTTTATTTTTCACCTATTTTTCCTTTGTTTTTTGAATATAAACAATTTTTTGGCATAATGTTCTATAAATAAACCATGTAATATTCGACCAAACTGTGATCGTACGTCTGAAGCAGGTATCACTTTGGTTTTATGGTTATCAAAAAGAGCATAGTTGTCTTTTTTCCCGATGTATGTGTAATATGGAATGATTTCTTTTTTTCCGTTATGTTTTAAAAGAATTCCTCAAAGAAATAGCCTTCATTAGTTGCATGAAAACCGTTGTCTTTCTCCGATAAGGCAAACTGTACTTTAATATTTCCTTTGAAACTTTTACGGTCTTCTTTGAAACTTTATGATTATTTTTGTCAGTAGTTTTGTTTAACGATTATTAATCTCTGCATTTTCTTCATTTTTATTTTCAATAAAGTTCATTCGGTTTTTGAGTTTACTCCTCTCTTTTCCATAAACTTCCTGCTAATGGCAATAAATGATTTTTTATGTGCATGTGAAGTGTTAATGTAAAACGTCTTTGATTATCTTACCATACTACTTCTTTCGTAAAAAAGCACTTTCATCTCTTTTGTTAGCTCAGGAAATTAAACAGGCCTCAAATAGTTTAGAAATTTCAGCTTTTTTTTCAAAGAAAAAATTTAATTTTTCATTAAATCTGAAAATAAATAGTTTGAAAAGTCAGATTCCAATTCGGACATCTTGATTGTAGTTCAACATAATAAAATCTGTAATCACACAGTAACATACCATACAATGGTACTGCAACTTTAATTTAACATAAACTAAACTATGATCCTCTTTTAAAACCAAATTTATTTTTAAGTCTATGTTGATCAAGTTGGATTGTTATTTTTTCAAATTCATTAACTTTTTAGCCTTAAATCTGGAAAAGAAAGTTTGCATATTTTCTGCATATCTGTATTTAATATTAGTTTCTAATTGCTTAAGAAGTAACTTCAAATTTCTCATTCCCCTTAAGCTAAGAAACAAAAGAATCTTTAAGTTATATATGTCTCTCTCAAGATACATTTTCTTTATATACGTACTTAATTCCAAATTTTATATTTATGTGAATGTAGTTTAATACACTTAAAATGAATTCTTACTGGAGTCGAGAAACATTTGGAATGAATTGGGCACATTTGTTAGAAAAATTGATTGATTGATTTTGAAGATTTTCTTAACCACATTTGTATTGTATTTCATATGTGAATATTTTTCTAGCTCGTTAATGTTACTCAAAATATAAACATAATTCAAAGAGTGAAGTTTTCAGGATAAAACCCAAATTTTTTGAGTATTCAACTCTTAGATGAAAATTCAAATAATAAAACCTGATTAAACTGTACGAATATTTAAGCATTCAAAAACTTAAAATATATTTATTATCATAATTCTACCAGAATCTAAAAGAGATAAATTTTATTCTGAGGCAGAATTAGAAACATTGTTTTTCCTTTGATTTTTGTAGCAATTTTTCAATATAATAATTGATTTTTCCTTTTGAGGTTCTTTATTTTATCCAATTCACTCCAATCATAACCATGTTTCATTAGTTAAAAAAATGAAATAGAGCTCACACACACCCACAATATTTTCTTCGAATTTCTTCATAATCTTTAAACTCTTATTGATTACTAATTGATATATTGAGAAAGTAATGATATTTGATAAAAACCGTTCTCATAGTTTTTGTGCATGAGTTATGCATTCTATGAACTTTTATGATTTTATAATTTTTTTTCTTCATTATTGTGATAATCATTTACATTTCATTATAGAAGTAACATATTTTTTTACTTTAAAATACACTCATGTCCATAAATTAAGGATAATGAAGTTCAGGCAAAGAAAGAGTCAGAAGCAAAACAAATTTGACTTATTTGTAAAGTCTTTTTATTAAACAAAAAGTAAAGAGCAAAAAAGATGCTATATGTTTGACATAATTAATAAAAATGGCGATTTTTACTCCCTGGAGCAAATTTCAAAAACGAACCTATTTACAAAAAACAGTATAACATGGTTAGTATGATGGTTAATACGGAGTATGTCTCCCGGACGATGCAATACAAGTCTTACAACGCCTAGGCATGCTGAGTATCAAATTATCAATCTGATCTTGGGGAATATTACACCACTCATCAGGCAATGTCCTCCAAAGTTCCGGTAGAGAGGTAGGAGGGGATTGACGGGCTGCAATTCGTCAGCCAAGCATATCCCACACATGCTCTATTGGATTAAAGTCCGGTGAGTATGCTGGCCAATCCATACGGGTGATATCCTCCAATTGAAGGCATGCGTATACAATGTTTGCACGGTGAGGACGGGAGTTGCCATCCATAAACAGAAATTCAGCACCCATGGCGCCCCAAAACAAATGTACATGTTGTTCTAGAATGACATCCAGATAGATGTGGAATGTCATCGTTAAACTCTGAACATGCAGGTCAGTTCTGGAACCAAGAATAATTCCTCCCCAAATGAGCCATCCTGCACCACCGTAACGGTGTCGTTCAGGGGTGTTCTCTTGGTGGTAACGGGTACTTGTGGCGCTCTCCATATTAAAGTCCGGCGAGAATCAAACTGCAAACTAAACCTGGACTCGTCGGGAAACATCCCACAAGACCACTATTGTGGTGTCCACAATGCATGTTCTCTACTCTAGGTTAATCGCAGGCGACAGTGAGTTGCGATAAGTGGAACACATCTGACAGGCCTACGAGCATATAGACCAATGTGCCCTAAGCGTCTGTACACGGTCTGCCTTGAAACTGTCGTACCGGTAGCTGACGAGACAGGTCTGATGCTGTGCTCCGTCTGTTTCTTTTGGCAGTAACTGCCAAATATACCAGTCCTCATTCGGCGTTGTAACTCGGGGGAGACCTGTGCTGCAACATCTACTCACATTACCGTCATCTAGGAATCGCTGCCAAAGCCTGGAGATGACACTCTGGGTGATTCCAAGTTCCTCGGATAATTCCAGCTGGGTACGTCCACATTCCAGTCGTCCAGTAACTCTACCACGTAAAAATCATCCAAATGCTTCCTTCGTACCAAAACTATGCGGTTATTGCACTCAAAGGCTTTTAAAGCGCTTATGAACAATTTACTTCTTTGCCACCATTCCTTATATACCCCTCTCTTACACTCTCGTTATTGTGACGTACTATCGACAACATCTGGTGGTTTCCAGTAATATGCATATTCTTTTTCAAGATGTGTGTGATAATTCTGCAGGTGAAATTTTTATTTTAGAGTTCAATTTCTGTGTGATTTTGAATTATCCTTAATTTATGGACTTGAGTGTATTTCGATTCTGTCTATTATTTACGCAAAATACTACAAAAATTGTATTTAAATCTTTTATTTGTTTTATAACAGATTAATAAAAATATGTGTTTCAAGCCTACATATCATGCATGCAAATTCAATATCACATATTTCAAAAGTCAACCATCTCGCAAGTACTTCAATAAGGCTTATTATTTCCGTAGCCATAGAAATAGTGGTATGGAAATTCTTGAAAGAAAAGTTTCTCCTCCTGAATGCTCATCATAAGATAAGAATGAATAAATATTTCCACTTCATAGTTTACTTAGTATTGATTAACGTTAAATATTATCACTGGCATCATATGTGCAATGAAAAGTAGAATTCCCCTCATCTTTTCCATTCTATCTCACCCCTCTCGACTCAATGGGCATCAATTGTTCTTTGTCTGAAGAGTAATGATCAATACGAGATCAGGGGAGTATACGAGAGAGGGTTTGGGGCGGTTCGAACCCCTCTCATACACCAAGAGAGGTCTTAGATTTTTAGCATAATGATTACCTCTCTATGGTTTCATTACGCGTTTTTTTTAAATGTAATTAACCAATAAAAGTAGCCTGTGAGCCCCACTATACAAGCCCTAATATTTTTTAACATTGTTACTGATACACACCAGGCAATATAAAAATATGTTTCAAATAACGATAATCACCTAATCAGCCTCTTAAATAAAAACTAACTTTTAATGGATCTGAAATATGTTTTTTTGTTGAAAGAAATTTAAGTCCTTGTGTTTATCATATTATGAAATAAATTCAGATTTATTTTTTTAGATTTTGATGAAATTTTCTTAGATTTGATGACACTTTTAGATTTTGGAAGCGATTTGTTATTATGCTATTTTTAAATACACTTTAATATTAGAAAAAATGACATTTCACTTTTAAAATGCCTTAACTTTTATTTTATTTCCTTGATACTTCTAACATAAATATAAATCTTTCAATACCAACTGAATCTGATTTACTTATTTTGTCAATCATTTCTCACTAAGCAGATTTTTATTAAACAATTTTTCTGTGAAAATTCGCTACACAATTATTTTAGTCGAATATGCGTTTTTATGAAATAGTTATTCTCTGTAATCTGTATAAGTAAAATTTCTCACTATTAATGATGTATAAATAATAATAAATCTATTTACCCTTCTTTTGATATCTCTGAAAGAAAAGCGTAACTAATTCACACACGCACATTAGAGATTTAAGCAATTAAAAATCATTAAAATGAAGGCTAAACAATGCCATTAAAGCAGTAAAAATTAACTAAAATCCAGGTATAAATTAAATTATATTAATTATATTATATTATATATATATATATATATATATATATAAATAAATATATTATATATATATAAATATATTTTATATATATAAATATATTATATATATAAATATATTATATATATAAATATATTATATATATAAATATATTATATATATAAATATATTATATATAAATATATTATATATATATATATATATATATAATATTAAATTATATTATTTATAGTAAATACATACTTTTTGAGTCAAATTATTAAATAAACTACTAAGCAAAATTAGCATATTAAGGCTGTGAATTTTTTTATACATATTTATTTAAATATATTTTAAGGAGATTATATTATAACGAAAAAAATATTAAAACATGCAGTTAAATGAAGGAATTGCAATTTATATATATATTGTTATATATATAGGTCAAAGATGTATCTAAATTTGGATATTAAAAATGAATGCTAGAGTATGTATTAACATAGCAGATTTAGGACTGCTACATGAAGTTAGAACCAATTTTATGGCAAGTCAGTCTTCTTTCTTTCTTCTATAGTATTGAGTAAAATTCTAGAAATTACGAAGAATAGATCTTCTGAATCCATTGTTAATAAACAAAACAAAAAAAAAACGGTACATACCAAAAACAAACATTTAAAAATGCTTAGATCACTGCTCAAATCATAAAGAACAATAAATTAGTTATCGAACAATTATATACATGATCAAAGCTTGTAAAAGGAAGGCCTGTTTGTAACAATTTTGTTAGTTCTAAAAATAATTAAAATAATATAAACTAATATTAATTAAAACTATATAAAATTATATTTATAATATTAAGAATTATATTTTCCATACATAATAACAATACACTAATAATAATATATATTTTTATTATTATTTCTATGAACTATTTTGTATTGTTTTCTGTGATCTGAAAAGGAAGGTTTTAAAGTGAAGATAATTTTCCGATAACTTTGAAATCAGAACTATATTTTACAATTTATTGCACCCTACTTATTAAGATGTAAAGATGTAATAAAGAGTTGACGCAGTTTAGGTATTCCACACAAGCTGAACTGAACTGAACTCAGTGGCGCAACAGCCCATGAGGGTCAAGGTCTACTGCGCCTATATTAGAATACGTGACCTTAGGCGCTGGGATGCATGTGCAGACGTTTCGGTCAAATGGTCAGTCTGACGAGAAACCCCCAGTGTTAGTTCCCAAGCAAGCTTGGTACTCATTTATTGACCCACTGAAGGGAACCCTGGGCTTATGGCGTGGAAGCGTGATACACTTCCACTGAGCCAATGGGCTTCATTCCATACAAAGGCAACTATTTATTAAATTCTAATTGGGTATTTGAAGTTTTAAGCAATATTTTAAAAAATTACTTTTAATTTTTTTACTCTTCCTGATTTATGTGAAACTAATTATATGTTACTCTGAATATAATCTATACTATTATTACACTATACATGATTCTGTATATTGATATATATGTATGCTACTATTCCAATATGGTATTCAATAACATTGAATTTAAAATCGTCTCTCTTGTTATACATGTTCATGCATATCAAGTTAGTTTTTATTTTTAGTTTAATTTCTTTAAAGTTTATATTATTAATGTTATTTTTTTTTTCAGAATAAAATTAATGTAGTCGGAACAAAAATTTATTATTGGTTTGAAATCTTTAATTTTGATGCAGAATTAATCTTTATTTTTGATACAGAAGAAAAGATCATCAATATATCGATTGAAATAATGTGATGTATAGGTATTTTCTATATAAGTTATTTTCATAAAAGTGTAAATAGATATTAGGTATACAATTAATTGCTGTGGTCATTGCAAGCCTTTAACTTATTTTTAACAATTACCATTATAGTATGTATAAAAATCATAGAACTTGTCTAATAAGCGAATAAAAATTTTAATAATTTATTATAATTTTTTATAAAAGTTTTTATAATTATTATAATTTTTTATAATTTACTATAATTTTTTATAAAAGTTTTTATAATTTATTATAAAAAAATTTATATTTGAATAATATCAATAGAATTTTAAAAAGGTTTTAAAAAAATCAAACTATACATATAATAATTTTTTTTTATCTTTCATGCTACCATTCTCCTTACTATTTTTAATTATAGCAGTGCCATTAAGTATATTTATTGCAGCTTACATGATTTCTTAATACATTTTCCCAAATTTATTAATGTATGCATTCAATCCATTAGTACAGTGTTTCTCAAAGTGTGGGGCGCGCCCCCCTGGGGGGGGCGCGATGACCCTACAAGGGGGGCGCGAGCGTATCGAAAATTTAAAGATTTTTTTAAAAAAATAACCGGAAAGAGAAGTAAAACAAAATGCTTTCTTCCATAATAAAAAAAAATACACACAACAACACTGACATAATTTATGTTTATTATCTGGCTTTTTTCCGTCATCAAATAGCTATCTTTGATCCCAAAACCAAATTAAAGAAAAAAAAACATTTTGTTTTATTTGCTGTATTTCCTCAATGAGAGATTTTTTTATTACGTTTTAACATAAAATATTACTCGTTAAAAGAAAAAACGAAACCCAGACCCTGAGAAAAATTCTAAGAAGATAAACAATTCACCACTGTAATTATTATTGAAATACTGTACATTAGTTGTAGAAAAAGAAAAGGAAGTCATGATTCACTTTTCAGCCAGGCTGCATAGTACGTTTGCTAATCATTTGATTGACCTTCAATCTTATGGTATGGTTATTATGAATATTAGTTCCCTCCCATCTTTTATGCGTTTGCTTTTCGCTTAGGGAAATTGTAAATAATTGAGTTTTGCGATATTTGGAAAAGAATTGATTGGTTTAACATTTCTGTAGGATAATTGAAAAGTGTCTGATTTGCGTCCTTTATTATGGTCTTGTACTTTTGAATCATTTTTGTTCAGTTTTATTGGATTTTTTCTCAAATCATCAAAGAATTGAATAGTCCTTGAAAGAAGGTAAGTATACTTTCTATAAATTAAAATATTCACTAGAATTCCGATTTGTGTCGTATACAGTAAAAATAATTCTAAACAAATGATTGGGGTGACTGAGTCCCCCCGCACTACCATTAATGTTAGTATCGAGTACGCGCATGCTCCCGGGTTAAAACATTTTGAAGTCTTCTCGCTTTAAATGTTAAAAAGTAACACAATTATTCTTCATCAGAATTTTATATTCTTTTTCATAATTTAACATTAATTCTAAATGCTAATTGTGTGAGGTTTAAAATTACAGTTCTTTTAAACAGTTATTTAAAATTATAGCATTTATCTAAAAAAAAATCATTTTACATTTTTGTAAAAAAAAAATCATTTTTTATTTTTGTATACAATGTCGTGCACACAGTTTTACTCTCCTTACAGTTCAGCTATTATATCAAGAATAATGTTTAATTTTTTAAAAAAATGAACTCGTGCGAAGAGTCGGTGTTTCAGCCAGTATACGTTTGATGTATCAGTACTGAAAAAGGTATTTTATAAATAATTTCTTATTACTGAATTTAGCCGCGGTAGCCGAGTGGTATAGGTATCGGATCGTGGCTTGCCTTGTCACGAGTTCGAGCCCAGTACCACTAAAGACCCGCCGTGTAGGGCAGCGATGCACGTTAAATCTGTTGAGAGTTGAAACGTTTTCCCGTTGGTGTGGTAGTTAGGAGAGAGGGTGCCAGCTCAGGTGTCATCCACGTCACTTGACCATGGTTCAAAATTACGTGGTCCGTCGTCAAAAGCCCTCGTGCAGCTGAACAGTGCGACGTTAATATTCAATCAATCAATCTTATTACTAAATTAAGAACAAGTTTAATAATTTTTAGGGACTTCCACGGGCTTATCTTGTAGAGGAAAGTTTTTCAAAGGAAGGTTTAATAGCAGAAATTGACACTTAAAGAGTTATTTTTCTATAATTAGCTGAGATCTATATTTTGTCTTCAAGGCATCCACTGCAGAAAATCCGGTTTGAAAAAGGTAGGATGTTCAAAATGGTAATAGTATACGAAGTGCTTTTGTTTTCAGTACAGATAATTCCTTATCCACCTCTACCCCAAATTCAAAGAGCGATTTATTACAAAATTGCCTTTTAATTTTTCACTGGATGTGAAATCTTTGAAGATTTTTCTTCGGAAGTTGAAAACCCTTCTGGAGTATCTTGAAATAGATCCCTAATCCACTCGTAACTTGCTACCAAGCTGTCCTCATTCTGAAAATACTTTTTAAAATTCTTTGCCAACATAGCTAAATGATAAAATAACTTTCACATGTTGTTCCACAGATTTGTAAGTTTTAACACATATCGCGAGCTGGGGCTTTTTTTTCCCATCATTTACTTTAGTAGTGGTAAATCCAAAATTTAAGTATTTTTGAGAATATCGCCTTGATTTAATTTTCGGAACCATGCTCCTTCGTCTGTGTACTTGTTGATTCTTTATTATGGTCGAATGTTTGCTTACGACTTAAAAATGTATGTATGATATTGTTTTAATCTACTGCCGTAAATACTTAATTACCGTGAATTACAATTAACGTGGAAATTAAAAAAAATGTACATTCAAGCTAAATTCGGTAGCTATAGGAGTATCGAGTCGACCAAAACTGACTGGAATTGTACGAGGAAAAGCATTTTTACATGTTTTGCGCAGACGTCCGATAGGTTGCCCAGACTCACGCAAACGTACCCTATAATGCCAGATGTGATAGATATAATAGAGAGCGACATTGACTAGACTATTTTTCTAATGACATTTGTACTTTGAGAAATGAATGCTGAAGAAAATAAATCTTTAATTACATACATCATTTTGCGATCTGTTCCAATTTAAAAATTAGAGAAAGAAAAAAATAACATAATTCTAAGTAATATATATTTTAAGTATTTTTCTTAAAATATATATTACTTAAAAGTTACATATACACAAAATTTAATATACTTCTCGTATTAATTTGTACGGTTTATAATTAAGATCGTATTGTAACTTTAGTGTCTCTCTCTCAAAGTGCATTTTTATTGCAGTAAATACATTATTGTTGTACAGGGTGGCGAGACAAAAATTATGATTGAAAATTGGGTCGGCAGTATTGAAAGTTTGAGAAACACTGCTTTTAATGTATGAGTGGTGCACAGAGTATTTTATGACTAATTAATTAATACTAAATTAAGAACAAGTTTAATAATTATTAGCTACTTCCATGGGCTGGTCTTACAGAGCAAAGTTTTTGAAAGGAGTTTTAAGATAAGAAATTGACCCTCTGAGTTCATTTTCTATATTTAGCTGATATCTATATTTTGTCTTCTAAGCAACCACCGCATTTTGTAATATGTTCCAATTTAAAAATCAGAGAAAGGAAAAATAACTTAGTACTATTACTTAACTTTTTTTTTTTTGCTTAAAAGTAACATATACAAAATTTAATACTTATGTGATGAATTTGTACGGTTTATAATAAATATTGTTGCTTTATCGTAAAAGTGCATTATTATTGCATTCAGTAAATTATTATGTATAAGGGGGCGCGATAAAAATTGTGATTGAAAAGGGGGGCGCCAGTATTGAAAGTTTGAGAAGCACTGCATTAGTAATAACAGTTAGGAGCTTAATAAATATATAAGTGTAAGTTCCTATATTTTTTTATATCATGCGGTTATATTAGTAATTCTATAATGCGGTTATTATTATCTTTATCGCTATATATATATTTTCCCTTTTTCATTAAAGACTGCATTATTTTAAAAATGTTTGTCGAGCAGTAAACTATAGTAATATTTATAAATGATAAAATGATAGTGTAATGTTTTATCTGTATAAACTGTTATAAAGAGGTTTTTTGTAGCTATTTAATCTGCTGTTTACCGCCTTTGAATATGGTACTATTATCCATTGCCTTTAGGTATATATAAATTTCTGTGTGTGTATTGAAGCATTGAAAATCTAATTAAAGGGAACTAATGAATCTCAATCTCTTACTCATATAGTACCATGAAGTTATTAGTATAATGGCCAGAGTACCACAATATTCATTATAATGCATCCTTACTTAGTAATCACGTTTATTAGCCAGGCGACAGATAATCAGTGCATTATGTCATGTGTTAAACTCTTGATTCAAGTTCAAGAGGTCATAACTCACCATGTATTTCATTGCATTGCGATTTAATCGTAAATCAGTTTTAGTAGAAACATTACATTAGTCATTTATTTATCTAAATTTCTTTCAGGTCATTAAACTCTATCTATTTAACATATATAAATCAATCAACCAAGACACAACACAGATTCACTTAGCTTTCATCACACTTTGTAGTATTCTGAATTATACTGAATTCCAAATTCTATGTTATACTCATTCCTGAAATATATATTCCTTTTTAAAATACTTATTACATTCCAGATAATTCATTTAAATGTCCCGACTTATCAGAAATAAACTTTTTCACTTCAGTTGTTCATATCTACTTAAGAATTACAAACACGAACGTTTAGTATGAAAAATGAGCTTCAGTTCTAAGGGGAAATGGTATTGGAATAGTTTGAAAGTTTAAATATATATCTGAAATTCTTATTCTTGAGGCTGAACTTCATTAGTCATTTTGTACGATAATATATCTTTTTGACGTACTCAAATCAGACTTAACCAATCGATATTGTAACAAAAAGAAACTGAAAATTATGTTTCTAGTGAGTCTTGAATGCATCAATGGGCTACCATTTCTCATTTTATTCCATGAAGAAATCAGTCTACGACCGAATGCTTAATTTTACACTTTTACGTGATATTTTAAAACACTCAGATGAAGGAAGTTGGTAAAAATGTTTCTTAACTTTCACGTAATTATTCACTAAGTCCTTAGAAAAATTAGTAGATGACGTGTTAAGTTGAAAAGAGTTACGGTGTCTGTTCAGTACGTTAATAGAAAAACTAAACCGAAAAATTAATTTCAACTACGTTTCTGATGTAAAGATTTAATGTTAAGATTTATAAAATATATCAAATTCAAAATTATTTTCAATTATTATTCTAAGTTTTGCGTAAATGATAAAGTTTGATTTTCATGCATGATAATTAAAAAATTCTGTTACTTAGTTAACATAGAAAATTGAAGATTTTCCAGAAATAAGGGTATTCGCATATTTTTTTTCTAGAACTACGTAGAAAAACACTAAAGAAATAGAAAAATAACGAAAAAATATTTTAAACTTTTGCTAATTTGATTTAATTTTTAATAAAATTGCTTCATGCGCCTTTTTAATAAAACTTTTAAAGAATTCGAAAGGTGTAAATAAAAGCATCAGTTACACTACTTAATTTACTTTAATCAGCTTAATTAAATTAAAGTTTTTTAAATATGTAAATATACTTCAATAAAACTTTAATATAATTATGCAAATATATAAATAAATTTGTATATTTGCATAATTTTATTCAATAAATATATTAGTACAAATATGAATACAAATAATTTTTTTGAGATAAATTTTTTGAATTCTCATATGTTGGTATCCTAAACATTTTGAAACAATTACTCACTATTTTGCTAAACCAGTGTTTCTCAAACTGTGGGGCGTGCCTCCTTGGGGGCGTGACAACTGTACGAAGGGGGCGCGAGCACATTGAAAAATCGAATACAGAAGATTATTTGAAAAAAATTAATTTACTGAAAGTAAACAAACAAAATACATTCTGATATAATAAAAAATAAAGCACACATTTTAACTGATATATTACACTTGTAAATGTATCGGTGCTACACAATGTATTTTATAATTAATTTAACAATACTGAGTTAAGAATAAGTTTAATAATTACCAGTAACCCCATGGGATTGTCATTTATAAAATTATATGCAAAAAGTATATATAGAACACTTATTTATTTTTTTTGATAATTTGTACGGTTTATAATAAATCCTTTAATTGCCACACAAATAAAAGTTACACTATTAGCGTCCCGTTGCCAACTGTTTTCCACACGTTTTATTGCGTGTATTGGGGGTTGATTGATTGAATGAAAATTAACGTCGCACTGTTTAGCTACACGAGGGTTTTTGGCGACAGAACCACGTAATTTTGAACCATGGTCAAGTGACGTGGATGACACCTGAGTTGGCACCCCTCTCCTAACTACCACACCACACCACGGGAGGACGTTTCAGCTCTTGACAGATTTAACATGCATCATCGCTGCCCTACACGGCGGGTCTTTAGTGGTACTGGGCTCGAACTCGTGACAAGGCAAGCCACCATCCGATACCCATACCACTCGGCTACCACGGCCTTTCTTATATTGGGGGGTAACGAAGCAAATAATCTGAAATAAATAAATCCTTCGTAAACATTGTTAAGGTCCTTTTATTGCATTCCAAAACCTTCGGAATAATTTTTTGGAAAGCAGTTCACAGAAAAGATCGTACTTCGGAAAGACGTATATATACGCCAGAGGAAATTAATGCTTTGGCTGAGCAAGACGTTTATAAACGCCGGTGGCACTTAAGAGGTTAAAGTCGTATCGTATTTTTAGCCTCAAAGTTTAATATTATTGAATTCAATACATTGTTTTTGTGTGACGGGGGGCGCAGAATGAAAATTATGATTGAATATTGGATCGCGAATACTTAAACTTTGAGAAGCACTGTACTAAACTCTTGTTTAAGTTATCGAACACACAGAACATCCCTTAAAGAAATATTAAATAAAATGCTACTTTATAAAATATCAGTTCTGGGGAAATTCTATTATGAAGATTATCTTTGTGTTAATTAACTCCAAGAAAAAACTTAAGCATTCGTAAAAATTTACATCAAACAATCAAATTGCCTTTAATTTTGCAATCCTACTTAAGTCAACCTAGTTTCGGCAATATATTAAAATTATGAACATTTTATAAAATGACTAATTTACTAAGCACAGAAATATTGAACAATTTCATTCAATTTTAGGCACCTAGAATGTTCTTCAAAAGGATAAAAGAAATTTATACTCTATACAATTTTAATACGACTGTTTACATAAATAAATTTTTTGCATAATTTTTAGTTTAGGAAGGTAAAATATATTGTTAACTGATAGGTAGGATGGATTAACAATATTTTTAAAATATAGAATCAAAACCTTTCAAATAAAAAGGATTCTACATTCACTTTTGCTATCTAAATATTTTTTTAAAAGAATCTCTTCCCTGACATTTTTTGTGATATCTGAAAAACTTTTTTAAACCAACTATACATTTTTTTGCACAATAACGTAGAATCTTAGTTTTCACAAAAGATACTAAAAGTAGAAAACGTACTTCAACAATGAAAAACGTGTTATTCTAAATAACGAATTCTTAAAATTCCATTGTGAAATATCGTATTCACTTGACGAAATTTGTATTGCATACAAAATGATTCGAAAAATCGATTTCTTTTGAGTTTCTTTTGAACGTAATATTCCAGAAATTTTTTTTAGCGTTCTTTTTTGTGGTAATCCGATTCATACAGAGTTTTGCTAGAGCTACACTATACAGAAAGTGACATTTTTATTCTGTTTAGTAAGCACATCTCTCTGTTATTACATTTACTTGAATCTTCTCTAAGCATGTGTATGAATAATATTTAACAATTGTCTGGGAATTATAGATAGCATCGATCTTTAAAATTCTAAATATTTAAATTTGTATTAAATAGGAAACTACTTACATTTATTTGCATTTTGAATAATGTGTGTATTTGCAACAGAGAGAGAGAGAGAGAGAAAGAAATATATTTAAAAAACACATCGGTTCAATACTGTATTCAGCATAGCATTATTTAGAGGTCTGAATACATGCAGCCTTTGAAAATGTCCCCATAAGGAAAACGTGTTTCAATAACATTATTGAGATATTTTTAAAAAATGTTCAGTCCTTATTTACTACGTTCGGAACCGTGATTTTGCAAAAGCGTATAAATGGACAATATTTATAATATTTAGTGTCACTTAGATTAGAAAATGTATGTAAAATTGTTTTAAGAATATTATTACGATAAAAAATTATTTAGGGGCAATATTTTGACAAAAATGAACATAGACTGACCCATTTTCAAAATATACTCCTTTTGTGAAAAATGCTTCTATTATAATAACATTTTGCCTGTATATAGCTCAGACCTCTGTACAGAGGCTCAACCAGAATTTTTGAAATATATAACTTAGAAGTGAGTTTATCCATGCTTTACGACAACAGAGGGGAGAAATTTTAAGAAAAAAATGCCGATAATTATTTCAATTGGTTGTATCTCTGAAAATAATTTGAATTTTTGAAAAAAAAAATAGTCCAGACTCTCTGGAGAAGTCTTTACTTTATGTAAGCAAAATATTATTATTTTAGAAGCATTTTTTATAAAAGGAGAACATTTGGAAAAAAGATTAATCTAAGTTAATTTTTTGCCAAAATATTATATTTAAATAAATTTTTTTTGTCAAAATCTCCTTAAAACAATTTTATGCATGTATTCTAAACTAAGTGATACTAAATATCATTAAAATGATCCGTTTATGCGTTTTTTTTTTAAAATCACGGTTCCGAACGTAGTCGGATACCTTAAAATTTATAAAACACTGATTTATATCTTCTAAGATGAATAAAAAATGAGACTTTGGTCTATAAAAATGGTCAAAACATCTGATAGATTTCTAAATAATATACCCTGAAATAATTGATTGAAATAAAAGCAAAAATGTGGCTTCCTTTTTCGAAAAATACTTTCTGGAGAAGTCAAAAACTATAAACTTGATTTAGTAAAACTTGGTGTTTGCTTTTATAGGAATTGACTGAATAAATCGGCACGGCTTCAGATTTAGAGAAGACAGGAGAGTATCGTGGCTCATTCTCTGTTCATAAACAGTTATCGGTTTGAAAGACGCATCCAATTTTGGATGTCGCAATGACTGACGTCGTTGTCTGAAGGGCAACATAGATTGAAGAGCAAAATTTTCTCCTCTTCCGACCAAAATGAACTGTTGGCACCTTTCAGCAAAAATTGCTCGTATGATATGGGCCAACTGTTTCGGACAATAAGCGGACGCAGAACTGTCAAAACATTGCTCTAATGCTTTAATAAGTGATCGACCTTAGTTTGAACAACGGATTGGGAGGCGGAGAAAGGTTTTTATGTTGCATTTAAGCTATTTGTTGTCCTACTACCGAGAAAAATATTTTTATACTGTCTAGGAAAACATCACACCCATTAGAAATAATTAATTTGTCTTAGATGAAGAGAAATAGCTCGAACGTGGCACGAAGCTTCTCTTCCACTTATTTGACACATTGTTTTGATTAGAATAAACTAAAATAAGAATTTGGGATGTATATATTATCTAGTAATATATTTAATGACTTAGGAACAGAATTTTACAGTGATTACAGACTTTTAAGATTATGAAAACTCCATTTTGGGGAGTATTAACGTATGTTCATATTTCTTTACATATATCAGAAGTTATAAAATGCAAATATGAACACAGTTGGCAAGTTATTACAATGTAGAATATAATGTAAACACTTAGATATGTTTCTCCATTTTTTACCGTTTTTCATACGCTCATAATTTTTGTTTATTGTATCAAAAAGAATATATATATATATATATATATATATATATATATATATATATATATATATATATACACTCTGTCGCAAAAAAATATATGCACCCAGAAGAAATTGAGCTACATTCACGAAATTTGGTATGCATGTAGTGTATATGAAAATAAACAAATGATTAAAAATTCAGAACAAAATATCATTTCATTAAGCGGTTACAGCTTGCAAAAGGTTAAAAATCAGTAAGTAGTAAAGCCACCTCTGGCAGCTATACAAGCCGAAATTCGGCGTGGCATCGATTCAATTAGATCACTTATGACCCCCTGTGGAAGATCCTGCCATAGTCTTTGCATCTGCGCAGTTAATTCTCCTGTATCTCGGGACGGCTGCAGTTGCCTTCCCAGCGCGTCCAGACATGCTCTATTGGCGAAAGATCTGGTGTCCTGGCAGGCCATGGTAGGACGTCATATCGTTGAAGACATTGTTGGGAGAGTCGCGCAGTATGTGGACGAGCATTATCCTGTTGATAAATGGCACCTGGGCGACTTGATAGCATGGGTAGCACAATCGGCGTTAAAATATCGTCCACGTATCTGCGAGCTGTCAAAGTGCCTTGAAGGACCACTAAAGATGATCGTGTGTCCCAAGAAATTGCTCCCCACACTGTCACACCTTGTGAAATTGCTGTATGCCGCTCGACAATAAATGCCGGATCGGACCGCTGGCCGGTGCGCCTCCAGACACGTGTGCGGTGGTCATCAGCACTGAGACTGAATCGGGATTCATCACTGAAGATGACACGTCTCCAGTCTGTCACACTCCAAGTTGCCGAGGTCGGCAAAAATCCAGTCGACACTGCCTATGATGTGGGGTCAGTGGTAAGCGTCTTAGCGGACGTCGGCTCCTCAAGCCAACTTCGGTCAGTCGTCTCCTTAGGGTTGCGCTTGATGGCACTGGATGTCTGGAAGTAGGTAAGTGGCGTTGAATCGATGCTAGCGACGTTGTTGGTGCCGAAGTGGCCACTCTTCTGATTGCACGATCCTCGCGATCATTTGTGTTCCTGGGACGTCCTGACCCTCCGCGACGGTACACTCTACCTTCTGTGATCCACTGTTGCCAACACCGAGCAACTACCATATCGCTCCGACCGAGGTGGCGGCCGATACGTCTATTCGACCAACCTGCTTCTCTGAGGCCTATTATACGGCCCCTATCAAAGTCCGTCAGCTGCTCGTACTGCCGCCGGTTACGTCTTAGAGGCATCCTAAGTCTCAATATCGTCTATCAAAGTCATCAGATTCGTTTGGATAGCCGTACGGCGCTCGTACTCATGCTTTTAAACTCTCCCAGTTGCGCAACTAATATGCGCATAGCACACTTAGCCTTGTCTCATTGGCTTCGAAATTTTAATCATTTGCATATCTCTTACCAGACTACATTCTTGCCGAGTTTCGTGATTGTAGCTTGATTTCTTCTGGGTGCATATATTTTTTTGCGACAGAGTGTATATATATAAGCACTTATTATCAATATATTTACAAAAACAGTATAAAATTTAATTTGATTATGATATATTATACATGAGTGCGTGTGTCAATTTTTCAATGATATGAAAATTTTTAACTATCCTGAGTTATTAACAATCGTTATAAACGCATTTTCTTTACTCCTTTTTAAAGTAATCAGCTTAAAAATGAGTAGAATTGTTTTTAAATTTTATTTCTAGTAGCAAAAAGTACTGCATCACAAATAAAAAATAATTTTTTCTCCACTTAAAAATTAAAAGTCTGATGTAATTCATGATTTTTTTTTATTTTTCTGAAGTTATTGTTATTCAGTAATATTTTCCTTATAACGTCATATTAGATTTTTAAGTATACTCTTATATGTAATGTGATTTGTTTCTTATGTATCATATTGAAACTGAATTTTTATATCCAATTTATCAGAGTTTATGTTTAATCAAATTTGTTCTCAAAAATGGCATTCTTGAACCAGAAATAAACCAACTTTATACCAAACCAAAGTCATTAATAATATAAAAGACTTCTACAATTCCGATTTAATGCTAAATAATAAGTAAGTAAGTAACAAGACAGTACAGGACAAAATAGAATAACACCTCAATACACAACGTAACAAAAACTATATCTTATCTCACTCTCTCACCCTTTATATATATATATATATATATATATATATATATATATATATATATATATATATATATATATATATATATAAAAGCTCTTTGTAAAACATTTTATGCATGTACATTGTGGCCTGCATTTCGGGTCATTAGAAAGTGACTAGTCTTTACATATTATTTTTCATGATGAAAGCCTTCAGTTTTTAAGTAAATCTGTGTACAATAAGTTTTTGTCAGATGTATCCTTTTCTTTTGTTTGCATAACTACGAACAAATATTTATGAAATACATGATTAGCATTCTTTTAAGGTTTTAAGTTGCGTCTATATAAATAGCTGCATAGATGTTACCTGAAATAAATATATTTTCTGCATCTATTTCAAGAGTATTAGAAGCATGTCGATGATTTACTATTTCAAAACGGATTTCAACGCCCACGGGAATAGCTCTTCTAAATAAATAAAGGTCCCTCGATGTAAAATGTTTAGCACTTATTTATTAAATTTTAATCACCTATTTGTATCTATCAGTCAGGCTTCGAGAAAAGGTAGCAATTATTTTTGCCACAGAACTTAGTTTAAATATTTTCCACTCAAAGATTGCTGAGTTGCATCATTTGATGCTAAATTGGATCATATACATTATGAAATGCATAGTTACTGCTTTCTCTGAATATAACTTGTTCAACTAAATTTTTGTTTCCTACTTTCAGTCAAAATTCCAGATTTTTTAAAAAGAGATTATTTACTTTGAAGTTATACCACTTTAGGAGATTGTTCTCCATTATCCATTCTTTATTCGTCAAAGGCTTCTCTTCCTAATATTTGAGATAAAAATTGTCCCATAATTATTTCTTTCAATCATTGCTTCTAATCATTATTCCCCCCCATATAATAATTCTTTATATAAATATAATTCTTTTCTTTGTTGTTTATTTATATGAATGCATATGTATACATTCATATATGTGTTTATACAGGTATGTGTTTATGTCTATTTTAATTCTAATTTCTGAAAAAAACTCAAATATAAAGTTTTGAAAAAGTGGAACGTTTTTTTTTTAAAAATATATTATTAAATATAAATACCATGAACAATGTATTATTTTCCAACTTTTATTTTCCTTTCAATATTTAGACTAATTTATTAAAAAAAAGAATGAATATACTAAAAGATCTATTATCTTTTTGAATTTCTGAAATTGTTCAGATGTGTTTCAAGTTTATTTGGAAAAAAACTAGTTTTTTGTGACATCAGGACGTTCTTTGTTTTGTGCATCGTTTATAATACCAAAATTATCAGCCCCAAACTAATTGTTATCTATTCAATATAATTACATACATGCACTCCATACTTATGCATTTTTAAAATAATACTGAAAGATCTCTCTGAAATGCTAACTTAAAATCGGTGTAAAGCTTTCAGGATGGAAGAAATATTTCATACGTTAACTTAAAAGTACATTTTGAAAAAAATGCTCAAGCCTGAATTCATGTTATTATTATATAGTTAAAGCATGAAACATGTTACTCTTACAGAGTATCATTGCATAGATAAAGAAGGTCTGATAATCAACAAAGTCATCAATAATAATATGAAGGAAATGAAAGGGGCCATCATAAATATATAGATTCAGAATAATTATCACACTCTTCTCAATTAAATTTTATAAAAAATGCTTTTTCATATAATGTAAGATTTATACAAATTATTCTAAATGATAAATTAATTTTTCTGAAAGTATACTTTATAAATAATAGCTAAATACTTAGCAGTGAATTTTTATAATTCATGGAATTCTATGAATACATTGTAATAATTCAAAAAACTTGATTTTTTTCTTGGGATATTTAGTTTTCCTTTCTCTTTTCATTCGAATTACATTGATACATTTATCATATGTTTCGTGTGTATAATTCTGCAATCTAACCGGTTCATATTATTTCTTTGTGGTATATTCATATTTTTTATACAAATGTATTCTATGCATGTACATTTATTTCAATAAACTTTCAACACAGTAAGTTTCATAATTATAGAAAATTTATTTTCTTTATGTAACTATCATTAAAGATTTTTAAGTAATGCTAAAAGAAAATTGGGAGCTTTCAAAATATCCTATGCTATGGAGCTGTAGGGCAAAACTCACAAACATAAAAGCCACTAAAAATATCGTGAAATATTTAATGAAATTCAGAGTCAAAACTAGTTTAGCTGACAAATGCCCAGTAAAAGTCTATGAAGCTTCTTTTACAGCAATAGTGTTTGGCAAATTTTAACCTAACATTTGTGGATAAAACTTAAAAGATACCAAATTCGCAAAATTAAAGCTTCAATTTCTTCTGAAACTTTATCTTTTGTATATCAGCTTACATCCCATAGATTGTTAAGATGATAAAGTATATCTTCATCTTATGTTTGTTATAACCTAAAAAAAATATTTCCAACTCTTTCTAAGAACCAAGGGTTTACTCATTCTAGAATTCACCAGAAATTATATTTTATGCAACTCCCAATTTTTAACTCCACTAAAAGATGCATTGGATTGAAAGTACTTCTTTGACTCCCCCACAGGACTTTTATAGATTATCTGAAGCAGTATATTAAATATTCTATAGTTTTAGACTTAGCAACAGATTTGGCTGAAGGCATGTCGAACTAGTATTATTACAAGAAATTTATATTCACAATCTTCTTCATATAATATCGATAAATAAGTTAAATTATTAATTTTAGATCGAAGTAAAATATAAATCATAAAATCTCATGTCTCTTGTAAAATTCCCTTCTTACGAGACAAGCATAACTATAAATTTTTATTTGCATTGAATAAATTTTATCTTTCCAAGCCTCACGAAATAGTTCCTTGAAAGCGGTAGAATATGAAATCTTTTAGAGAGGAAGCAATGCGATTGCTTTATTATCTATATTTAGCACCCTGAGAACACCTATACTAAAATGCAGTGTGAACATCGGTCCTTACTTAACTTTCTGCTTTGATGAACTTATTTATTAGAAGACCGAAAGCCACGTCTAAATATAATTAGACGAGAAGTTACGTCATTGCTTGAATATTACATATTTTAATATTATTCAACCCTTTTGGTGCTACGGGCGAGTAGTCTCATCCTACGCAAATTGCTTTTAAGCAGCTTCAGGCAAGATAACTGGTCCACATCTACGTAGGTGGGCCCCGGTTAGCCCCACATCGTTAGTGGTTTTGAAAGGGTCAAGGGTCAAAGAGTTTTTGTTTCAATATATTTCCAAAACTTTTTTTTATTTCAAGTAATCAACTTTCAGTTCAGTGTGGGCATTGAATAAACATGCGCTACATATGTGTGTTTGAATAAATTTTTTCTGCACATTATAAAAAGGGTTCAGGATTGTTTTTTATATATATATATAACTTCCATCTTTCTTCCTTCCTCTCTTCTTAAAAAAGCTTAACTGTCGTGTGTGCTTGAAAGTAGATTTCTTATTTATTTGAGTTTCAAGCGAAATTTTGTCCTGTCTATATTTTTACGAAGAGATGCAAATCTTACTTTTATAAGTCTTGAGGATTTTTTTTTTCAATCTGAGGAATGGATCAGAGGAAATATTTTGTAAATATAAATACTCCCTAAGAAACTTTTTTTGAAATAAATATCTTAAAATATTTTAATTTTAATTTCAATATTAACGTAAATTGATATGAAATATTTAAAGGAATATAAGAAACCCCAAGTTTTTTAATGAACTATTACGTGTAATGTATGTTAGAAATCATTTTTAGGCTGAATTTCAACTTCAGTATTATATATTCTACAAAACATAGTATGATTTTCACACATCTATCGATTTCTAATAGAATGATATCGAATATTATTTAAAATACGATACAGAGTATCAGAAAGGTTTACAAGTTCGTACCTCTGAAAGTTTTCAAATGCTTTTTTTTGTCATTTTAATTCCAGTTTCATTTATACATATTTTTTTGAAACGGAGTTGCGTTTTGGTAATTTTACTATTACATATGTAGTACATTCCTCGAGAACTGGTATCACTTTTTATTGCGGCACCATATAGGCATATATCAATTGCCCAATGTAATTTTTACACCCAGTTTCCTGTCCAGAGGGAGGCACCTGCACTCTGACGATGCGAAAATGTACTAGAAATTTAATTTTGCCAAGAGCACCTAAGCCAAACAAGCACTCAAGAGATCTTTTACATGCAGCATGAACGCTGTCGATTTTTCGCATCATGAAAATCCACTAACTTGGGCTGGGGCTGAACCCACAAACTTGGGCGTGCAAATCAGAGCCTAACCAACTACGGCACCCAGACAGCTGAGTTATAACATTCGAAAGATATTTTTAATGAGTTTTTTACATGTACATATTATGAAAGTATGTAACACTTGATTTAAAAATCTATATATTCCCATTTCCCAGTGAAATTATTTTAAGTAATTATAAATATATATCGTAAGTATGATCGAATACTTATGCTTAACTGTTATGCATATATTTTATTTATAATTTATGCTTATGCATTCTTGACCGTGATTCAAAATTACAAGGTTTGTCATCAATATCCCTCGTATTACTCTGTAGCGCAACTTTAATAAACAATCATTCAATGTACTTACGTATATCAATGTTCTCTGACTCCAATAATCTCCATTTTGTTTTAATTTGTTACAAGTTCAATTTCAGCCTAAGAAATGTTCAATATTTTCAGAAATTCGAATCAAATATTCATCCTATCGGTAACATTTCAATTTATCGTCATCCCTTTCGAATTACTAAAATAAAAAAATGAAATTTTATAAATAGAAAAATATTTCACACTGCAAAAAAAATAAATAAAATTAGCTAGATTTTCACAACTTCGGAACTTACCTTTAGATAACGACTCCCATGAAAGAGAAAAATTGCATAAATTTTTTAAAATTCTCTTGGAGATTGAAGAAATAATCAATCGTTATTTTGATAAAACCTTTATTTTAATGTATTTTCCCTTTCATACAGAGATTTGTTAATTGACTCATTTGTATAATTCAAGTGAAATAATTTCAGTTCAGTCAGAAATCGCCACGTTTTCAATCAACATTGATGCGTTAATATGTTTCATACTTGTGTGAACTCGTTCTTTTTACGTGAATCATAAAATTTTGAGCATTGAAAATCTGTGACTATTGTTCCATTTAATGTATTTATTAAGAGACACCTGTTATTTAGTTGCTTAGTTTCTCATCTATTTTCCCAGCTGTTAATTTTGCTTCCTGATTTCAAAACTTTAAATTTCATTTACCTTAAATTCAACTTAGATTATTAAATGCTTAGTTCTTGCAATGCAGCAATATCGCAACTGAGACAGCTTTACATTTTCAATTAGTGATGTGAATTTTATAGCTGGTATTTACAGAAAGTATTAGTGTAATATTTTTTTAAATAAATATATTGCCTAAATTTGACATAATAGCTTACAATAAAACAATTAAATAGTAACAGAATAGTTTAAAAAGTAAGGAGATTAAAGAAATATTGTAAAACTAAATGGAATGCTCCAAAAGAAAAATAATACATTATATGGTGAATGTAAAAATAGTATTTTGAAATGAGTAAAAGTTATATAAATTAGGCAAAAACTACATCTTGAGAGTCAAAAGTTAACTCTTAATATTTTTGACAAAAATAATAGAAGTTAAAAACTAATCATAATTGTTTGTACTTCTAAAAAAACGTACAGCCCCAAAAAGGTTTGTTTCAAATATGGTTAACTTAATAAGACCGGTATGATGTATCTTTGAGAACTTAAATACGCAGTCACAAAAATTATCTTGGAAATTACTGTTTTGGTTGCATTTATATATAAATAATTCTTTTTTTAGATTGAGGATATTATTATATCTATGTTTCTATTAGAAATATCCTTCCATCTTTTGGACACTTTTCTAAGCAATGGAAAATTTTCAATGTGATCATCTCAATACTATTTATGTAGCAAAAATAACTCGGGCTATAATAATCGTGTACTTTTGACTACGAATCAGAAGAAATAATATATCAAAGAGTAAAACTATGCTTTTATAAAAACAACACAAGAAGGCATAAAATATTCTCAGGAGCGTTTTTTGCGATCTTATAAAAGAATAAAATACTTTTCCTAAAAATGTGTATGATAACATTGTCTTTTCAAGAAAGAATTGATTTGAAATTCGATATAAATACACCAGAAACATTTTATGTTGTCAATAGAAAATTCAGGGAATAATGGCTAAATTCAATCTTTGCTAAAAGAGAGAGAGAGAGAGAGAGAAATTTTAGATTATATCTTCTCTTGAATAATATTTCGTTTTTTCTTTTAGGTAAAAGGGTTTTAATATTTTTCGTATTAATAGGACTTTGGAAAAAGATCAACTATTAAAAAAACATGCTGTGAAGAGTTTTATTTGCTATCTTTCATTCGATAAAAAAAACATATAAATTTCAAATTATAATATCCCTAGAGCCTTGGGAATTAATAATTCTACTCTGCTCATGACAAAATAGATTCCTTTATTAGACATTTAATTTCTTATTGAGGTGGTATTCAATGTAGCTCTCTGTGTGTTTGAACAAAATCTAACAACGAAAGATTGCTTCGATTGCCAATTTTCAAAGTCCTCCAAAATTACTATTTTGTCTGTCTGAAACCTTTTGTTAAAATTTGTGAAACCCTTGTGAGTACTTTTTCTCTTTCCTCCGTCACGTGATCTCATACATGAGATACTACTTTTGAAACTATAATTGGATTGTTATATTCTTCTTGGTGCTTATTATGAAGTACCTGTGAACACTTGAAAATGCTCCTATTCTTATGATATTTATTTAAGCGAGAACAATTTCCTTTAATGGAAAGGTGCTGATAAACGTGATTACCTTTTAGAAGCTTTTAACATTTGGAAAAATTTAACAAGAATACCCTAGTTATATCGATATAAATTCGACATTAGTCTCAAAATCATTTTACAAGTTTAACATTTGTTTGAAGGAATCTCATATGTAATACGACTGAATATTTTCTTGGTATAGTTTCCTTTTAACTAAATTAAAAATCATAGTTTGTTGGTCGTGATTCACAAAAAATAATTCGAAAATTATTGATTCCTCATCAATTAAAGAATACCTAGTTTAGTCGCAAAAAATTCGAATAAATTTATTCAGTTATTATTTTAGTTTATGTAATAGGAATTTATGTCATATTTAAAGAAATATACTGTTAAATAGATCGGGTTGGAGGATTTTATGCTATCAGTCTCAAAGAGTAAGACAGTTCTTCAGGAGAGAGAGATGAAAATTTATTATAAAAAAAAGTCATTAGAAATGCCATATACAGAAGTAAAATTTGCAATATAAATATCAGAAGGTCTTCACATCTTCTACAGAAATCAGACACAGCTATCAGTGTCTATAAATACAAATACGCAATGAATTCACAAGCAATCTCTCGATCAAAGCAATTCTTCAACAGCTCAAGACAGTAGTGACTCTTCAACTGTCAAAACAATTCTAAATCAGTTTCTGCGAGTGATTCCCTATTCATAGTATGTACTTACGTCATAGATCGTGATCTTTGTAGATTTATTCAGTAATTTCCAGAAGCATCCATTTGTCCACCAACTCGCCAAAAATGGTGATCATTTTTGGCCAGTTGACAAAACATGATGCCAACTTGGCTTTCTATCGCCAAACTTAAATCAAGTTTCCATTGAATCACCATTATAATGTAATGAACGGTGTTGCTTGCCAATATTTCAATTTTAGCATAAAGTAAATACAACAGAGAGTAATATTAACGCGTATTACACATCCAGATATAAATTATTCACACTACTTTTAAGCATTCATTACACAAAGTTCGTGACAATACAGTAAAAACAGTATATTTTTTTAGATTTCCAAAGGCAGGTACATGGCATATAAGAAAATTAAACTTACTATAGCTAAAAAAACGAGGTACATAAACAAAAGAATAAAAGTCCTTGACCCATGCACAGTCTCGCAAACCAATATCGCTCAGTTTCAGATTTTCCCCGAATTGCAACACTCCGTCTTAGGTGGTCTCTATCCATAATACCATTACTGCAAAGGGGACAGAATACTAAGTCCAAATAATTACCCCGCCAAGCAATCATGCCCAGTAGTTAGGCGTACAGTAAAAACAGTATATTAGAAGTAATATATTTTCCAAAGATCAATTTAATGAGTTCTATGTTATAAGCTATTCATTTGAATATAATTTTTTTTTAAAATTTACTACCTAATATGCGACTATTTATCTCCCTCACCTTTTTCATAGAGGTTGATGTATGTGTTTTATTACATATCTACAATATATGAATGTTTCAGGTATTTTAATGGGGAAATATTTCCCATAAAACCTTACAATATCTTCAATGAATTGTTATCTATCTAAATTTTTTGGAAATACACGATAACTCAATTTAAGTCTAGAATATGCACACGAAAGACCCCTTATAGTTACATCCCTTTCACCATGCATCAAAATAAATATTATTAAATACGAAATAATTGGTAATTATTTGTTTTAAAGTAATACCTTGACTATATATTATTCTTTATTAGAATTAGTCAAGGTCAGAACCATTAAAAGAAAGTGTAAATATTTAAAATAAAAATATTTTTTCTAACTAATAATTCCCAGATTATTCATAAGAAAATAGAGAACAGATAATTTAAAGTAATCTAGAGAAATGCAAGTTAATTCGTACAGCAAGCAAGATGAAGAATAAGAAAAGGTTCAATTCATAAGTTATCTGTATTTAAAGAAGTAACGTAATTTTTAAAACCTAATGTACACCAAACCATTACTGATATTAGAGAATTTAAGGAGACTTGGTACCCTAAAAATCACAAACCTATCGTTTTTTTTATTTTCATTTAATCTTATTCTTTGCATTATTATCTTTCGATTGATATATCACTTGTGCATGTCGGAAAGTTAGAAGTTGAATAAAACTTCATTTGAAAACAAATTAGGCAATTCAGCCACACCCCCTTTTAGAAAAAAAAGCTAAAAATGCGTTATGATAAAAAAATCTATTTTATAAATAGAAATAATAACTATAAAAAAGAATGTGTAGTATTAAAAGCAGAATATTTCCGAGGCAATACAATAATGTAATTTTTCTTCCTTGTGAAATGTGTGCATGTAAAATTTTTAAATTAAGGCATTTTATATTAATAATTTTATAATTTCAGTTCTTATTCCTGATATATTTTTCATAAAAATGTAATACTTTAATATTATAAGAAGAAAAGCAGCTAAAATTTCTGTCGTGACAGAAAAAATTTTTTTTAAGTTTTTCTTGAGTTTTCTTGTGCAATTAGTACTCTCTAAAAGTTGATCATTTATAAAAATGTGTGGGTTGAAAACATATGAAAATGCAATTATTTTAAAGAAAAACGTATAAGTAATATCTTAAAGTTGTATTTTATAAGTTTAATTAAGCTTATAATAATTATTTTTTCAGAATTATAAACTTTAAAGTGGTTTTTCTCAGTTTGTGTTTTTCGAAACCTTAGTGCATTCAAAATGCTACTCCTTCGACAATTATTTACCAATCACTTCCATTTTTTTCCTCCGTGTTAAAAATAAAGCATTTAATAAAATTAGGGATCCGTTTTGCTATAAACTGAATACATTTTTTTAAAAAAAATAAAATGTAAGACATGTTGGCTTTTTTGTTGATTTTTAGCCTGTATATCAACATTTTATTTTTTTTCTTGAAAATGAATGAAGTTATTCTAAAATCGATCCCTAAAGTTGTTAAGAACATCCATAAGAATATTATAAAAAATTTCAGGTCAAAAAATTAATTTTTACAAAAGGAGTAGGATTTTAAAATTTTCCCAATTTTCTTCAAAAAATTTAAATTTTTAAAATTGTGTGAATAATATAAGAAAATTTTCATCTAGTAACATTTTCTTGAATAGAAACATTGTATAAAATGTTAAAATATAATTTTTAAATACGTAAATAAAGAAGTTTGCTCAAAGGGTGCCAAGTCCCCTTAAGAGGAAAATGCCTTTGTATGTGTATATCAATAATTTTTCAATGAAATTTGCTCCTCTCGTACCTTTTACGACCTTATTTTGGTCTCGTGATAGAAAAAGAACGTCTTTGGAGTATGGCGCATCTCTGTTAGAAACAGTGCCACACCTTTCAAATAAATAGCGTGCGAAAAAATATTCAATCTGTACTTATATATTTGAAATCCTTATTTCTACTTTCTTTTAACACATATTGCTAATTTAACACTTATTGCATTCAGTAATTCAGAAAATGTTTAAATATGCCCAACATATATTATTTCATTTAAGAAAATAGAAAAAATAATTTAGTTAATAGTTTAGTACTCTTTTAATAGGCATTGTATATTTCACACTTTATTAACAATTTTACTAATATTTTAAATTGAAATTTTATTTAAAAAAATCCGTATGTGTGTATATATAAACATATTTTCTTAACACTTCCTAAATATGAGCATCTTTTCTTCAGAAGTCTTCTAAACTATGGTCAAAACATTTTTAAAAGTCTAATTTGGTTTGAGTTTGAGTCAGAAACTGGAACATTTTCTCTTGAGAATTTCATTTAGTGAAGAATGTGGGAAATACGTCTGAAAGCTAAATGAATTTATCTACCCAATGTTCTTCGGAATTCCTGAGACTAAATGAAAATTCTTATTTCTGCTGGAACTGTGAGATTAGTTTTGTAAGCAGCACACAGTAAATACAATATGCTACAAATGAAAGTTTATATGTTCAGAACTGAAATACAACAATATTTCTTCTGAAACTGAGATGTTTACCACGGACTTAATATTTCCTTCACACACGCACAGTACAATGAATTTATTTTGAACAGAACTTGGAATATTCAACTTTCATTTAAGATTCAGTTACAAGTATTTGTGTGGTTTGCTTTAAGTTATATTTATGCCAATTTATTATATGATTGACTATACATATCTATGTGTGTGTCTTACAAAAACTTTCCCTTCATTTGTAAAAATTAAAACGAATTATTTGTGTGTAATGAAGTTATATACAATTGTGTGTGTAAATGTCTTTTATAGAAAAATGTAATATTTTACATCCATTGATTGGAGGATCAATTTTGTTATCGTCTATATTGTATTTTTTGTCCAATCGACAAAAGCTCGTTATTTTAAAAGAAAGAAAAAAAGAAGTGCATTTGTGATATAACAAACTTGTAAATGTAAAAAGGATAAAAATAAAGAATGCAATTACAAGAAGAAAAATATAACGGAATGATGTCTTCAACCTTTCGAGACTCCATCAACCGCGTTTAATGGAAGACAGCAATCCACATGGAAGAAAAGATAGTTTGGATTTTCATAAATGCTTTTTAATTGGTCTTTTTAACTGAAGACTTTTACAAATCATTTCTCACTTAATGAAAATATAAAATATAAAATGATTGAAATAGAATATTTTTTTATCTACAATACCTTTTGAAAAATATGTAATTTAAAATAATTCTTTATAAAAATATTACATAGCTCAAAGTATTGATATGATGTAAATATAATAAATAAAATAGAAAAATATATTTGTTAAAATAAATTATACTTAAAACTTTGAGACTAGCAGAGAATAAGTATATCCGTTATATCAAAAACGACAAATTTTAACTTTTAAAGATAATAACTTTCCTGCCATAATATAAGCTTTAATTTTGAATATATAAGAGAATAATAATGTAAATAATCAAGGAAATACATGCTTAGTAAAACATTTGACAAGATATTTTGTAAGGCGAATAGAAAGTAATTAAAATGTACGAATGAAGTCATATGTTTGAATTTATATAGTGCCTATCTTTGAATTTAAAGACATAATTAATTACCGAGTTCACAGGATCAGTTGTAAAAATTTCGAAGTAAATGAAGCATTATAAAATTCGAGAAAACATACAAATGCTCTTCACTTGCATAAATTAATCTCTTAGAGTGAGTGTATATTTTCGTACTGTGAAGTGCACGAAGGCTATTGGATTAATCTCTTCAAAGAGAAACTTAAATTGAAATTTATTACTCTTAACCTAAATTTTGAAGTTCTTAAAGAAGAAAATTTTCAATTCTAGACACTTATTTAAACGGTATGTTAAAATGAAATTTCCCTGCGTAGTAAGCCCTTTCATAAAAATATTGAAGTATGCATTTGGATGAATAATAAGAATATTAATGTAGATAATAAGCAATGAAAAAACTAATATATATGTATTTATCTCCAATCGCCTAATTATGTACAAGTTACTTAGCCAACAGACCATTATAAGCTATGTAACTTTTATTTTGTTATCGACTAAATTCTTAAGCCAATGCAGTTAAAGAATTTACTCATAAGCATTTGCCAATATTATTATTATTTTTTTAACAATCGATCATTTTTTGTTCGTTGGCAAACCCTTCGGCTCGTATTTCCTAAAATTCTTTTTGGTACGTTTTCGGTCAAAATAACACACAACTTAATTAATATAAAATCTAAATTAGGTAAGTTAAAGAAGTTGTTACGGTTAATTCTTATTTGCCCGTAACACAAACACTTAACTTCATGACAAGATAAATGTTACTCTTAACTGCAAAAGGTATTAGTTGTACACATTTTTGCATTGCATAAAATTGCAAAGAATTTTATCCGAAAACTTCTGCATAACACAGCAATAACTTCTGTGATTTCTAATATTAACGAAGTTATTAAAAAGGCTCAACGCATAGAAACCATTGCTTTCAAGTTTCTGGTTTTTTTAAAGCATTTTCCCATTGCTGGTCATTTAAAATAATTTCTATCTTATCATTTCATTTCACAGGAACTCAAATTTACAAATAACAAATTACTTTCTACGTCACTAAATTTTATTTATCGTTGATTTAGTGTGTGTATATGTGTGATTTTTTTCCCTTTTATTCAAATATTTTGATCGAGAATATACATTTTTAATTAGTCATTTGAAATAATTTTCCTAGTCTTGGTACGTTTTAATCAAAATAAAACGAAATAAAATCTCAGATATTGAAACTCTTTACCCATTATAAGCCTAAAGCTAATAATTTATCCACCTTTTTTCTTGTATGATGACAATGATTACTTATTTTGTACATTTTTCACTTCAGAATTTTCAACAAACTCATTTGTAATAGAAAAGTCCATGTATTTAGCTACAATAAGTAGTAATTAAATTATGCATTAGGAATAGAAATATTGTTCTTTAATTTATGAGCTATTAATTTCAGGTTATTGAGTAATTATCCAAAAGATACGTACATGAATAATTTTCGTCAGTAGACATAATCAAAAATTTGTTTTTACTCTTAATGTCTGCTCCTTATCTGAATCATTTAACGAATGGTGACTTTGAATATCCTCTATCGCTTTTTTTCTTTCAGTTACTACAACCAAGCTTAACGACCGTGTCTCACAAATGCAAACACACACAGCGAGATTAACATTTATAGCTTGTAAGAAACTTCCTTATATGTTCTCGAGTATTTTCTAAGCTTTGCTTCGGTTTCTTTTCCAATAATTTGCTTGTGTTAGGTTATTCGTGCGAAATCAAAAAACTTTCATGAAAAATATGGTCTAATTTACGATTGGGATTCCTGAGGTAAAGCCCACTTGCTTGGAAAACAGCATGCTCTAGAAACAATGATGGCTGTTGGTTTCGTGCTATGAATAAAAAACGTTTGTTTTGCTTACGATCAGTATCATGAAACGAAAATAAACGTGAAAATTATCAGATTGTTGCAGTAAAAATTATTCTAAATCAAGAAAAGACAAATATAAATCTGAAGTCTTAACACTAAAGAGACTAGTGTATTTCGTACTTATTTGTTTTATACTTGAATCGATTTTATTCACTGAAATTAATCTTATCAAGTTTAGAAACTTTCAACTGTTACCGATATGCTCCGATAAGTAAGAAAATGACTAACAATACATTACTCTCAAATTAACGCTTAATTAGTTGCTTGGAAATAAATTACAGCATTTGACCCTGAAGATTTTAAATAGAGTGTTTCGTTCAGAGGTGAAATAGGAGAACGAATAAGTTGCGTCTCAGGGAGTATAGATTTAGTGCTCGAGTAATAAAAAGCTATAGCATTTAAGGAAGTAATATAACTTAGTATAAGAAGATTTATTAGTTCATTAAGGGATATAATGGAAAGTCCACTGTAAAACTGAAATTCGTAGTATTGAAAAATGAAATGTGCATAACGAGGGCTTAAATATTTCTACATTACAGTGCAATAAGTATGCACATCCTTAAAAGTATTTATATATATAGTTAGACAAATGCATTTGTTAATTAAGCCATAAAACAGATTGCTTGCATTGTCTACTATGCTTTTTTTTACTATTTCTCTTAAAGCATAGATTCCCAAAGTGGTCTATATCAACCCCCAGGGGTCAACGATTTGCAAGGGATCCATGTCAATGGGAAAAAAATCGTGGGTCTTTGAGGTGCAAACGGGGACCTACGACAATGACTCTCATTTAAGTAGATCGTGATTTTAATTTTGGCTTTCAATGAACGGAGTAATTCACATGTGCAGATATTATCTATTTGTTTTCATAATACTTTATTATAGAAAGAACACTTATATCTGTCAATACTGTTAAAATATGAGAGTAAACACAAACATATATATGTATATATACATATGTGCGGGTGCAGACGTCTGTGTGTGTGAGGCTACTTTTTCACGAACTGCTAAACGCAAAAACACACTGAAGGTATTAAAGGATGATTCACACACATAATCCGTGGAATCCATTTTGGCCACATAAATTCTGAAATTACAAGTAAAAATTTAATCGCCCTCCCATTAAAAGGTTCATCCTTTCCTTTAAAAGCATTATAATTTGCCTAGTTACTTTTGTAGTAGATACTGTATTATAATTTAATTAACTAATGTTTAAACTTAACAAGTGTTTTTAAAGAGTTTTTCTCACTACACTTCACCACAGTTAAAGATTTAAATCTTTTAAAGTAAATAACACTATATCAGCTGTCAAAAATATACTTGATGTTGAATTTGCAAAAATTCAATTTAGGTAAGCAGGGGTCTACACCTAACTAGAAAACATTGCAAATGGTCTATGAGACAAATAAATAAATAAAAAATTTTTAACAAGCTTTTTAAGATAGATGATTATCTATCTTAAAAGCTTGTTTGAAAATTTTTGTGAAATATATGGAATTTGAACACTGAATTATTCGATGAGAAAATCTCGTAAATTTAGTTTGTTTCAAATAATATATACGAGCAAGTAAGTATTTAGAATTCCTTTTTATTTTCATTATAATACCTTATACATTACATTATTACTTATTCAACATAAAAACAACTGCTTTCAGAAACTTAATATGCAAATCTAGTCGATCTAATAAAACGTAATAAACACTTTAGAAAAGGGCTCTTATTTCAAGGAAACCTGAGTCTGAACATCTTAAATTGAAAATATGTTTTAGTTTGTTGAGCAATCTTTGGCTCATGAAACGAATTTTTACGGTGAGTGCACGCTGCAATCTGCGTTCTTAGCGGCTAATTAGCTCTATCAGCTGCAGCTGTGGGTAGGCGGAAGCATACGCTGCTCAATTGTTTTTAAGAGTTATGATTCTGGAAGAATAGCTTTAGAAGAGCAAAACTTTTAGATTGGGAGCTATTCATACGCAAATGTTTTAATTCCAATCTACATTTACAACAATTAATTTCGTATTTTATTTATTGTAAAATGGGGTTGTGATAAGTGAACGATGCTACATGAAAATATTACGTTATAAACGTATATTATTTGTAAGGTATTAAGGAATTATTACATTTAACTAATAAATCCCCTATTTTAATTAAGAAACTGACGAATTTTCCCGAAATACTCAATAAACTGTAATTCTGAAATGCTTAAGTGAAATAAAAATATTGAAAAAGGATTCTTTGAAATATATTTTCAGTAAATTGTAACTATAATCTTGCCTTGCACAAAAACATTTGTTTTACTTTAAACATTTCAGTTCATGGTGTTATTAATAAGTTAAAATTATGTAAATTGGCTCTTGGTTTAGTTTTAGAAGAGTCTTAAAGCTAACAAAGGAAGATAAACATCATTAATCTTAATTAAAAAATAGAAAAATCAACAGTGTCATCTATACTTAATGGCAACATTATAATAGAAATTTGTGATCCTAAAAGTAGGTTCTTTATCACTTGCGCACTTTGTGAAAAACATTTTTAACAAAACAATGTTAATTATTTTGGGAGATATACTTTTGAGAAGCTTTCAAGTTATCTTTTTTCTGAAGATAATGAAATAAATTACAATACGGACGAATGTAGTACAATTCTAATAAATATTTTACTTTTAAATAATCAGGTTAAAGCGGAAAAAATGCATTTAAAAAAGTTAAGGCTCAGGAAAAAAGAAAAGAAAGGAGGGAATTATTTTATGTGATTAAAAATATATTAGAAATACAAAAGTTTACCTAAAATTTTACATATAAATTGATATGAACTTTTACATATTCTGGTTCAAAGTTAATACTTCAACAAAAACAAATTCTACTCATAAAAAAATTCATACAGTGGCCATAGATTAAAAAATAAATAAATAAAAAGATTTATCTTCCCTTCACGAGAAGAAAAAAAATTTTCAGAACCTCCGAGATGTTTTTGTATTTGTGATTGAAATATGTATAAGCGCATGTGTGTTGTATTTGTGACAGGGTTACCTATTTCAGAAAACTTTTTTTAATTAAAGAGCCTTTTCTTTTTTATCAGTTTCAACAACTGAAAAAAATTAATTCCTCACGAACTAGGTTTTAAGTATTTTTCCTTTAAAAGTATAATTTATTAACATTAATTTATTAAAGTAAAAAGACAGAATTAATAAAAGATTTGATAAAAGACAGAATTGATCAATTATTTATTAACGTCCCTCTTTGAAGCTATTTGAGGATTATTGGGAAATGACCTAGTAATTTTAAGCCACTGCTAAGTGATGAGGGAACTTGAGGCACTTGAGCTGGAGACCCATTTTCCTAACTTTCACACTACGCCAACTTAAGAACTTTTAGTCTCGACAGATTTAACGCACACAAATCTCTTTATACGGGTCTTTCATGGCACTGAGACAAGACTACACTCACGATTCGACAGAAATAACACGGGCCAAGAATTTGCGACCCTGACTACATGGCTACTTTTACCATGATAAAAGTTAGACATATTGGTTTTCGTTTATTGGTGAAAATAGTAAGATAACTGGTGCGAATGATTTTGTATAGCCCATTATTCAATTCATATTATTAATTCTCTCTCTCTCTATATATATATACACTAGCTGGTATACCCGTTCTTCCCAGAGGAGAATTGAAAAATAAAGATTGAAAGATACAGATAGATAAAGAAATTTTTAATGAACTAATCTTGCGTGAATTGCAAATCAAGCAAAAAAAAAAGCTTTTCGCATAACTCATCTGAACAAAAAAAGCCATATTTGTTAAATTTTAAATCTGTAGGTCTAATAGTTAATAAAAAGGAATTTTTTTATTTATAACGCCCCGTAACTCTTATGGGTTGATTTTTGAAAACACTTTCCTAAGCTGATCTCTGCTCAGCAAAAGCAACACATTATTACACATTTTGTGTAATGAACGCTTAAAATAGTGTAAATAATTTATATCTGGATGCGTAATATATTAATACTATTTTATGTTGTATTTATTTGATGTTAAAATTGTAAGATTAGCAAGCAACGCCGTTCCTTACATTATAATGGCGATTCAATGGAAATATCGCAAATGTTGGCGATAAAACCAAGTTAGCATCATTTTTGGCGACCATGTTGACAACTTAGGGATTGATTGAACAGCGCAGAAGTTGATATACTATAGTGCCACCTGGCGCGGAGCTGGAATAAAGAGGATAGCTCAAAAATCCTCTCAAAAAATACATATATATGCCAATTTTCATAGTGATCGGTTGAACGGTATTGCAGTGAAGCAATTTCATCTACACAAACATCCATTTATATCCATTAAGATTATCCATTATCCATTAAGATTATTATCCATTAAGATATATAGATATATCTTAGTCAAATATTGTTCAATCGTTAATAAAATACTTTAAATTCATCCATTCAAGTTCAAATACATTTTTTAAACTTGTAGTGGATGACACATGATGTTAATATAGTTTTTTCAAATATTAATTAATTAATTAAATTAAAATATGAATAAATAGTAACAAACAAAAATAGTAGTCCAACAGCATATATAGAAAGGAAAATTGTTCGTTGTGTCCCTGTTGCGCAATGGATAGCTGTTTGGACTTCTGATCCAAAAGTCGTGGGTTCGAATTCCACCTGGAATGGCCTAGTTTCTAAGAACGTGGTTTCTTTATTCTTTTCTATTTCATTAGAATAATTAAATTTAATTATTGAATAAATAGTAAAAAACCAAACTAAATATATTTCACACAACATTCTATATAGAAAGAAAAAGGAAAAATTGCAAAGAAAATCGCTTTCTACTTTGTCACTTAATATTGTGATTCTGTCATATGTTCACTGCTGGCCTCAATAAATGCAACACCAAGAAAGACAAGAGATTGCTCAATAAAATTTATTTTGTAGATAACATTTTGACCGAGTATCAAAAATGATTAAATTTATAGACTTCTGTGAAGCGTGGTTCCTGCCAGAATCAGTAGCCAGAGAAGCCGCCAATGTTGGAGATCACCGCTGCCACACGCCTCGGTATTGATTCAAACAGACCTTGGATGTGTTCTTGGGGTAGAGCAGACCAAGCAGCTTTCACACGTTGCCAAAGTTGATCTGGTGTGGCAGCTGGGGGTGTAACTGGGTCAATCGTTGATCAACCTTGGACCACATGTTTTCTTTCGGTGAAAGATCCGAAGAGCGAGTAGGCCAGGGAAACAATTCAATCTGGTGATTGACGAAGAACCTTTGGACAATGCATGCCACGTGTGGACGCGCATTATCCTGTTGAAATATGGCTGTGGCCAAGCCCTGAAGGTAAGGAAGGACAACTGGCTCCAACTCCTCGGAGATGTAGCGTTGTCTGTTTAAAGTACCGGCAATGCGTACTAGAGGAGTGCGAGAGTGATATCCAATACCGCCCCATACCATATTACCCGGCACAGGACCAGTGTGGCGGTGTATAACACAGCTGTTCAGCATCCTCTCTCCACGGTGTCTCCAGACTCGAATCCGACCACCGTGGTGTTGCAGACAAATGCGTGACTCGTCAACGGCGTCAAATGGTACGCGCAGACACTGAATGATGCGTTACAGACAATATGCTGTGCTACGGTTCGTGATGTGACCGAGCGATCCGTCACTGCCATGCGCACAATTTGCCTATCCCCACGTGAAGTGGTGCACTAAGGTGGATGCGATCGACCACGTCGGTCCGTCGTACCCTCCTGCATCTTACGGTCACATATCCGCATTACAGTTGTTTGGTTTCGTCCAACACGACTACCCGATTTCCTTGAAAGATAATCCACAATCTCGGTAGGCCACTATCCTTCCTCTGTCGAACTCGGATATTTGATCAAAAGCTGATCGCTGTTTTCTACGAGACATAACTGATCGTTTTTTGAAAAAATCACAAGAAAAACACAATTGCCAAACTTGAAATCGTCGAAATCTCCAAGCCTTAAATAGCACTTTGAGGTATGATGTGTGTCTGCACTGAAATTCTTATCATTTGCATATCTCATCTCCGCTAATGCATGTTGTAAATTTCATGTTATTTGCATGCTTCTTCCAGGGTGTTGCATTTACGTTGGCCAGCAGTGTATATGCATATTTATATTAATTGTAACTATTTAATAAAAAGTAACTAAAATAAAAAAATTTCTTTGTTAATCTAAGTAGGAATTGACTCATTTTTTTATATTACTTGTTTTTTATAATAAAAATATTTAGTCATATTTACTTGTATCACATTAATTCTTCATTTCTGTATAAAAATCAAAATTTATATATGAATATAATATTAGTTTCTTTACAAACTATTTTACTTTGCAATATCCTTTTACACAGGTAAATTGTATCAATTTTAAGGTGTTAAAGGTATTAAAAGTATTATGTATTATTGATATACATTATTTATACTTACATATATACATGTATTACTTATACATATATTGTAATTATAAAGAAGCTCTAAGCATAAAGCTTTAATTATTTGTTTTACATTTAGTTCATTTGTTTACTCTCGAAATGACAGTTCGAAACTAAGCTAAAGTGACAGTAAAAATTACTTTAATTTGTTTCATACTGTCGCGTCATACATTTGGGAGTTGTAAAAACCGAACTATGTTAATGAAAAAACCAATTTACGGTGCATTGAAATGTAACAATTACTTATTCTTCTTTGGGAAAAAATTGAAAACTGTCTCTTAAAGTAGCATCTACAAGTAATTACTAATTCTCTTGCTTAAGTTTTTTAGAAACCTCTAAATATTTAACAAGTCTGTCTCGTTTCTTTGAAACTGATGAGTTTTAAAATATTAATGAATTTTAAAATAGTTTGAGTGTTTTTTAAGAATCTATTACATATATTCTGTTAAAAAGTTTAACTTTTTTATACAGTTTCTCATAAGTTTGTGCACAATGTATTTCCCTACAAAAAATATCCCTAGCGAATTTGTTATTTTTTAAAAACTTTTACTGCGTAGATTAATTAGCATTTTAACACAATATGCCATCACCAATTCAGTGCTTTATTTCATGTATTTACATATTTAATATTACAAATGTATAACAACTTATACAATACTTCCTCGAACCAATTCGTACATTTATACAGTAGCATTCAAGATTAAGTTATAGATAAAATTACTAATACTCATAGTTAAAATTATTGAAAAAGAAAGAATAAAATAATATTATCAGGGAAAGGTCTTTATACATCGTTACCATGCAATAGAACAAGAAAATACTAGTTTCTATTTTTATTTATTTATTTTATATTTTTCTGCTCTTTGCTATCCATTGATGTATACGTAAAGAAAGATTGTTCTAATGCTGCTTGCTTTCTTGACTTTTCCTCTCACGAGAACTTGACCGCGGTTCAAAATTAAGAAGTCCATTGCCAATAGCCCCTGCCTTAGAGCTCGGTGTTCATAAACACCCACTTACTCACGAGATAATATTTTAATGATAATAAAATGGTTAAAATACTCTCTTATAAACTGGTTAAATGGTTAGTGTACCGCACTTCCACACCAAAAGGTCCGCAGTGTTCAAACCCTGGGCTGGGCAAGGTTGACTCAGCCTTTCATCCCTTCAGTGAATCGATAAATGAGTACCATGCCTGCTTAACGCTAGGGGTTTCGCATCAGACCGACCACTTGACCGGAACATCTACTCATGCACCTCAGGACACAAGAAGGCGTATACTGAGTTGGGCACAGTAGGCCTTGACCCTCATTGACTGTTGCACCACTAAGTTAAGTTAAACTCTCAATTACATTTTATAATTTCAAAGCTTACTGGATCCTAAACTTCTAAAATTATTAAACTGAAAATTTCAATTTTGTTATCGAACTCTCTAATTTTTTCCTGTCGATAAGTAAATGTGATCATAATATCCTCTTGAGAAGGATTCCTTTTTACTCCATCAGAGGGTTATTGTTTAAATTTTTTAAAATGTTCACAAAAAGCAACATCTTAACAAAAATTACTGTCTTGCTTTCTAGCCATCAATCTTTATCAAAGCTGATTTTGGTACACGAAAATTACAAATGAATCACAATGTCTCTGAATTGATTTTCCTTAGGAATTTTTATATTTAAGACATTTCAATTTCGAATTTTTTTTCCCCTCATGAGTTTGATCTACAATTCCGTTCGTCATTTATCATCTTAATTCCTAAGCATTCAGTGACTAATCAACTTTTAATTTAGTAATCAGTTTTAAAAGTCGCCCATCCCAAAAGTCCGGTATAGTGGTTAGTGCCGCTGACTGTGGTGCTATAGGGTCTGGGTTCGAATTCTGGAGAAGACATGGATGTTTGCAAATGCATAGTGCCTTTGCGGCATAGGGGTACACTAAATAGCCGTAAGTCCTCTCGTGAAGAGAGGGTGTTCTCCTTCTAAATTGGTGTGGAGCCGAGCTAAAAAAAATCGTACTGTCACCTATATGGTTTCAAGGCTACGAGCAACGACAGGCATACATCTAGAAGTCCAACCTGTGTCTCAGGCTCTGGAAACTTTTCCCCTTTCGGGAAGGACAAAACATCAACTTTAAAAAATTGCTTTAGTATTATAGCTCTGATATTCACCTTTAAATAAGGAGCGTAAAGAAAATACAAAAATCTAAAGCAGTCACTCACTCTCTCTCTCTCAAATGTTTGCTTTATTCCGATAAAAATTAAACTCTTTCACCAATATATAACTTTCTGTTCTAGTCAGTGATGTATTCTCGTCATCGGAAAGCTTTCAATAACTTGAAGTTAAAAAGTACTGGGACATATTTTTCATACTCAGATCCAAATACTAGATTAAACAGGAAACAAGAAAGAAATTTAAAGAGATATTCTACAAGATATTGAATTATCAAGCATGTATCTACATTTTGAAAAATATTAGAAGACATTTTATTGAAATCAAAATAAATCTTATTTAAATGGGGTTAAAATTATCTTTTTTTTTACTTATTTCGATGAAGGAATTTAATGAAAAGCAAGAAAGGGTATGCGCTTATTTGAGATAAAAGAATTTCTTTAGTTACTACAAAAAGAGCATATATTAATCATTTTCATTTTCAGGAAATGAAAAACTCTTGTCTATTGTTGGAAGCGTGATCTTGTTTTTTTTTCATTTATTACCCTTACCTCTAACTATTTTCAGAGACAAAAACTTTTTTTATATTTTCATATTTGCCATCTCTTTTTCGAAAATAAACTGGGATTTTAGAGCACTTCGATTATCGCAATAGGAATTGTCTTTCTTAAAATGGAAGGATATAATATAACCTAGTGTGCATTCGATCTTTAATTATCATTCCACTCATGCTTTTGAAGAGGAAAAAAATTAATTTCTTCAAAACCTTCCAAAAACTTGCTTAATTGTTTTTCCCTGCTATTTCAACGATATTAAGTAATAAGTATAAAAAAAAGGAGAGTAATAATTTCTACAGAGTAAGACCTTACGAAACAGGAAATAAAAAGAAGAAATATTTATAACAGAAGTATAAGGGCTGCCCAAATAAAAAGTGAACAAATTCAATAAAAAAAAATGATTTCATTGGAAATCAAAAGCAATCGCTCTGAGGATTGTAACACAGATCCCATCGTTTCGACCGCAGGTCTATGTCTTCACTTTAGAAGGAACGTGGTTCACATTCTTGAGGAAGTTCTGTCCAGTTTCCTTCACTTCATTGTCCAAATATATAGAAACAATACTATCTTAAGTGACCTAAAGGTTTAGAAGTCACAGGGTGAAAAATCCGGACTGTCTTGTGGGTGTTCTAACATTTCCCTGCGGATTCTTTAAAAATTGCCTTGATTTCACGGGAGAAGAATGGGTGGACGTTGTCATGGTGATCCGATATCGTTTGCTGCCTTTCTCGAGAACCTTTACACTTACAAGACGTTCGAATTAAAATGTACTCGCCATAGACTGTCACTATTCATCGATAGATGTCCGCATTAAACTCACTTCCTGCAAACAGAAACCGTAATACCTCACGCTGTTCCGATCTGGACGAATCCTGATGTGGCACGACTTTACTTTCGATTAATTCCCTCTACCACTAACAGGTTTAACTGTTAAACATTGCATGCGGTGTACACTACCTACGGTCCTTCGTGTCCCTGTTTGGTGGCTCTACTGTAGCTGCACTCATTCTGACGCAATCGCATATGTCCACTTTTCGTTTGGCAATCCTTATATCTAAAGTAATACAAATAGCCATAATTTTTATAATCAAGATCACATTCCTTTCAAGTAGTCTAAAAAGATAAATGTTCAGTCACAAGTTACTTAAATTGTTTATCTACGGAAAATTCTATCATTCTCCCAATTTGTACGAGTACATATTTTTAAGCTATTTATAATACTGTTTAGGTATCCTATATAATATGATGCAATTTTTAAGATGGGCAGGGATCTTTTGAAGGTGGTCCCCATTAAATTATTTATTATTCAATAAGTAATGCTAGTTCCTAACTATAATAAAATAGCATTAAAACAAAGTGTAAAAAGAATAAAAATACCTTTTTTTTATAATCAAAAAAATTACATAATGCACTGCTGGACAATTGCTAAGGACGGATAACACTATCATCCATAGCAACCACAAAATGAAAGGAAGCAAAATGTGGAAAATTAGAATAAGTGCGGGATATTAGTAAGAAGTATGAGTATGCAAATTTTTTCCACGTCTGTTCATCACGTGATAGCATTCATAAGAGCTTTAAAGGTTTTGACGCATGTGGACAGTTGTTGTTTCGAGTCAAAGTTTTACAGGAAAGATTTAATAGACGAACTTAAAATTTTGGCATGTCTTCCCGACATCACATACATGATTTTATGCGTGGCCGAATTATTGGAAAGATCGAAGAAGGGCGAAAAATAACAGATGTTGCAAGGAGTTCGACATCGCTCACAGCGTTGTTTCACGGCTGTGGAAGTCATTTAAAACTACTGGAATGTGTAGTAGACGGCACGGGGGAGGTCGTGTTAGAAGTACGACGCCTGCAGAAGACAGATATATCGTCCTATCAGCAAAAAGGAACAGGCGCACCACAGCTCAGCAGGTGGCAAATCAGTTTCTTGCTGCCTCAGGAAAGCAGATCTCCCGAAAAACTGTTGCCAGACGTTTGAGGGGGGAGGACTATACGCACGCAGACCTGTTGTGTGTGTCCCATTGACCAGACAGCACCGTACTGTCCGTTTGCAATGGTGTCGTGAGCATCACAATTGGACTGAACAGGACTGGGCATGCGTACTATTCTCAGATGAGAGTAGGTTCAGTCTGTCATCGGATTGTAGACGCCAACTGATCTGGCGCGAGAGTGGTACTGCTTATCGTCCAGAAAATATCCAGGAAAAGGACCGATATCCGACATGCAGTACCATGGTGTGGGCCTGCATCATGATCAATGGCCGCACGCGTCTACATGTGGTTGCGAATGGTACTATGACGGGCCAAAGATACATTGATGAAGTTCTTCTTCCTCATGTTCGTCTTTTCCGTGGTGCTGTCGGTGATAAATTTGTTTTTATGGACGACAACGCAACATGTCATCGAACACGCGCTGTTCAGGATTGTCTAGACAGCGAGGGTATTCAACGTCTCGTATGGCCAGCGCGTTCTCCAGATCTAAACCCCATTGAAAATGAGTGGGATGCTTTGGGGAGGCAAGTTGCTGGTCGAAACTATCCTCCGACAAACAAGAACACCCTCATCCGTGCACTCACAGAGGAATGGGATAAATTGCTTCAACAGCTGCTGGATAATTTTGTGCAAAGTATGGTACGACGTGTGGAATGTTGCATCACACTCCACGGTGGACATATCCCGTACTGATACCTTTCTTTAAGGTGCCTGCTGACTTTTAGATGCATTGTTCCATTTCTCCGTACGCAGGTCAAATGAACATTTTTTTTTCTTTCAGATGTTTCACAGCTTTTGTACTTTCCAGAACAATAAATATTCTTTATTCTAATGTCTGAACAGTGTGGCAACTATATTTTATCCTACTAGGCCTCATGTCTCGCTTAATGTTATGCTACATAGCAATTTGTAATCCGTCCTTAGCAATTGTCCAGCAGTGTAGTTTCTAATTATAAAATTTCTTGGATTATAATCAGTCTTCGCTTGCAAAAATACACCCTCTAAATTCATCTCGGCAATAATTTAAGATGATTAAGATTGTACATATAGAGAGCATACAAAAGATCTGTTAAAGTTTCAAAAACAGCAAAAAACCAGACGGATTTTTTGTCAATGAATTAAAAAAAGTAGAAAGAGGTTGGTAAAATAGAAATTATTTATTTGTAAGGTTCGTTCACAGAAGAACGGGCTCAGTGGTCTTGTTGGCCCCATGTTTTCCTCATTTACTCTAAGTTATGTCAGAGCAGAAAAAGTTTCACCGTATCACTCAAGAGAGTAACTAAATTATTTTTAAGGAAGCTGGTTATCGAAATTTTTTTATTTAATTCAAAAGAAGGTACCACAGATACTTTTAAAAATGACTCAAAAATCTGCATACCTGCCTTTTATTACAAATTTGGTTGATGGGTAAAATATTTCAGCATTTTAGACTTTAACTGATAAAATTTTGACAAACACTTTTATGCAGTAAATTTTTTAAAAAATTTCCCAATACATTTGATTAAATATACAAGTTGATATTGTTTCTTTGCACACTTTGAAGGAAATATAGATCAAAATTTAGACCTAATTTTTCCTTACGCGTTTGTAATTTTATTTCTGGTGATAATTATATTTAATGCAATCCTCTAAATGAATTATTATCATATATTGATAATTTGTTTCACAAAATATATTTATGTGAAAGAATGAATTATAATTATAAAATACAAATATTTTATATATGTAGTATCAATTTGTAAATATTTAAAGACGTTTTAACGAAATTACATTAAAAATTTTAAATGTATTATTCACTTATTTAAATGGGGCTTTTTATTACCTCAATAACTGAATTGTAAGAATATGTCAAGTTACATATAATTAAGGTTTATGATAACCAAGACCCAAAGTTTCACTAAATTTCATAATGTGTAATTTTTAACAGATATTTTTAGCACTTCTTTTTTACTAAAGAAACATTCCATGATATATTAATAGAGTAAAACTTATTATTCTCTCATCATCTATATCGATCAATTTTAATGAATTGGTTTAGTTTTAATATTATATTTCGGAAATGCGGTTATTCAATACCTTCTTTTTTGTATTATGTCTCGTAAACATATATTTATACACACTAATAATATGCATAGAAAATAATGTTAAGTGACTACTTTATGTGTATCAGATTTTGGGAATCATTAGATGAATATCAGAGTATAATCCTTTAAAAGGATTCAGATATTTTTTATGTATATTTATTCAGAAAAATCAACGTTTTTTCTATGGTATCGACGTATTTATACGAAGGCTTTTTTGTAGATGTTTTTTCAAAAGGCTCAGTAGCTTTATGCTTTAGTTTCAAAATCTAAAATAGGATTCAATAAATGGAAATATGAAGATAATAAGATTTTGTTTCCGAATTTTACTTGCAAAAACATAAGATTTATATCCTAAAATGAGAGTGAATAGCAAAGGAATTTGATTCCCGTTACGAAAACCATTTTTTCCCTCAAATATGATAAAATAATCTTTTTATGATGTCTCGAGGAATGCTTGGTGGAATATTTTCTTTTTCTTTTCGACTTCGAAAGAAGTTAATAAAAGCAGTAACATGTACTAAAGCATTAAAAAAACTAAAACACTTAAAATGTTAAAGTTAAACGTGTATAAGGATTAAAATTGCATAGTAGTGAAAAAAGAATCAAAGGAAGCCTTTTACTGGATCAAAATAACAGATCTAATGAGAGTTACATTAAGATTTTCTTAGCTTTAAAATCTTGTTAGTGTATTTTTTATTCTTCAACTGTTAGCTGTAGCATTAAATTCTTAAGAAATGTAAAAAGTTGGATGATAAGCATATCTAAGTCGAATCATAATAATTTATACGTTCGATGAATATTATTTAATGTCAATAACTGTTTATAACATATCAAATACACTCATTGGTATTTTATTATTTTTCCCAATTCTTATATTTTTTTATTCTGTGAATTTTAAAATAATGTTTAAAAATATACTTAAAAACTGAATACTAGTGATAATTTTGCTTCTGAAGTTGTTAAGGTACTTACAAAAGTCCTTAAGTAATAGTTACTACATAAATCACACTGACAAGTATATCGAAGATCAAACCTTTTCGAGCTAAGGAATCATTTTTATCATCACTTTTACGTATTGAATTCGTCATAAAAGATATAGTATTCATAGAAGACTTGTCGTGGTACCTCTTCCTCGTGTTGGTTGTTGAGGAGATATCACCGATCGTTGATGCTTCCGGGGGATCCGAACACAACATGAATGGAGAAGTCAATAAATCGGATATGAAATGATTACAAACAGGTATTTGAAATAATTAAAATTTATTAATCTAAGCGTTAGAAATGAGTATACGATTTTCGGACAAGACAAGCTAAGAGGTAAGAATATATATTTATTTATAAAATGAGATACAATCTCTGAAACTTACTAAAAAGAGGAATCTTTCGATTTCTAACTATCAAGTAGAGACACACCATAAATCAGGAAAAGGTGGAGTGGCAATATTTTCTCCTCTCAATATCTTCTATTTTCTGTATTCCTGACTATTTATGTACTATTTGGTAGTAGTGGCGCTCATGTTCGTAGTAGAGCTGTTCTAGCGTAAGGTGCCAATTTGACTGGACGGAAGAAAATCCAAGTTAGAAAAGATGAACCTCGCATATGGACCATTGTTACAAACTATCTTTCTCATGCGAAAAAAAAAAATTTTCACAATCACATTCAAAAATCAAACTTCCTTTCACAAATAACTTTATAACAATCCAGAAATATTTATCTTTTAACTTTCCAACTTTGGCAAACAATGATTCGTGAGTTTTAAAAATCAAAAGCATTTGAAAAAATCGATAAAAATTTCTCAATAACTCCAAATAAAATAAACTTAAAAAATTGGAATCTCTTAAATTTATTCAGTACCTTCAAAATATATTTCTAAGAAAAAAACGACATCATTTAAAGTAAATCCTTTGGATCCTTAAATGAAATTTAAAAAAAAATGTTAAACGTTTTTGTAAGAATGCTAAGAAAAAAATTAAAATAGCATAAAAAATAGAGGAATTCATACGAAGCCATATTAATACCCTCTGGTGAAAGTCGTCATTTTTTTTTATCTAGAAACAATTTTTTTGATCTCAGATAAGTCTTAAGCAACGTATAGAGAAATACATTTTTACTTCTTTAAAAACTCTAAATCGTTGAAGAATAATATACCAATAATATTTTCTTTCAATACATAAAAGAAAAAAATTCTCTAAATATTTTCTATTTATTTTTTACAAGAAATTTTTCTTAATTCAATAGTGCTAAACAAAATTCAGTTTATTTTGTTTCCACCGATGGAATTTTTATGTTGGTTTGAATGCCACTTTAAAATAATATTTTAAAAGCAAATTTACTCCCACGCATCGGTACTTTCTTTGACAGATTGACTGATTGAAAAGTTGCGTTAAAAACGTTGAAAATAACTATCAAGCTAACGATCATCCCACAAGTCTACTACGCAGACTTCTCATTTATCCCTAACTTCAGTAAAAATCCCGCCATGAAGCCAAAGCTGACACTCATGACTTGTAATGATGATGAGTGCATCAATTATTAATATGTTGCTTTGTTTATTTAGTAATTATGTGATTTATCAAGGCTTATAGCATCGGCTTTAACATCGTGTTAAAGCCAGTCGAGTGAAGATAGCTAAATTTGGCTCCGCAATTTTCTTCTGTAACCTGAACTCCTTTTTTCAAGAAAGCAATTTCTCACTTAGTGACAGATGATTACCATTTTGCGTCATTACAGCTATATTTTCTGAAAATTGGCTCTAAAGGGATAAAATAATCTTCGAAAAGGAATTTTATGCCTGTGTGATATCAAAAGTTGGTAACTGGCATAATAATATGTAAATATATTGCAAAAACAATTTTAACTATTTGAAGGAGTAATCTATCATTATATTTTTCTCCGTCTTTCGAAGTTTACTTTATTTTTTTCTTTGGATAAACGTAAATAATTATTTTTAATTTTAATAAAAAAAAATTAGTTTTCCTCCCTTAAGTTTTTCTAGTATGCTTATTTCCAAAAAATGCAGAATAAATTAGAAGCATTTTATTTTCTTCGTTTACTTACTAGTTTTGGTTCTGAGTTGCAGATTTGATTCGTGAACTAAAAAAACTAAAATAACTAGGTTTCTGGCTGATAGTTATTTTGTTTCTAATAAATAATTTGTGTCGGATATGTTACTTATATATATATATATATATATATATATATATATATATATATATATATATATATATATATATATATATATATATATATATATAATTATCTTATTATGAATAATTATTGTACCATATTAGAGAATTTTTTATTCCAATTTTTTACTTGTCCACAGAAAGTTTATTCGAAGAATAAAGCTTTCCGGTTATGCAATTTATCCTTTCTATTTATTTATGAATTCCAATCGTCGATTAAGTAGTGTATTTTAATTATTAATTTTAGATACGAGGCTTTATAGCTCCATATTAGAGAATTTCTATTGATTAGGAAAACAAGTATGGAGAAACAATTTTTGTAACAATATTCTCTGCATTATTTTCAAAACTAGTCACCAATATTTAAAAAAAAGTTGTTGAAAAATATTATAAATGTCAAAAAATTAAATTTAGATTATTGAATTTTTTGACATCTCTTTTTTAAACCACATTTAAAAGTCTAAAATATAAAGAAAAAATCTAGAAGAAACAAATTATAAAAGTAATTTTTATAGTGTCTAGCTAGATAGATTCAACGAAAGGTACACCAGATTCCATGTCCAAAAGTTACATTTGTCCTACTTACCATGGATTTTTGACAATGCTGAGTTTAACCAAATAACAACCATCATTGAAACAGAGCCTTAAAAATTATTATTATTATTAACTCAGATGCATTTAAAGGTATATATATAGTAGAATATAAGTTATATTCAACAATTAGTTATATACTTAAATATATTATGTAATGTTCATGTGTCCATTAGTCAATCTTGGTTTCGGGTAGTTAAGGGGCTCCTTTTTTGTTCAATTCTTGTTTCAATTCTTTACAATGTTTTGCAATATTTTCTTCTTTAATGAAAGATAGTTTTAATGATAAAATAATCAAAATAGATATTTTTATGTTTCGATTAGGGAAACTCTGAATACTGCAGGATAATTGTACATTCTTTTAATATATATATAGTATAATTCTCTACAAACGAGAGATAAACATCCATCAATCACATTCGAAAAACACATAGACAGTAGTAAAATCACACAATGAAGGACACATGAGCAATCGAAAATAAAATTAAAAAATGGATGCTGCAGTATTATAAACATTGCTGACAGGACAGATGATATATAAAATAATTTATATATAAATAGGGTTGAACATGTTTTTTTGCCAGCCAACCTTCCCCCTTTTTTTAATAATACTGAGCAAAAACCTATTGAAAGTAATGGATAGGAATATATAAATCCATTACAAGATAGAGGTAACTTGCTTAAAAATTGCACTTAAAAATGCAGAGCCCGCGCTAAATCTGAATGCAATAAATGTTATTTCCAGATTCTGGACCATAATGCAGATTCAAAGCATTTGAATGGCTGAAATGTTTCACTTAACAAAAGTATAAAAATAATAGAAATAAAATTAAAAAGATAGTTACAAACTATATATATATATATATATATATATATATATATATATATATATATATATATATATATATGTGTGTGTGTGTGTGTGTGTGTGTGTGTGTCTATATATATACCATAACTTTAGTGACACTAGAGTACATATGAATTAAATAATAATCAGTAATTTATCTGATATTCGAATATGGAGGTAACTATAACTAGGAAATATGATAAATTTATAGTAATAAACTATTATTAATCTAAGAAAATTTAATCCTTACTATTTTGAATAATTTTATTCATGTAACTATTACTAAAATGATACATATATACTTGATGAAATATATTGTTATTTCCCTCTCTTTAAGTTATTCTTATAGTCTAAGTAAATTGTAGTTCTTAAATTTTATTGGTTGGTGATATTTTGAAGTATAATTCACTAAATATTAAATTCGGGAAATTTTTAATTAAACATAATTTTTTGTCCCTCAACTAAAGTTCTATCTGCATTTTTTAACAAGTAAAATCACATGTGATGTCTTAAAGGGCTTAATTAATTTAGAAAAAATTTCTAAGACGAGAGATGACTGAATAATGAGTTTCCACTCTTTGACCTTCTATTATTTTGATTGAGTTATCTTTCTTTATAATTTCTTTTCTAGGAGGCTTGATTTAAAAATTTATCCGAAGAAATCTTTTGTCGCTTAACAGTAGCAGAGAGAAAGCTTTATAAAGTTTGACTTCGGTAAAATTTTTTGTTCCATACAGAAATAAAGCAGTTTTGAAAGAGAGAGAAAAAATAACGCTGTGAAAAAGTGAAGATTATCCCTTATTAAATATTAAAAGAGTGGTTATATATTATGTTCCATAATAAAATATATCTTTTTTTTAATTAAATTTTTATTTTCTTTAAGATATTTCTGTAAGTAAAAATTAGGACGGATAGCATGCCTTGAGGAATCGTAATAAGATATTAAAATACTATATTTAAATAGAATTTCTTGTTCTAATTTAATAACTCATGCTTTAAACAACGGAAATACTTCATGATTGTATTAACTTATTGATTACCTTCCAATAAATTAGCACAATCCCTTAGTTTTATCTAAGTAAAGGTTCATTCAACCCGTGGCACTTTAATGAAACAACGTGCTGAGTCTCCCATCTGTTGTACAACTTATAAAATAAAAACTGTATTACATAAAAACAAGTATGGCAAAGTATTTGTGAGTTACCTAAAGTACGTCTGAAAAACTTTTAATACTTCATTTCCTACTGAAATTTGAAAGATATTAAAGAAAGTTTTTTTTCCAGGTATAGAAGTTTAAGTTGGCATTACTTTCCACGATGGAGACCGATTTAATAGCTGTCAAGTGATTTATTCTCAGTTTGGTTTGGCAATTCATCAAAACGATCATCAAGCAAGGCGTAGATTCGTCGAATGGGCCCCAAAAGAGATTGCCGTTGTTCCCGATTTTCATAAGCGAATTTTGTTTAGCGATGAAGCGCACTTCTGGATGAATGGCTACGTCAACAAACAAAACTGCCGCATTTGGAGTGAAGCTAATCCACAAGTGCATGTCGAAACACCGTTACATCCAGAAAAACTGACTGTTTGGTGCGCTTTATGGACTGGTGGAATCCTTCTTCAAAAACGATGAAGGCCACAACGTTACAGTCAATGGTGATCGGTATAGAGCCATGATTACTAACTTTTTCATTCCTGAATTGAACAATCATGATGTCCAGGAGCTGTGGTTCCAACAAGACGGCGCAACATGTCACACAGCTCGTGCCACAATCGATTTATTGAAAGACACGTTTGGTGACCGCCTAATTTCACGTTTTGGACCTGTGAACTGGCCTCCAAGATCTTGTGATTTAACACCGCTAGACTATTTTCTGTGGGGCTATGTAAAGTCATTGGTCTATGCGGATATGCCACAAACGCTTGACCATTTGGAAAACAACATTCGCCGTGTTATTGCCGATATACGGCCACAAATGTTGGAAAAATTCATCGAAAATTCGACGTCCAGATTGGACTACATCCGAGCCAGCCGTGGCAGTCATATGCCAGAAATCATATTTAAAATGTAATGCCACAAGATTATCTTTCGAATTAAAAAAATTCATGTCAATCGAATAATACATCGTTGTTTTATTGCAATTTAAAGTTCTATACCTCTAAAAAAACACCCTTTATCTATAAAAACAGAAAGCACTTTCAAATGTCAAAATGATGCCCACATTTGGGATCCAAATTTGACAAATGATCTTATATTCAATTTGAATTCATCGAAAGAGGGAGAAAACACGAGAAAGAAAATTAAAGAAATAAAGTTAATGCGATTTCTAATATCTAAAAGAGCCTAGATTAAAAAAAAATTGAGGATTTTCAATAAGGTTGAACGACATAAAATGCTTTAAAAATGTCTCTTTATTTTATTAAAGGCGCCATTCAAGTAAAGGTCAGTGAAGGAACTTAATTTAAGTTTGAAAGGAATTGTCTTTTAAACTGTCAAAACTAATCTGAGGCGATTTTACTCGTTGTGGATTTTCAGGTCAGAGTTCAACTTATACAAACTTTAACAATAATTTTTTTAAATAGATGGTTTGAGCTTTGAGAGTATTAAAAGCTTATAGGTCGAAATTTGGTAAAGTAATTAAGTTTTTTTTGCCTAGTATTCAATAACGAAATTTTAATTGCTAATTATATTTCTTTGAAATCAAGCCAATGGCCATAATCTTGATTTAAAAAAAACTTAAATGAAAGTAAAATAAAAATAAAAAGCTTCTACTTCTATTATAACTCAAACTAAAATACTTTCAAAAAGTTTAAATGTAAACTAAGTAGTTTTGAAGTACACAACATTTTGCATAGATTTATCTATTGTTAACTTATGTAGCTTTAAGGAACTTATTTTTTGCTATGACAAAATGAGCCAAGAACGAGATGGAGTTTTAAGATTATACAAATACACAACCTAAAATATTTGTTTGAAGAAAAAAATATCTGAAACAAAATAAAGAACTTTTAATGAAATATTCTAGATACTTAAGGAAATTATTTTTTCCCTCAATTATGCATAGCATTTTTGGTGTTGATTTTGCATCGCAGCTAAAAAAATGTTTTAAGAATACAAACAGCAAAAAAATCTAATCATTAAAGTACAGTTTATAAATGCTTAAATTTCAGAGGAATTAAAATACTAAAAAGTGCCCCATTTAAGATTCTCTAGGGTATAAATTCAATATTATATTAATTTAAAAGTACCATTCTACTAATTTATCGAACACGTTATTCATATTTGTCCTGATTGTCAAGAACCTGCCATATTTTTGCACTTATATAAATGTATTTGTGTTTGGAATCTGACTTACTGATGTTCAAAATTAAGAAAATTTGTGTATCTGTATTCGAATTACTCGAAAAAGAGACTAAACGTAAGATAAAACTAAGGATTCCAAACAAAGATGCAGTTTTTATGTATTGATTGCATAAACGTACACGTGAGTGTGGGTTGTGCATGGAAATATTTTATAAAGTTTGTAAAAATGTTTTATAAGTGGACGCTCCAATATTCGTTCATTCACACAGCCTGATAACTTTTGTGATGTTCTTATCTACCACTTAATAAAAGTAGCAAACAAACTGCTAAGATGAGTAACAACGAACTTTTGAATAATGGAATAAGGAAGCTAATCTTCTGAGGATTGGCATTGTACCCTTATCTCCCGACAGTATCAAGCGCAGATTGCTATGGACTTTCATGTAATCCTCAGCATTAAGTGCAACTTATAGAGACACAGCTTACGGAGATCCGTATAGAGGAGACCAACGCAAGGTCTTCTTTGAACTACGCAACCAATGAAGATCGATATTTGTTCATTACATGAGTAACAGTAGTGCAACAGATTCTTAATAGTTTCGCGAATATCCGGTCACAGAAAACACAAATTTCAAGGGTTACTACTTCCAAAAGGCTACATAATAGAGTTCTGTGTACAAGATTTATTATTAGCATCCCACTCAAGCCGGCGCGCAGAAGAATTTTTCTGGCATTGTTCACAGAGTACCAAAATTGGAACGAGGATCAGCGAGAAATCATTCTATTCACTGATAAGTCCAAGTTTAACATAACCCCTGATTCTTGAAGTACCTTCATCTGGAAGGAAGCATGTAAATATCTACTATATACATATCTACCAACATCAAAGAAAGATAATGGTATGGAAACGCAGATTTGACAGTCTGGGCAGGCACTATATTGGATGAGTGCATAGACCTCTGTGTCTTTTACAGAAGCTGTGTTACGGCTGTAACAGATATGAATGAAAGCTTGGAGTTCTTTTTCAGGAGTATAGTTGGGTTGGTCCCATTTTTATCGATGACAATATTCATCCACTTAGGGCTCATCTCACCTATGAATTTCTGGAAAGTAAAGATATTCGTGGGATGGATCACCCAGCCAGATTTACCCACATTAACTTATTGAAAATGTTTGACATAGTCTCGGAAGAGCAATTGAAATTCAATTTCTTTCTCCCAGAATTATTCAAGACCCGAAAACAACATTGGTAGAGGAGTGGGGCTATTTCATCTCCATCATGAGTTCTTGTACTGAAAGCTGATGTAAGATACTTTTTTGCGTTATATTAAGTATTTATACACCTAATTTTATTAAATTATGTCTTCAACTTCTGGAGAATTTGAACTAAAAGAAATTCCCTTAATTTTGAATGCTAGTGTATTTCATATTTTTATTTTCAGAAATTAATCTCAGCCAATACTTAAGAAAAATACTATTCTTATAAATTATCTAATGTCTTTGTTCCCCTAAGATCCCGAAAATTTCATATTTTCAGTGAAGGAAGTCATCGACTAAATTCAGATTATTCTACGATCAGAAATAGCATTGTGTTGTGCCTTTAGAATACAATATTAGCAATATATATATATATATATATATATATATACACAAACTACAGGTGAAGGTTGGCTAGCCCTAAAACTTGTTTAAACCTGCAATCTTGGTTCCTAAGGTCGGGAGTTTGTTATTGTACTATTGTACTTATTTCTTCCTATTTAGTATAGTTTTATCTTAGGTTCTAAATATCTGTGTATTTTTATGTTTTGATTATATATATATATATATATATATATATATATATTATATATATATATATATATATATATATATATATATATATATATATATATATATATATATATATATATATTAGATTCCCCATATCTAATATATCTTCAATTAATCATAATAACAATAGCTGAAATCAACCTTCAATGTAATGTTTCATCTGAAAGCATAACTCCTGAGACACAATGACACAGTAGAATGAGTGTGATAAAGAACATACAGTGACATTTTGATTAGAGCATGCAATGGCACACTCTGAAGAACCTTTTCTATACCTTTCTTATTAGTCGTTTTCATCATCCGTTTCCGCAGCTTAGCCCCCTCAACCCAGCTATCAGTTGACAACAGATCCTCAGATCATTAGATTGCATGTCTGCTTTTATCTCGGGCAGACAATGCAACTCTAGTGTAAAGAATGTTGATATCTTTGCTTCATTACTTTATCACTTACGAGCTCGTTTTGGTTCTTCTTAATAAATAATAGAACCAGAATAGTTCTGATAACAATTCATAGGAGGAGTGATTAAGAATCTCATTCGAGTTTCTGGATCAAGTCAGGTACCTTATAAAAGGATAATGATGGGAATATATAAAATAGTAATTTCGTAGAATGTTTTATTTCGAAATTGCAGAAAAATAACCAATTTTGATTGATTGATTACTATGCTTCATTAGAGAATCTGTAATTAATGACAAAATTTCAACAAAATTTATAAAATTTTTAAATATTATAAAATAATTAAATATTTTACTTGTTAATTTTTCTCCCTTGAGATGATATTAAAACATGTCAGTTCATTGTATTCTTTAATAGTAAAGACAAGTCTCTTGTAAGCCATTATATGCTACTGTTAGATGGAATCTTTAAATTTTTAAGTAAACTAGGGGGGACCCCCCATCTGCCTAAGGGTGAACCAACCCTCGTTGTACAAATTATACAACTGTTCATACTCATTGCGCAAATTGTAAAACCGTAATTTACATATATTATCTAGTTCTTTTTTCCCCCATCATATTGTAAGCAGGAAAAAAATAAATTTCAAGTCTCCACATTTTAATAAATTTATTACATCATCGCGAAAACTTTCTTTTATATAAAGAGAGATAAAAGGTGTAGAATGCCATACAAATCCCATTTTTATTTAAAATTATCATTGAATTTTGAAACCATAATGGATAGTTTTTTTCATTTCATTTGAATAATTATTGAGGAAGGTGAGAAATGCTCAAAATTTTCTTTTATTGTAGTGCAGAAATTATATAATTGTTTTTTACTTTAATTGTTACTATTGATTACATTCTGGAACATCATCATTCTCTAAGTTTTAAAATAGTATGTAATGAAATCAATTTATAATAATTTATTCGAAGCCTTACATTATATAAGTTTTCTAAGTGTTGATTTAATTAATTAATAATTTATGTTCAACTATAACATAACGTACATTTGTATTAAGAGCTATTTGTACTGCTTGTGTTCTTAATAAGTTCAAATTAATAAATTTTATCAAAAGGTTGATTAAATATTTTACATTCCCATTATAGTATTTTGAACATTGTAATACTTTAGACATATATATAGAACTCTTTGTTTCGAAATTGGCTCTAAAAGAAATAAATAATATTTCCCTATTCACTGAAATTAAAATCTAGAAAGGCTACTTTTTAAAAAAATTATTTGCGCTAAATATCTCCAGATTATTTATATTTGGGAGATGTGAGAGATTGTCGTTAAAAGGTGACATTTTCAAAAAAGTTTTCTTGTATAAAATATATTCAATGAAAAAAAACGCAAATGCACACATTGTATTTCTTATGCAAATCAAGCTAGAAGATTAATAAATTTATTTTATTTGAATAACAAAGCATATTTTTAATTCTCAGAAAAGATCGTAATTCAGCATCTCGAAGGAAAACTTATTTATCTGATTTAAAAAGTGTTTTATTCTCTTTTATGAAAGAACAATTTACTTTAAATAATTTTATCTACGTACTATCCTTAAAACTTCTAAGTTATATTCTGTTACTCAAGTAGAATTAAATAAATAATACATGAAAGAAATGTTAGAAGTTTTTAATACATCAATAAAAAATCTGGATTCATTACCAAATTATGAAAAAATCCCACGCCAATTCACAAGGGAAATATTTTAAGACTATTCAAAGAGATCGGTAATTTATATCGTTATTTAAATAAATTATTTAGCTTTAATATTTAGTTACTCAAAAAAACTATCTTTTGAAATAAAATGTAATTTGTTCCATTCCCAAAAGATTATTTGCTTTTAAAAAAAAGTAATTAAAATTCTAAAGAAGATTTGTAATAAGTCAAAAAACCTTTGACGAAAAAAGTTACAGCTTAATAAGTTGAGATTAATTTACATAATTTTCCTCCCTTTATAGATTGAGACAACCTTTCTTAAATTAATGTGTGTGTGAGTGTGTTTTATTAAAATTGAAATTATTTGATTTAAATATTTACTGTTGAAACAGACTTTTCATGCAAATTATACATTAAAACAACTGATACGTTAATGTAAATATAGAAAATCAATGTGTGAAGACATTTAACATAGATATAATTAATGAGTACGAAATTAAAATTCACTGAATCCACAATGTACACCTTCATTTATCATTATTGTAGTATTTTTTCACTTAGTTTAAAAGACTGCTATTAGAGATTAGCATTTATTTTCCTTTTAATAATTTCTGTGTTATATTAATCATCTTCCTTGATTTAACAAATAAAAAAATGATCCACAGAGAAAAGAAGTAACCATGATTGCTGTGTATCATTTTTATTTTTAACTTGTTAAGTATACCTTTAATAAACAATATCATATATAATTTTGTAAGCATGCTAGGAATAAGAATTGCAAAAACATGTAGGACACATCCAAAACTCGTGAAATTTTCACATGATTGGATATGCAAATGATCCTCTCTTCAATACAGTCGCATGTAGCTCCTCTAATAAACTCTATATAAAGGGAAAGCGTATTGCTGTTTTGAAGTACTTGAATTGCTTTTTTCTTTGCGTGAGAAGCTTCAATATGCTTCAAATAAGCATAGGTTGAGCATGTTTCTGAGTTCAATCGAAGAAGAACTGTTGTCTATAGAGAATCCTTCCGAGAAATCCGAATAAAATAACTTTTCTATTACTCACAATTTCGTTGTTCCTGATTTTTCTATCATTTTACACTTTTGTGGCAAACAGTCGGATGCCAAACAGCTTTAATTAAAGAGTTTAATATGAAATTTAAGTATTGCAATGCAAAACCTTAAAGAACATTAATATTTAGATCTACAATAAAGACAATTATGGAAACTACCATGTTTAGCATTACAACAATAAATAGGTTTTACTCGATGTTCATGTCTCGACAGCAACCTCTCCATTAACGGTTTCTGGAATTGTCCGCCAGAGGTCGCTATCCACATATTGGTCTTTGTTACACTTTTACAAAATTAATCGAAAATCCTTTTTATCCTGTTTCTTCCCATCATAGATTTAAAAATTCAAGATGGATTGAAAATATATCAGCCTGAATATATGTTTTTTGGTTGTGATTCAGAGTTTTTAGCAAAAAAAAAATTCTGATTAATGTATCGAATGCATGTAAAGTGATTTTCGTATTTTAGAGATTTGAGATTTAAGGTATAAAAGGTAAAGTTCCGTGAAAAAGTCTCTTTACAGCTAAAGGGATTTTATTTCCCTTTTACACCTCGAATCTTCTGTATATTTAGTCATTGGAATTCTGAGAATTATTTTGTTGTTCTTTTTTCTGGGATGTGTGCTTCATATTGACATTATTTTGAATTTATCTTTTAATGTTTTTAGTTTGATAATTTTTTGATATTTTCAATATTTTTAAATTACTTTCGCTTATTTTTCAATTAACAATTTTTCTGTATCTATCGGTTGATGGGTACATAAATGTATTTTATTTTATTATCTTTCAAATGAACAGAAATAAAAAATCATTTGTAAGAAGGAATTATTCTTAATATAAATTCATGAGCAATAAGTAATTTTAATATAAAGATCTATCAAAATGCATTTTTCAATGCAATAAATGAAAGTTTCAACTAATATATGTATGTAGGCATAAATAGTTCTGGTATCCAAACACTTATCTATAACAATATACGATAAAAAAATCCATGTCTTAGGTAACAATGAAGAGTACGTTTCATATTACTTGCTCATCTCTTTGTCCGATTTTATAAATATAAATGAACTTTTTAAAATAAGTTCATAATCAAAACGACCTGTATTTGAAATTTTTAATATCTTACCTCACGAATATAAACGCGAATTCTATCAATCTAAAATAATGAGAATCGTTTTTACTCATCATTCACAGATATTTCAATTTTATGTTTCTTACTGAATTGCAAAACTTTATTTATTATATATTCATTTATTCAATATAAATTCATTTTTGGAAATCTGTAATACATGGTTATAAAAAATGGGTGCAAAATTTTTATTATAAACTGCATGAAAAATGAATTTCTAAATGAAGTAATAAAAAAATTCTCTCTTAGAAATAGAAAGTTCTTCCGTCACGTAAGACAGGATTTAAACTCTCGTATAAACATTTAGAGAGTTTAAACCTCTTTACTATCTACTCTGAATATCATCGTAGGAAAATTGACGGTACAGATGAAAAATAAAATAGACACCATTTAATTTGATTAAATTTCTCTTATACTACTTATATTATTTTCTTTTTTAAAGCTTGGAGAAATTTATACTAAAGCTAAGATGAGTTGCTTGAATGATTTTTGAATTTTATTAAGCAAGAAAAATTGAAAACTTGTGATGTTGATATATTTTATACTGATGAGGTTATAAAATTTAAAGTACATATATATATATATATATATATATATATATATATATATATATATATATATATATATAACATGACTTGGAGTACTTCTAAGTTGACGTATTTGAGATTGATAGGAACAATGAAAAGTGCAGCCGTTTATCATGCGACACTTTATTCCATAAATTCAACAAATCGTTCTGTACCCTCCAAGCCATGTCTAGAGCGGAGTCCTATTTCAAGCGTCGATCGCTAGAGAATGCCGTTCGTCTACGTGGATTGGAGTAAGTCAGCGGAAGTTGAAGTCAAAGTCGTTATGAGGGAGATAGGTTGAGTTGTACTGGGCAGGAGGTTTACCCCAACTCACATTTAAAGGACTGGGGATTCAACATATATATATATATATATACATACATATATCTTACATACATATATCTTAAAAAAAGAATTTTTTACACTCTATCTTCTCGTTTTTTAGCTCAGTAATATAGGCAGCAAATGTAGGGAAAGTTAAGCGCATTAAAACAATGACTAACTCTACAATTTTAGTTTCTAAATCTAACAGTTTGAGAATATATTGCATTGATCATTCAACAATGAACTATACTGTCTTGTTATACTTCTATATATTCTTTAGGTTTAAGTTAAATTTATTGCAATTTAGTACATAATTAAGAATTATATGTTATAAAATCCTTAATTATATTATTAAAATCCTGTATAGATTTATTATAAAATCCTTAACACACACTCAAGCATATATATGTGTATGAGTGTGTTTAATAATAATACAAAGGATAGTGTAGTAACACAAAATAATTACACACTTTTGTCTTAATTATGTGTTTAAGGTGATAAATATACTGAGGTAAATTTGAAATAAAAACACGAGAGTTCAATATATATGCTTTTTAAGGTGATATAAATAAGACAGGCTTTGTTTATACTACTCAAACTGTCTTTTTAATGTTACATAAGAAACATAACAGTAAAATAATGATAAATCTTACAATTTTCAACAGTATTCAAATGATGACAATATCTGAACGAATATTCTAACCTTTACACAGAGTTACATGAAGATTTTGAGATCCAGTTGAATTTAACGTATGGCATCCCGTATTTTTCATGATTATTTCAGCTGAATTAAGTCTTTCGTTCACAACCCTTACGATATGTGGCAACTACTGTACCAACTAGTCTAGAATGGTTGGTATAGCTGAGACTCGAATTAAAATTAGGCTGATATAGTTGGCTGAATGATTGATATTGAAAACATTTCAGTTAAATGGGCAAAAAGCTCATCCAGATTATTTATGATGTGTTTTTATACGGTGTGTATTTAATCTTTCAATAAGAAATATGGAACTCTTTTCAAGAATGTTTCAATTAAAGTCTCCATTGAATTTGAAGTATTTCATTACAGTCCTTTTATTTTTCTTTTTTTCTTCATTTATAAAATATAATTTCTTGAATATTAATAAACAATGAAAATTCAAATCACACACATGCATGTTCCAATTCCAACCCGTTGGTGTGGTGTGGTAGTTAGGAGAGGGTGGTGCCAGCTCAGGTGTCGTCCACGTCACTTGACCATGGTTCAAAATTACGTGGTCCGTCGCCAAAAGCCCTCGTGTAGCTAAACAGTGCGACGTTAATATTAACTCACTCACTCCAATTCCAAACCTTAATAAAAAAAATTCAGAGAGCAGTGTTTAAATTTTCGTTTCATTATATATATAAGAAAAATGCGTTGAGAATCACTTAAAGTGATTAGAACGGCACCCGGGCTGGAATTTCACTCTCCTAACTTCCGCATACTACACCAAGATGAAACCCCGACAGACGTTACGTAAGTTTCCTTGCTACACGACAGGTTTTAGTGGAATCAGGATTTGAATATATAGCTACATACACTTAAACATTTCAGCCACTAGCTCGAGGTCTTGGCCTCTAAGTGTTTCCTGCCGTAGAAATTAGGAGATAAAGGCACCATCTCAGATATCCCATGGTTCAAAATAGCGAAGTCATCAACATGTCTCGTAAAGCATCTAGTACGACACTAATTCAAGTAAATCCCTTTTTTTAACAACAAATTTCAGGAAATCTTATATCTACCTTTAAAGTCGGCCTTTTTTAAATGTTTAAGAATTTTTTTCTTTATCTTAATCGTAACCTTACTCATTTCAGGTGGCCATAAATTCTAATGCAGATGAGAGCATCACTCCAGAAAAAAGATATGTTGCTGCCCTTGCTAAGAATGGTCGCTTACCAAAATTTGTATCTGCTCAGAAGAAGGATTCCAGAGAAATGTTTCCTACGGAAGATCCAGTTTCTTATATGAATGATGAATATCCTAACTATCATCTTTCGGAAGACAAGAGAAACATCGGAGCATTTTTTGAATCTCGAGGAAAGCCGAATTTTGAATCAGTTAGTCGAAATGATGCTAGTGATGCCTCTAGCGGAGAAGCAAAGAGAAACGTTGCTACTTTAGCACGTCTTGGTAGATTGAATGCTATTCGATACGGCCGCTTGCCATCCCGTCTGGTTAGCAGTAAAAGAATTACTAGCGAAGGAAATAAGCCTACCAAAGATTCCAATAATGAAGATAATGACATAGATATTTTCAGCGAAGCAGACTGTCACGACGGAGGTGAAGATCAGATGGTTGAAGTTAGTCCTAATTTGACTCAGAAAAAACGCTATGTTGCCGCTTTAGCAAGATCAGGAAGGCTCCCCATATGGCATTCGCAAAGAATGTGGGGTGCAGGGAAAAGAGATGATTCTTATCCGTATGGAGACGATTCGAGATACAATGGGAATGATGATGATTTTGACAATGTGATTGATGAAACAGCTCGCGCTACACCAAAATATAAAAGATGTAAGAAGGTGTACGGATTTGAACCACAGAAACGTAATATAGCTGCGCTTGCTAAAAATGGAAAATTACCCTTTAATAACTATCAAGATGACAAGCGTAATGTACAAGCTATGGCTCGAAATGGAAAACTACCGTCTTTCAACCGCCAAGAAGAGAAACGTAATGTACAGGCAATGGCTCGAAATGGCAAGTTACCTTCCTTTAACAATCAAGATGGTAAACGAAACATACAAGCTCTGGCTAGAAATGGAAAAATACCCTCGTTTAGCTACCAAACTGAGAAACGTAATGTGCAGGCTTTGGCTCGGAACGGAAAGCTACCATCTTTTAGCAATCAGGATGATAAGCGTAACGTGCAAGCCTTGGCTAGAAACGGAAAGCTGCGTTCTTTTAGTCAACAGGACGAAAAACGTAATGTGCAAGCTATGGCTAGAAATGGAAAACTACCTTTCAGTAGCAATCAAGAAGATGAGAAACGAAACATACAGTCCTTGGCTCGAAGTGGAAAATTGCTTTTTAATGGAAATGGAAAGCGCAATATACAGGCTATGGCTCGAAGTGGCAAGCTGCTTTTCAATTCTTATCCAAACGGAAAACGTAGTGAAGAATCTGATTCTGACGAATATGAACAGGACAGTGACTTCATAGAAGAAAAGCGTAATTTAGCTGCATTAGCTCGCAATGGAAAGTTACCCTTCAGCCATCAAAATTCGAAGAAAAACATAGCAGCAATGGCTCGAAATGGAAAATTGCTTTTCAATACTTATCAAAACAATAAACGTGATGAAGACGAATCGACATGGGAGGATATGACCTCAAGTGAATTTCAGAAAGAAAAACGTAATATCGCCGCATTGGCTAGGGATGGAAAATTACCAGAGGAATTCTATTGGAAAAATAAACGCAACATGGCTGCCATGGCTCGTAATGGAAAGCTTCCCGCCTACAAAGACGACGGTAAACGTAATACGGAGTCTGTAGCTTGAAAGGGAAACCTTTCAGTTCCAGTATAATTGTTTAATTCTTCTCATTCAACTAAATCTAAAATTTTTCTGAAGTGTAAATGTATTATGAGTTGCCATTTTAACCAAAATTGTTTCTTATTATGTTATTAATAGCTTCTTCCTACCATAACACTAGCATAGTGACATTTCCTTCCTGAAAATATTGAAATTGGTTATACCCCAGAATACGGATGTACGTAAAGAAGAAATCATTTCAGAAACCACGCGGTTTCTTTGGCCAAATTTTTGTGAACTTCGCAGCGTAGGCAGCTAAATTTGCAAAAATATAAAATGGTTCTATTTGGAATGTACCTTAGTTACCATCAAAATGAATGTTCTGCAAATACGAATTCAAAAAAAAAAGAAGGAAAGACATTCATTTGAAATAGAAAATTCATTGCTTTCTCAAACATTTACCTCTTTCGGAATCATCTAACATATCACAATTGACGACTTCAGCTAGATTTGTGGATCAAATATGCCACTAAGAAGGTCGCAATTATTTGGTGTTATCAATAGAGTAAATATGCTTGTAATGAAACTCTGATGTATGTATCACGTTGCTGTGTATTTTTCATTTTTTTCCTTCATATGAAGTAAAAATAAAGCAAAGCAATCAACAATTCTTCCATATGTGTTCGAAGTAAATAAACCCAAAAATCACTTTAAGTGTTTGAAATTGTTTCTAATTACATATACACACATTAATAAGATAAAAGGAGCTTAATTTTTCTTACTAAATGCAGCAAATAAGATTCAAAATTGCTTAATTTTACATGTACACGTACAAATGCTAAGAAGCAATGTCAATTATGGAGGTTAATTTTTGTACTCATCCTTGTGTTTCAAAATTATATACCAAACATCAGGCATGAAAAACTCAAAAAGATATTCTTAATAGCTAAACAATCTACAGCTCAACTTTTGAAATCTTTTTTTTTATCATTTTAAATTTCCATGTTGAGATTAACGAAATTACAAGAAAAATTGTTCTATATTAAGACACTGATCTTTAAAATGTGTATTTTCAGAAAGCTCTATCTTGACTATAAGTAGATTCAATAGACTAAATTAACTTCATAAATTTAATGTTAAAGTATATATTAGTTTATCATATACGATCACAGAAAGTACAAGTTTATTTAATAAATTCAGTTTTTTTCTTTCTTTAAAATAATGTTTTCTTAAAAAAAATTGCATTTTTTAAAAAACAATTTAACACTTTTGGTTTTAACATATCATAGAAAAATGAACACAGGAAAGCATTCAAATATATTATTTTTACATAGAGAGCATTTAGGAATATATTATCATAGAACAACAAACATCCCCAACCTTAAATTTCACACAAAATATAGTTTGCTAGTTACTATTAACTTATGAATATTTCAAAACAGAGGGGAAAAATTAAAATGAGGAATTTATACCTGAAAATAATTAGGAAATTTTAAAATATATATTTTTTATTTTAAAGTATCTTGAGTTGAGAAATCACACTTGTAGTTAAATCAAATAGTGAGAGACACAACACTTCTTAACTCAGATCAAAGTATATTTTTCTTACATAAGCTATTTCCTATAAAACAATATAAGTGTATGCTACTATTCATGTAAAATTTAATAAATAGCTCACTGTTTAGTTTAGTTCTATGTAAATACAATGCTTGGTATAATCGCATAGTTGAGATGAAATTAATATAGCTTTTCGACACATCTGTGGGATTTTTTTTAAATTTCACCCACTTCAAACACTCTAAATTACAGCAAAAAAGGTTTTAACTGCACACTATCAAAACAAATTAATTAGGACGATTAAGCTTATCATTTTACATATTAATGCAAAATATAAGTAAATTTATTTTATTTGTACCAAAAATATTTCTATACCCTAGCAATCAAAACAACTTGTCTAACAATGAGTACTCAGCAATATCAAGCACAAGTTTCGCGAATGTTTCCTAAGCCTTTGGAGAATGAACATTTATTCTTTAATAACAATTGCTATTATAATTCTAACTGATATTTATTCAAATAAGAAAACTGAATAAATTTCATCTTAAAAAAATTGTTCACTCAACTTTGGGTTAAATAAAAAACTGAGTCGATTTACATATACACTATTTTATGTACTTATGTTCTATATTTATCTTGCTTTTTGTATTCTTTAGAAAAATATTTACGATGAAAAAGAGCAATTTTCCCTTCAAGTGCAACTCTACATAGGTATTTAAACCTAAGGTATATATTAAAATAAAAATTAAGATTAATCAAAAAAAATTCATAACCCAGAATAGATTAAATCTGTAAAAATATAACAGTTTTAAGAAAATGAAAGCATTAATTTTACGTAAAAAAGAAACATTTAATTGTATTCACCTAAATAATAAATATATTTAATTTAATTTTTTTAATTTAACAGTATTCAAATAAACCCGCAGATACAATGAATTTTTCAAGTAGAGCCACTTAAATCTGTTTTAAATTCCCTCTACTTACTTTTTAAAACACTACTTATAAAAGGTTTATTTCTTCACTCACACAAGGATCTGCATTTCCTAAAGCACAAGGATCTGTAAATAATTTTATTAAAACTTCATAACTTCAAACAAATATTTTAGAACTATAATCCTTTCATCAATACATGTTTCACTTCCTCGTTGTTGCGGCAATTTATTGAGTAAATTTAAATTTATTTAGAAGTTCAAACATTCCAGAACATTTCAATATCAAAATAGGCATCATGTATTATGTTGTGTAAATTATATATCAGCATGAAATGTTATTTTGTCCTTAATTTTTTTATAACATTACAGATTTAAACTTGAATGTAATTTATGTTTTTACTTAATTTTTGATAACGATACTAAGAAAAATTACCAAAAATGAGAGTCATTGTAGTTCTATAAACTTACTGGAATAATTCTATGGAAACTCATCACACACACACAGGGTTAAAATTGCACATGCCATGTTGAAGTGTTCAGCATCAAAAAACTTATTTATATTCCAGAAGAAAAAAAAACATATTTTTATTTTTATACAATTCTTTCTTTTGAAAGAAAATTTTAAGGTAAACAGCCTATATATAAAAGTGAACATAATGACGTATTTCAAAATGGATGGTTTTCGTACAAAGACACACCAGGGAATTTCGCTGCCAAATCGGTGCAATTTGACAATTTTTTTTTATTACACCTTTAACAAAATTTTACAAAAAAAAGTCCAGTATCGAATAACTAAATAATTTTACACGATTTTGCTCCATAGTTTTATTGTAACCACTGATTTAAACACTAGAAATTGCAAGGAATTATAATAACTTTTTTCAAAAAAGAAAATGAAACGGCATTTAGTGCCGAAAAAAAACATACCAGAAAAGCACCAAGTAATAGACATTTAACGAGAAAAATACCATTAAATACATTTGTAAATTTTGAGCAATGCGTACAGATTTTTATAAGGAAAAAGTTTTAGAGTAAAGATTTCAAAAAAAAATTATATTTCAATTAATAAAAATCAATATGGGATAAAAAAATGAATACTATTTTAAAATAAAGATTTAACAATGAAATTACTTTAACAAGTTAAAACTGTTGTTTTAGCCTTTAGACTTTTAATGTAATAGCTAATCAAAATCAATTGAAAATAATTCATTATATACTTCATGTCATATAGCTTCGATTCTTAAAAGTAGCATACTATTTTGAATATTTCACATTAATATGGTCAAATACGAGTAGTATCTTTGAAGAATTAAATGGTAATGAATTGAGAAGTACACACAGAGGTTATTAAGTTCAGAATTCTATGTGAATATAATATGCGTATAATTACTTCAGTTACATTTAAAAACATAAAATTAATAAATAAACCAATTAATTTACTGTTATTTTTATTAGCACCTTAATTTGCTTTGAATTTATAGTAAGACGTTAGGTAACTGAAGAACAATAATTTTGGGTTCTGAATATAATCTTGCCGCTGAAAAAACAGGCGTCAGGAGTTATTTTTATAGAAAAGAAGAGTTTTTAAAAGGTTTTTATGAAAATAAATGCAGAACACACACATATTTTGTGCAATTAATTTTCTTACTACAGATCCTAAGAAAGGTCTACCATATCTAAGTAAATCCTTTTATACATCACAATTAAATCTATTTATTAAAATGTAACCTTAGACTTTGCATATTATGAACATTATTGGAAATACACATTACATTAATTTATGAAAATAAAGTAATTTGAAAAAAAAATGATTTCTAAATTACAAAAAGTTATTCCTTTAGCCTTCAAAATGCAAACAGTTAATATTTTAGACAAAATATGGTATTTATTTATCACAATAGTTATAAAGTTTACTTTCACTAGGTTTTTTTATTAACTTATATTATCTACAACTAAATAAAAGTTATTTACATGCACTTGACTTAATACTCATTATTTTAACTTTCATGCCACGTAATACAAGGTTTTTAAAGATAAATTGAATTTAACGCGAAATACCTTCTACTTCTTCACACAACAGTCTCTGATATAGTCTAGGACCCCCAACTCGAAACGCACTTCCCCTGCCAGGAAGCTAACAACCTTAACCCTTTATCTACCTCATTGTGATTTACTGCAATTTTTTTCATGCAATATTTTTTTTTGGATCACTACATTGAAAATTAAGGGATATACATAAACAAAATACTCAACTTTGTGAAATTTAATTCGTTTGAACTAATGAATTAATTAAGATATTCAACTGTAAAATGAACTATATACACTGTTCACTTGAAATAAATAATTAAATCGTTTTCTAAGGTCTTCATTAACATACAAAAAAATAAGACGCTTAAATTTTGACATTAACTATTTTTTCGGGACAAAAATGATAATATCCCCAATCCGCTGAAAACGCCGTCAGCTGAAAACGCAATTTCTGCTATAACACTATTCGCCTTCCCCGCTACAATACTCATCATAGAACCCATGCTGCCATATATCTTGGAAGAGTGGATTTCAAAGAATATCTCTGCAAAGTATCGTAAGAATATTGATAAAAATGGTTACTCTATGTAATTTTAAAGTGAGTGGTACTTATAAGTACCATCGGTAGATAAACCTTTATCTACTGACGGAACTCATGCTTCTCGTTCCATGCAACTATATGTATATATAAAAAAAAATCGACTTACACTCACTCATCACGATATCTTCAGAACTATTAGACATACAGACTTGAAATTTGGTAGTCATGTTCCTTTCATGGAGTAGAGATTCGCTAATAAAGGGTTTTGCGAAATCGACCCCATGGAGGGGGGGATTGCGAGGGCTTGAGGGGCGTTAGAGATAAATATTCCCGTTTTTGAATCATCAGTTCTGTATTGAAATTTTGTAGACAAGTTCCGTTCATGGAGTAGAGAACCACTACAAAAGAGGCTTTTACGGAAATTGACGCCAAGGGGGTTGCGAGGGGTTAAAGAGGCGTTATAGATAATTGATAATCCCGTTTTCGAACTATTAGACCTACAGACATCAAATTTAGCAGACATGTTTCTTGCATGGAGTAGAGATCCGCTAAGAAAGAATTTTGCAAAAAATTGACACCCAAGAGGGGTTGCGAGGGTGTTTTATATACAAAAAATACCCTTTTATGAATTCCTAAACCTACAATCTTAAAATTAGGAAAACATCTTACTTTAACTGAGCAGAGACCAGTTAAGAAGGTGGTTTCAAAAGTCAGCCCACGTAAATGTTTTAAGGGGTGCGGGGGGAGGTTATAGATAGAAAATAAATCCACTTTTTCAACTATAAGACCTACATATTTAAAATTTTGAAAATATGACTTTTCGTTGAGAGAGATATGGTAAAATAAGCAATTTTTTCGTTTTGTTTAATTTGCAATTCACTTAAAACTTACACATTAAAAATTCATTTAACCTTCAATTTCTATTGTTTTACTTTTCAATTCACCTGTGTGCGAAGAACAGGTATACCAGCTAGTGATAATATACTTAGAAAAACATATTATAATAGGCATTACATTTGTTAAAATAGTTCGGGATTCACAGTTTATGCCAGAGAAAAAATACTTTGAGTTCGCCACTTCATTTAAGTTTTTTTCAGCTAATAATAATTAGTTTTCTTTTAAGATACCACACTATGATTTTAATAATTCTTGATTCCATTTTATCTTGGTCATATTAATATTAGACTAACATCCACACAAAAATAAGAAAGGAATCCTAAAAATTAGAAAATTATTGCTTTGAGTGTATGCGTATGTTATAACTTCTATACAATGAATCACTTACCTCAAAAGCTATTTTGGAAAAAGAATGTGTTAGATCATTTAATAACACTTATTAACTTCTACTGGGAGATCAAATAATACTTCTTAAGATACTCAAATATTTCCTGCAAAGAATACTTCTTAATAATGTGTGTAGTTACTATAATTTTGAATAGTTGTCGGTAAAGATCTCAAATTATATCCAGAAAATTGAATAAACTATGTTTCAAGGAATAAAAAGAAATATTGCAGCTATTGATTTGAAAAAAGTAGTCATTCTTAGATGAAAAATCAAAAATTGAAAATCTGAGAGTGAATGATTTATTTAAATTTGAATTCAAATTTCAGTGCAAAAACAAAGAGGAAAAAATTAAAAAGTGATTTAAATATTTCTTTTTAATCTATTTCAATGTATGAAACATATTTATTGATTTAATGAACTATCTTCGCAAAAATTAGTTAACTATAACCTAAATGTTAACCAGAATTGTATGCACTTTGATAATATACAATACCATAATCATATGATCCACAATGTCTAATAATTTTCTGCTTTTTATTCGCGTAGTCTTTCCCTAAATATCTCTCTCGTTATTATACTTAACTCTCTCCCTTTATTATATTTTTAAAACTCTCTTTTTTTCTCTCTACTATACTTTTATAGCTCTCTCTCTTTATCTCTACTATACTTTTAACTCTCTCTTACTCTCCAATATACTTTTAACTCTTTCTCTCTCTCTCTCTTTCTCTCTACTATACACATAAAAAATGCATTTAAATGCAGCCCTTAAATGCATTTTTTGCAATTGTCTACATTCCAGTTCCCCTTAATTTTATTCAAAAATCTGAGCAGGTGTGTTTCCGAATGCACGTTGTTAATCACAGACAAAAAATCACGTGTGAAATAAAAAAAGACATTACTGTTAGTGTATAAGTTATATTTTTTTGACGTTTGAATGAAGAAAAGTTCAGTGTGTTACTTGTGCAAATATTTTCTATTTTCGTGTTTCCTATAAAGGAGGGTAATATCTAATTGAAAAAAAAAATAATCTCATCTGTTGTCAGGTGAACTATCAAAGTTTAATGTTGCATCCGAAAATTTTTATCAATATATGTCAAATTTTCAGGAAATACTGCATGTTGTCAGATGTCTACGCACAACTTTTTTCGAATTAAATATTCAATATTATTACCTGGAATTTTTTTCAGTTCTTTCGTAACCTATGACTACATTCCTATAAAAATTGGTTTTTTAAAACTCAAAACAAAAAATCATGCATTTAAGGGTTATATATATAACTCTCTCTTTACTATACTTAACTCTCTCCCCTATATTTAACTCTCTCTGTATATACTATACTTATATAACTCTCTCTCTCTCTCTCTTTACTATACTTGACTCTCTCTGTATATACTATAGTTAACTCTCACTGTATATACTATACTTAACTCTCTCTGCATATACTATATATACTTAACTCTTTCTCTCTCTTTATCTCACTACTTAAATCATAAATTTAATTTTTTAGTTATTATATATTTTTTAATTACTTATTGCCATACGTTTTCCAACTGTTGAAAATATTTTCCGATTTACTCAAATATATATAGTTCATAGGTATCTTTTTTCCCCTAACTTTGAATGCTGTTAAAGACTGACCAAACAGACTTTTCGAGACTACACTCTCATTAGTACATCTCTATTTCCACAGAATTGTTTTTCAATTGGTGATAAATATTAAATAAAATCTACAAAAGATTGTTATATACAGCTAAATATTGATATCATTAAAAATAATTTAAAACTAACGCAATAATTCATTGGATACACATAGGCATTACAAATTATCAGGAAAATATTGGAAAAATAATAACAGCAACTGAAGATAAATAAATACTCGATTTATTTCGTTCTAGGGAACATTAAAGAAATTAGAAGAAAAAGAAACCTAATGAACACATATATTTAAAATTGAAAAGCTTTTCAAACGATAAACTATATGAACACTGGCGTAGCTAGTTCTAAGTGGTCCTTGTAACAAAATTCCTTCGGGCCCTTTTTTATGTTTGAAAACCCTGTTAGTGGAATTATAGTTATTTAGCATGGAAATGTTGAAATTATAGGGATTTCATCAAATCTCTGAGGGAAATTATCAATTCACGGGATATGTTAAAATAAAGCAACTTTGAGGTCATTTCCCTGTTGTAAGTAAGTGAATTAATCAAATCCCTGAACTGTTTTAGTGAAATGATTAAATGAATTAGTCTGTGTGTGTGTGCATTTGCAGAGCTCTATTTTCACTTGTTACCACTCCCTCTTACCTCACCTCTCTCAAACCAGGTAGCACCAGGCTTCTGACGTAACGCGCGCGCGCACACACACACAGTAGCGTCCAAGAGCTACGCTAGAAAGTTTGCACGCATTTTTATTATTTTTATCTGTATATCCCTTTTATATTTTATCAAGTACCTACAGAAGAAAAATGTGTTCAGATATAGAGAAAAATCAAACTATGACCGAATTCGTTTCTGGTGGTGTTGAATTTCTCTAGAACCATTTTGTAGCTGGTATTTACTCTATAAAAGGAATCTGCTTATATACCAAATTTCAAGACTGCGCGTCTAATAGTTTAAAAATGGAAATAATTATCTATAACGCCTCTTATAATCCCCCACAATGTCACTTGGGCATCTATCGAAACATAGTTTTCTAACTCAAAAACCTTCGCGCACATGTGTCCAACCACTCCCCAAAGTTTCATCCCAATCGGATGAACGGTTTAGGAAAGCATAAGAGACACACACACAAACATTCAGTTTTATTTATATAGATATTCAAGAGAAAAATGTTTTAAATTTTACAACAAATATCCTTTTTTTAAAAAAAAATGCCAGCCTAATTATCTAACTATTTTGTTAATTTCAAATAAATAATTTGTAATTCAATGATTATATTGTTGTATTATTTACTCTTCTTTAAATAATGCATCGTATTTGGGCCAAATAAACACTTTTAAACTCTTGACAATATTATTTCATCATTTCACTGAAACAGGTTAGGGACTTGATCAAATCCCTTTTTTCCTTAGGAAAATCACCTTACAGAGTTTTTATTATAAAATTTTCCGTGAATTGAACATCTTTCTTTAGCGATTTGATGAAATACCTGATTTCGACATTCCCCTGCGACAGTTACACATAGTGAGGCCATACTGCTGATACGGCGGTGGCTATGCCACTGTATATGAATCATTCAGAGATGCACCATTAAAAGCAAACAGGACAAAAATGTAAAGATTTCAATGTTAACGAATGATATTAGCTATAAGAACCATAAGAGTTACTTTTTGATGATAGGTGATTTGAGTTCCAAATGAAAGACCCAAAATTAATCAGAAAATTTTATTTACAAAAAGATTTTTAAGTAAAATTCAATAAGTATACATTAATGCAGCAATATGAAGTAAACATAAGTTCAAAAGAAATTACGGAAATAAATATCAATTACATCAAAAATGTGTTGTTGCCAGGGGTTAGGAACAATTAGTTTATAAAAAAAAAAGTCTCTTGTTAGAAAGTTCCCACAGCTAAAATAAATAAATATTTCAGAATGTAAAATGGATCTTTAGTTTAAACGACTTTTCCTAATTTAGCTTACGCTCTGTTTTAATAGAAATAATTATCCACGTAAATAAATTAATTGCAGAACTTACAAATGCATTACGCCAGAAATATAGCAAACAAATTCTGGTACAATGAATGAAGTAACGAGAAACAGCTTTCAATATTGAAGAGCATTTCATTTTGAAGAGCACACTTCCTTTAAATAATTACCAAATACGGATTCGTCGGTTGGGTTGCCTACCTCAATTGTCGGAAAGGTTTTGGATAAATTAGTACGTCAAATGCAAGCTCTCTAAATCGATCATCGTCAGTAATTGATCTCTGAAATGTTTTTGCTACAGAAGGGATAACAATCCTGTCACCAATATTTCAAAATGATATTATGTTCTGCCCATGCAGAACACTTTAAAAGTAAATAGTAATTCAGTGCTATTTTTCAATAAAGTTTGTTAATGAGTAATTTTCGGGTCACATTTTTTTTCGAGGATATGTGATTAAAAATTCAAAATTCTTTCAAAATTTCTAACTTTTTTCACATATTATATACAAAGGTTTATCTATTACATTTGAGTTACGAACAAAATTTTTGACATTTAGTTCTGATCATGCATATTTAAAGGCAATTCAAATTGCTCTACAGAATAAAAAATAAATGATAATTTAAAAAACTAAAAAACACGCTTTTACAGTTAATTGAACTAAGAAATTGCTGACGCATCCTCTCCTTTTTCACATAAAAAAACACTTTCTTTTGTTTGTTGTATTTGTATTAACCATGAGCGTTTTTTCGTTTTAGGATTGTAACTTAATCTTTTAGTCACTAAATCTGGAATTAGTCACCAAATTTGGAAATGGGAAATCGTTAATCTTGATGACCCTGATCAGGACAATGGAACAAATTATTAAATTATTGTATTGTCTTCGGTACTTGAGAAGTGTGCAAAACTTCAAATTAATGTGACTTTTTAAAGTAAATGAAAATCGAGTTCAAAGATTCCGTTACATACAAGTGAAGCTAATAAAAACGTGCTAAAAATATACATTTTGGTGAATTTATAATTAATTGTAAAAAGAAATGTAATCCTTTTACATCCTTTTTTATGTATCCTTTTACATCCTTTTTATGTAATCCTTTTACATACTTTTTTATGTAATCCTTTTACAGAAAAAAAGATATAAGAATATATCAAATAAATTTCTTATATTCAAACTGTTAAATATATGAATAAAGTTATAAAGTTTAGGTTTCCTCCAAAAATTAAGGCTCTATTTAAATATGAATTTATTGCAATTTTATCTAAAATATTTACTTGAGTATCTATGCAAGTTTATTAAAAACACATGCTTGTTATAATTTTTAGTAACGTTACATTATTTTTCTTTTTCAGAGGTGAATACAATATCTGCTTTCATTAAAATGGTTGTAACATATTGTTAGTTTGCTCAAGTTTCATGTCTCAGAAGTTTCTCTTAACTTAAAGACCTCATCAGATAAAGAAAAGAGCAATATTTCCAGTTATTGCGCACGATATGTTTTAGCTCGATGTCTAACTCGCAAAAGTCTAATTATGAAGTTATGATGTAGTCACAGGGGTCGAATGGTTATGATCGCGAACTCATAGCTTTCGTTGTTTTGGTCGAGATTCGAACTTGCTGCCACTAAATCATCATCGTGTAGAACAGCTAGTTCTTGTTAAGTCTATCGAGGCTTTAAACTCTTAAAAGTAGCTCAGTGTAAATAATTGGAGAGATATTTATCAGCTCGGATGTTGACTTCATCACTTGAATATGGTTCGTAATTACAAGGTCCGTCGTCAATAGTCCTCTTGTAATTGCGCAAGTGCAATGCAGATGATCTGTCAATGAAACTGAGATGTTAATGTTATGCAACTACTGTCTGTTGAATTAAGAGTAAGAGTTTGCAAGGGATAATGATTTTTAAGAATCTTAATTTAGTCTTACTTGGAAATTTTAATAATTTTATAAATTTAAAGAACAACCCCAAAAATGTAGTTTATTCTTACAAAATTGCACGTACCTTAACCCTTATGTGGGGCTAGGGAAAATTACTTCCCATCCACATGATCTTAAAAAATACACCTCTGTGAAGCGCAAAACTCATTATAATATATTGGCCTTGCTACTGTAAAGATGGGTAGACTAATTTCCGTTTCAGTTTTGAGCAACTGCACATAATCCAGCGATTATGGCATCTGTAAATCGGAATAAAAAAGATGGCTCTAAAGAAGACCTTATCCAAAAGCTGTCCCTGTATATAACGATGTCATGGGAAGAATTGCTCATTTCGATGAAAGAATAGGAATATACTAAATAAAAAGAAGATCTGTATAGTGGTGGCATCGTATCTTATTTTTTTATTGAACTTGTCATCATAAATAGTTTCCTTCTGTGGCAAGTGAACAAAAGAAGCAGAAGTTTAGACCAGCTAACATTCCGTATAGCATTAGCTCCTCAGCTAATAGACGGATATTTCTCAAGAAAAAGGAAAGGACGACCTGCTAACTTCCAAGCAGAGAAGTGTGTACTTGCGGATGATGCGCGCTTAGCCAGAGTGGGGAATCATATGCCAAAGATGATTTCCAACTATAGACGATGTAGAAAATGTAGCAGAAAGGGACAAGAAAAGAGGACCCGCTACACGTGTGGTGCAGAGTGTGATGGATCCTTGTGCATTGCAACATGCTTCTCATTTTTTCATTGCAAATAATCACCATAACATTTAACTTTCTTTCTGATGGTAAATGGTTCCTTGGGATGTATTCTTCCCACCCCTAAAATTTAAATGTAAACATAAAATTCGCAAAAATGAAATATATTTCCTTAAATGTTGTTGTTTAATTGTTAATTAAACATAAAAAACTGCGGGGAATTCAAAAGAGAAATAAATGGTCTAAGAAAGGGTTAGCACTAGAGAATCTGTGTTTAGTTCGCTGTTATAGTTATTGCAAAATCATTCATATCAGAACGTTTTGCTGCTTGTTTTCCGGCTTGGGGTTTATATTAATATAATTTTAAACCCATTTGTAGTCTTTTTTTTTAAATCTAACCATACAGCAGAAAGTTCTGTATGTTACAATGTAGTAGGTACTTATGGAATTTAATATAATAAAGGGAATGAAATGTTTATTTCTGAAAATGGATATAAAACTGCTCCTTATCTTTTAGTAACTCAAAACATAATTTCACCTATTTTTAAAGCCTTTTACAAATGTGCAATAAAATAAATTTCAAAATGATAGCATTCGATACTTAAATAATTCGTTTTGTAAACACTCAAAATCATTAATTAAATTGTGAATCTAATAAAAAAGAGGATTTCGAATACATTGAAATATACACAAGCAAGATTTACATGAAAATACTTTATATTCCGTTAATAATTTGTAAAAAGCTGTAAACAATTTCATATTTTCAGTGTCTAGAAATTTCCCGTCTTCTATCGATTCCTTGTTAATATCCAGCGCATATTGATATATATATATATAGATGTCACTTATTGCACTGTGATATTCAACCTCATACCACGCTTATTAGGAGATATTTCGACATTTAAACAGATTATGTAATTCTCTCCTGATTGCTATGAAATAGGAAATAATATGTTCGCAATACTCAATAGATCGAAACCTATACTTCAGTATTCAGTAAATATTGCAATATAAATATAATTCAACACAGAGCATGATTAAAATAGTGATACAATGACTATGAATGATATAATGACTATAATGAAAAGTTATATTTGCGGGGAATTTTTTGGTTTGAATTTGTGTATTAGTATAATACGGAATTTTATTTTTTTTCCATTCTCATTTTCTGCAATTTTAGGATGTTCTACATAATTTTTGCACTTTTAAAATAAATCGGTCAGATCAATAATCGGAGTTAAATAACATACATTTTAGAGGTGTAAACCAGAGTTTATAAATACAGAGCAATAATGAGCAATAGCTGTTTAACCCTTTATCTACAGCATTATGATTTACTACAATTTTTTTCGTGCAATATCTTTTTTTTTAGTCAATACATTGAAAATTAAGGACTATACATAAATAAAATACTCAACTTTGGGAATTTTAATCTGTTAGAACTGATTAATTAAATTGGTACTTTAAAGTACCGTCAGTACACGGAAGGCTAAAATATTCTCATGATGCAAAAAGACAATAAGACTTTTTTCCCGTAGTTTTAACTCTTAAAAATGCTAAATAACTAAAGAAGTCTAATACTTTACAGCACAAAAAATTATTTTTTAAAGCTATAAAGCTTTTTTAAAATTTATTTACTCTTTTTACACATAAGCTTAATTTGATGATATTCAAAAAGAGAAATAGTTTTCTTTTCATTAATACACAAAAATACATAACGCGTTGTTCATTTTAAGTGAGGTTTCAATTGAATGTCTTTTAAATCACTGCATCCTGGGGTAGGGAAAACTGTATTGTCTGTACATGAACTATACTGCTTCCCTGTATCTTGTTCTGTCTCTTGGTCGTCTTTTATAGAATCAAAATTCCAGCAGATTATTTGCTGGGACTTCTTCATCTGACTAATCATCTGTTAGTGCATCACTGCTTACAGATGGTAGGTTTTGTAGTAAATGCAAAGCCTCTCGAAGACTGAGCATCTTTTTTCCAGCCATTCTAAAAAGAGGAATAAAAAATTATAGCACCCCACCCCCTTGAAAACTTCCTATTAATTTTAATTTTGAAAAAATAATAGATATTTCATTTAATTGTGATTCCAAAAAAAGCAAGCTCAGATTCAAATTTCAAAATTTTTTTGAAAACGTTAAAAAAAACAAAATAAATCAAAATAAATAAGTTGAACTAAAATGAAATGCCAAAAAAATCATAATTCCAGAAAATGACGCTAAAACACAACGAAAAAAATAAATAAACTACATGAAAACTCAAAAATATTTCTCTAACACCTAGTATATTAGCTGTACTTATGAATACCACAAAGTTATTCAATTGTAAAATCAATTATTTACACTATACACTTAAAATAAATAGTCAGATCGTTTTCTAAGGTCTTAACTAACATATAAAAAAAGTAACTTAACATTTGATTAAACTACTTTTATGGAACAAAAATGACAATCTAATGAAAAAGGTGGCTGAAACCGTAACTTCAATTTTAAAACTATCCACCTTTTCCGCTAAAATACTCATCATCGAACCCATGCTGTTATCTAATCTGGAATAGTGGAATTTAAAAAGTGTTCCTGCTAAGTACCATCAGAATATTCGTAAAAAATATTATTCTATATAATTGTAAAATGAATGGTACTTATAAGTACCGTTAGTAGATGGTTAAATTACTGGAATCACATTGGTACAGATATATAAAGAGTGTTTTTTTTCCAGGTATAGAAGTTTAAGTTGGCATTACTTTCCAAGATGGCAACCGCCTTAACAGCTGTCAAGTGATTTATTCTCAGTTTGGTTTGGCAATTCATCAAAACGATCATTAAGCAAGGCGTAGATTCGTCGAATGGGCCCAAAACGAGATTGCCGTTGTTCCCGATTTTCATAAGCGAATTTTGTTTAGCGACGAAGCGCACTTCTGGTTGAATGGCAACGTCAACAAACAAAACTGCCGCCTTTGCAGTGAAGCTAATCCACAAGTGTATGTCGAAACATCGTTACATCCAGAAAAACTGACTGTTTGGTGCGCTTTATGGGCTGGTGGAATCATTGGACCGTACTTTTTCAAAAACGATGAAGGCCACAACGTTACAATCAATGGTGATCGGTATAGAGCCATGATTACTAACTTTTTCATTCCTGAATTGAACAATCATGATGTCGAGGAGCTGTGGTTCCAACAAGACGGCGCAACATGTCACACAGCTCGTGCCACAATCGATTTATTGAAAGACACGTTTGGTGACCGCCTAATTTCACGTTTTGGACCTGTGAATTGGCCTACAAGATCTTGTGATTTAACACCGCTAGACTATTTTCTGTGGGTCTGTGTAAAGTCATTGGTCTATGCGGATAAGCCACAAACGCTTGACCACTTGGAAGACAACATTCGCCGTGTTATTGCCGATATACGGCCACAAATGTTGGAAAAAGTCATCGAAAATTGGACGTCCAGATTGGACTACATCCAAGCCAGCCGTGGCAGTCATATGCCAGAAATCATATTTAGAATGTAATGCCACAAGATTATCTTTCGAATAAAAAAAAATTCATGTCAATCGAATAATACATCGTTGTTTTATTGCAATTTAAAGTTCTATACCTCTAAAAAAACACCATTTATATATAAGTACTGTTATTGATTTATTAATTCTTATATTCAAGGGGTTTACTGTTGGCTTTTAAATACATGCATGATGAAATAATATATACATATTGAATTGCAAATTACTGCAAACAAAGTTTTAAAATACATTGCAAACCACCGTAAATGCAACACCAAGAAAGACAAGAGATAGCACAACAAAATTTATTTTGTAGATAACATGTTGACCAAGTATCAAATGATTAAATTTATAGACTTCTGTGAAGTGTGGTTACTGCCAGAATCAGTAGCTAGAGAGTAGCCACCATTGTTGGAGATCACCGCTGCCACACGCCTCGGCATTGGTTCAAAGAGACTTTGGATGTGTTCTTCGGGTACAGAAGACCAAGCAGCTTCCACACGTTGACAAAGTTAATCTGGTGTGGTAGCTGGGGGTGTAATCTGGGTCAATCGTTGAGCAACCATGGGCCACATGTTTTCTATCGGCAAAAGATCCGGAGATAGAGCCGGCCAGGGAAGCAATTCAATCTGGTGATTGACGAAGAAACTTTGGACAATGCGTACCACGTGTGGACGCGCATTATCCTGTTGAAATATGGCTGTGGCCAAGCCCTGAAGGTAAGGAAGGACAACTGGCTCCAACTCCTCGGAGATGTAGCGTTGGCTGTTTAAAGTACCGGCAATGCATACTAGAGGAGTGCGAGAGTGATATCCAATACCGTCCCTTACCATATTACCCGGCGCAGGACC